>KK499880.1:507831-574308 GCA_000688715.1 Glossina pallidipes
TTACTGAATTTTTTGAAACAAGTAGAGTAGCTACTAAAGACGTCATTATGTTTGGTGACAACTTTTTCAAAAAAGGTCGCTTTTGTAGGAGTATTCGATTTTTGATCGAACAATAGATTTGTATACATTTAGAGCTTTCCTAGGTGGGAGTCCGTTGTGGAGGTTGGTTAAGAGTTTGATGACATTTGAGCCTGTATGGCAGTTTTGGAGAATGTCTCTGTAATGCTCGTGAGTGGTCAAACTTGAGTTGATTATTCTGGCCAGAAATTTGATAGAGGAGGATTGTCTGATTTTCCTACCGTTGACTGTGATGTGGAAGGTTTTTTTTTGGGACCCTTAGCAAAGCGGATGAGTTTTGATTTTTCCGGGTTGAAGAGTAGATTTAGATCCACACAAAGTTTATAAAAGAGATTGGCTTTAATGTTGAGATTATAGACTGCTTCTACTAGAGATTTTCCGGTAGAAATAATAAGGAAATCGTCAGCATATTGAAATACGTGGGTTGCATTGTCTTGTAATTGATGTAGTCCGGCTGTGTATAAATTGAAAAGAATTGGACTGAGACAACTGCCTTGGTAGGCCTCCGCGAACGTCAACTGAGTTAGAGCCCATAACAAGGCGATGAGAGAAAGTTTAGGATCCACAGTTTACATTGTGACGGAATTTTAAAGTCTGCAATCATCTAGCACACTCTTTTTTTACTGATAATAATTACTGTTAAGTTGCAATGCAAAATGACACTTACTGATAATAACTACTGTTAAGCTGATAATACTTACTGTTAAGCTGATGACAAAAAACAAAAAACAGCTGATATTCTCATATCTCTCTCAAATCATTCTCATATCTTGAGAAACTGTCATGCAACGAAAAGAGTTAATCCTAATAATTTCTGATGTTGTTAGGAGACAATTTTGTTGGGAGATAGTATTTAGCATTTAGTTATAAGAATTTATTATGTATATGTTTTTATTGGACCAATTATGACACTTGAGTTTTATTCAATTACCGCAGGTACTAGTTCGGGCGATGCTGCTTCTATTACTTCAACCGCGGTCACTGGCAAAAATTTTACAAATCTCACCTATGCTGACTATCAGATAACAGCGAAAGAGTTGGAAGAGAAACTTCGAAATGTTAGTCGCATTACATTGTGCGAGGAATTGAAAAAATTTCAGGAGCAACAAAAAAAGACTGCTTACTTGCCCGAGGCATTATTTAATCGTATTGAGAAGCCTTGTACGGCTTTAGTGTTATGGCAACCGCCTATTCTGAATTTGCTTAAGGATCAAACCGCAAATAAAAATAAAAATGTTCCGGAAGAGTTAAAAGCAAATGATATCGAAATTACTGACGAAGATTCAATTGAATTGGCTCCTGAAGAGTCAGTTGAAATAGATGATTTTATCGATAATAATAACACATGTAATGTGGACTTTAATGTAAGGCTTGACGGTATGGACGAAGATTTGTAATATAAAATTTGTAGTTTTAGTTATTTTTAAATATATAACATTCGAATACGAATTTTATGACACTTGAGTTTTATTCAATTACCATTTACTTAATGTGATTTTGTTACTTTTTTATAATAAATAAATCCATTCTTTCATGTTTGATTCTTCCTAATTGAGCGAGTTGTCCTTTGCTCCGAGTTATGTTCAAATTGATTGGGGGATTTCTCTTCCTTGAATATTTAGAAAATTTTCATACATTCATTCTATGCAATAAAAAAAATGCTTCCTCTTATCTATTAACACTGTCATACGTACATGGATGATTGACAACACATTTAAGGCCCGCTATGTTAAAGTAGATGAATCAAGTTAAATTTCGTTCGTTTTTAATAGCCAATTGGAGTCGTATACTCAATAAGAATTTGAATATTACGTATTGTCGAAGTCGATCGCAATGCAATCACAATAGGTGAAATAGTACTATAGTAGTGCAATAACAAATTTAGAAAAGGTAAATAGTAAATCGAGATTAATTTTTCACTTACTTTGTGCGTTGCTTCGTCTAATCATTTTAAAATATACAATTATTAATAATATATAGAATTATTAACTTAGCAAACTGCAAAAAAAGTGACGGAGAGATGAAAAAAACACGTGAATCTCGCCGCTTGGCATAATATTTTTTAGTTTTAATAATTATATAAAACTTAGTTAAATCAAATTAATAAAAAAAATGAATATATATATAATAAAATATATATACATATAAAAAAAAATTTCTTATATAAAAATGTAAACTTATTAAAAAAAATAAATAAAATTCCAATTGAGTTGAATTTTCGCTAAAACGGCTAAATGCCGTTTTCCGGGTTTTCCCTTTACAAGGTTTATGAAAATATACTATTTTGTTTACAATGGAGAAAGAACAGAGTTGTTTTCAATAAATGTGAAATTTTTGATGTTAATGTGAAAAGAATGAATTTAAACAAAATCCATACGTTTTGCGATGAATTTAAACGAAATCCATACGTTTTGTTTACAAAATTTCCAAGTATATTCTTTATTGATCGCCCTGTTTTAGCTAATTTTTTTTAAGTATAGTTACAAACCACTGAAATCTTTTCCCAAGCGCGGAATATTTGCAGACAGCGTCATCTATATCTGAAAGTTATTTAGAAATTTTCATGTTTTCCCCTTATTTCTTATTCGGTTGAAAGCAAAAACAACCACTATTGCATTATTTAGCCAATGAAATCGCAGGAGTCTGTTTCTAATTGGGAAAAAATCATGGCGTCTGAAAAGTTAACCCCTTTCTTAATAAAGAAAGAAAAAAAGAGGATAGAAACAATTACAACAACAATTACACTTAACATATCGGCTGTAGCTATCGCGCTTCTCTGTTAAACGATAAATCTGTTCACGCTTCTCTGTTAAACTGCAACCCCCTGAGTATAAAAAACAAAAACCACCGAATATCTCATCTACAATCAAACTTCCAACTAGATTAGATACAAACACACTAAGTCAGTACTACTATACATCTTAACATGAAACAGAAATTAATTATTTAATATATTAAAAAAAAAAAAACTTCGAAAAATCGAATATATATTTAAAAATCTCGAAAAAAATAACTTGATATATATTATGCAACATCATAGTCATAGTGAACAGTCAGCTTATATTGCAGAAGTACCGTTTCAACCATTGTGGGCCCAAGAACCGCTCCCACCTCCGCGTGTTTCTCGTGCTTCTGGATTCGTTTCGGGCTCATCTTCTTTTTGTTGTTCTTCGGCATGTTCACTTGAACACGAACGGGAACGTGATCTAAACCTTGACATTGAATGTGATCGTGATCGCGATCGCATACTTGTCGTACAATATTATTATAGGACTAGGGAAAATTATTCATTTAACTCTTATAAATAATAATTCACCTATCCGCCATATTACCCATCTTATTTAGCCTAACTTTCTTTCCTTTTTTAAATAAAATTCATAATTTGCTCCTAATCCTGAAACTAGTAATAAAAAATTGCCTCACCTATTGTTATTATTATTATTATTATTATTACTATTATTATTGTTGTTATTATTATTATTATTAATAAAATTTTAATTAATAATTTTGAAAACAATGAAAATACTATATAAGAACTTCTATATAATAAAATGATTAATTTTTCAGTCTTCTCTTATATATTCTTTTCCGTAATAAATCGCTAAAGACGAAATTATTAATATAAACTATATATAATAATTAAATTTATTGCCCACACAAATTCTCCTTTTTTTTTTGTTTAGAATAAGTATAAAACATAAACACTGTTAAATACCCTACACCATCTTCACTTAATGCAATTATTATGTTTATTATGCTTAACGATGTTTAATAATGTTTAATGATGTTAACAATCTGTTCATTTGCTTTGCTTGCTTATGCTTATGCAGACGCAACGTACGCAACGTAGAAAAAAAATATCTCGACTTTAATATCCCTTAATATCCCAGAAATATCCCCGACGAAGTACTAATCGCGTCTTTTTCTTTCTTTAAATGAAGTAAATTAAGGTGACCAGACTGTCACGTTCTAAATTTGGCACTATATGTATATAATTTTAAAATAATTTTTTTCTTCCATTTTCATAAAAAATCATTTTATTGCATTTTCTAAATACAATAAAAATATATAAATATATGAAAACAAACCGTGAAATCTGGTCACCTTAAATGCATGTATTGCGCGGACATGAGCGAAATAAAAAGAATATGAGTCAAAATGAACGAATGAGAAAAACGAAAAAAAAGAGTGCTGTGTGCATGCGATGAAAAACAATGTTTTCAGTGTTTTCATACAAGAAACAGGGAAGAGAGAGGGAGAGAGGCAGAGAGAGAGAGGGAGAGAACGACCATTGTGTGATTGTTGGTATCGGTTGGCTCAGTCAGTGGAAAAGTTTATCCGCGATAAAATGAAAAAGTTTATTGCCAATTTATCCTAAAAGCATATTTTGCCTCCAATAAAATCCAATATAAATAAATAAAAATGAATAAAATAATTTAATAAATTTGTTAAAAGGTGCGGATGTGGATTAGCGCTGCTCGCACAAGTTTTTTTCGTATCAAGAGAATTAACGAAGCAAAAAAAAAGAATTGTATATTATTTGTGGAAAACGGCATCCTGAAGCAAAAATATACGAAAATAATTTGTAAAAAAGAACTGCGTTGAAGTTTAAGCAACAATGAAGAAAGCAACAATGCTTTAATTATTGCTGGAAATGATTAAATTAGTTACAATTAAAATCCAAGAAGAGATAAACAAAAATAAAATAAAATGTGCTCTGTTTGCAAAATAAAATAGATTCAATAGCGTAATCATAGAAAAAAAAAAGCTTAAGACTGAAAATGAAAATCTCGTCATCGTCGTCATCATTGAGTGTTTTAAAAAAGAATGATAATATAGTGTAAGTATAGAGTATAACAAAGCACCTACTAGAAAAAAAGAAAAAAAAAACTAAAAAAAGCGAAAAAAAAGCCACAATCACGAAGGGAGAAAAATATTTAAAAATGATTTTTGTCAATTGTTTTAATTAATGCATAAAATTTTTGTAAAATCGAGTTTATAGATTATTCATTGGAAAACACTAAATAACAAAGATATACTTTACAAGTGTGCGTGACATGGAAAAGTATCAAAAACGTTTTAAATGTAAAACGAAAATCATGCCGCTAATTTCAGAAACAAAAGTCGTTAAAGTGTAGGATTTATGAACGTTCATACATACGTACACACATGTAAATATATACATATATATACATAAGAACATGTATAAATACATACAGATTTATATGCATACATATGGAGTATAGTTCTTTTAGTAGTTTCAAAAGCAATAACAAAAAAGGTATATATGCAGAAAAGAACGAAGTGAATCGACGGCATGTAAACGTTAAAATAGACGGGAAAGAAAAATAACTGCTAACAACAAAATATAAATACATTCAGCCGGCCACTGTTAAAAATCGACTGAAAAACTGAGCAAACATGTTCTCAATGACCTGTGAAATAAATTCAAATATATGTATATATATGCATATATAAGTATATAGATAGCTGTAGAGTTAAATGCTCGCGTACACTTTTAAGAGGAGTGAGATAAACACCATACCATACCATCTCTAACGATTCCACATTCCACTATTATATTTACAAAAATACAAATACAAACGTACGCGGAGATAGATTTCAGAGAAAGAGACAAAGCAGTAGTGATGCCATGTATAAAGAAATTTTTTAAAGTTTGCTGTAATTAATTGTGAAATTAATATTTTTTCAAGTATTTAAACTCGTGAAAATTTAATTACATATTAATTTTCTTAATTACAGAAAAATTATCTTGTACTGTTGAGAAAAATGAAAATGATACCGTTTTGTCTTTTTCTATGAAAATGAGTAAAGTACGAAGTGACTTGAAACGAAACACTTACTTAATTCAGACTATTTTCTCAATGTTATTGTGCTTTGATTGTACAAATTCAGACTCTTTTCTCTTTGTTACTGTGCTTTGCACAAGTAATATGTATGGTTAAGTTCAATAAGTCGCAAATCTCTCTTATGTTAAAAAATGATTTACTCTCTCTCTCTCTCTCTGGCTTAGATACATACGTAGTAGAACACATGGTTTGAAATGAGTGAACTAAACGCTGTAAACTGCTGCAGCTAACGTAAAAAAAAAAATGCCAACAAACGACAGTTTGCTGACAATATTACCGATCGCTTTAGTTAACTAGATGTAGTCGTTGTGTATAGTTCTTGTAGTTCTTTCCGTAATTGTGAGTTTTTGACGGAAATCAATTTTATAGTATTTCATTTATAGTGTGTTTTTTTTTTTGCTTTAATTGTGAGTATATAGTGTCTTGCTCTCCACTTACGCGAGATTAATAAATATGCGTTTGCTATTTAAGCATTGAGGGAATGAATATACCTATATAGGTTTGTGCGTGTAAAACATCATCAATAATTTATTAACTAATGAGGCAATGGAATTAAGATACTGATAAAGGAAGGCGATAAAAGTTTAAACGTCATTTTTGTCTTTTCTAAAAACAACAAACAATGTTTAGCTTGCAATATTGCGTTAATTTAACTGATAAGAGCATTAAGATAAAATGCTAAAACAAAAATAAATACAGAATTGAAACTGTGGAAAAACAATAAAGATTCTTATGTCTATTTAATAATTTTTAATAATTTACAGTAATTGTTTTTAACACCTTCCCAAAATTCACGACGACGAACGACAACTTCATTAAAAAAAAAAAAAAAACAAAAAGTGTTTTTAAAGACTAAAGAAAAATTGAAGTAAATGGCGATGGCCGAAACAAGGGAATCGCCCGGAAAGCAACAACAGCAGCAGCAGCAGAAAAGCGGACAAAAGCGTCAATTGGTAAGCCCTTTTTCTTGTTTAATGTTGCAATAAACAATTAAAAAGATTTATAATTAAAAGCTTTTTAAAACATTTGAAAATTTAAATTATTTCTCTTTATTTTTATTTATTTATTTTTTATTTTTAATAATTAATTCTCACATGAAAATGATTGCGTACGCGCATTTAATAATTGCACAGCGTAACATTACAGTTTAATTTATCGTATGTTATTTAATTTTTCACTTATATACTTTTTTACGTATATATAAATATATACGTGTGTATGTGTCCGTCTGTCATACATATACATATGTACGAGTTAAGTGTTGTTTGCGATAAAGTCTCACGCACCACGTCCACGTCCACAACAATTGCGGACACAAGCTCAACTAAACGCCGCACGACAAATTCTTTTCGCTTTTATTGTGATTGTTTTTTGCATTTTACATCTCTTATATGCTCTCTATTTCGCCTCTTTCGCTCTTTTTAAAAATTCATTTTCATTTATGTATTTTACCCAGTAGATTATAGCGCTATTAAGTACATGGCATAATATTTTCTTTCTCTCATACAAAAAAAATTTATATAATATATCATAAATGATTTGACGTTAATTAACCATTTTTTTTTTTTCTTACATATGACGGAAAATACAATTTAGAAATGAAAACAGTTTAATAATTTCATTTTATTAAGTTTGAGCATAACTGTTGTTTACTTGCAGTATCATCGCATTTTCATTAATCACTACTACGCTGCTATCTTCGTCTTTTGCTTAAAATGTTAAATTTTCAAGATTTTTAAGATGATTTTTTGCCAACGCTAGCATTTTTTAGTTTCCTCGTCATCATAATATATTGATAGAACCTAGAATTAGTGAGAGTAGAGAGACAGAAAGAGAGGGTATAGATGTAAGAATTTTGAATAAACAAAAAACATATGATTTTGGCATTTGGGATGTAAGTTATATATCTTTGTTTGTTTACATGAAAAAAATAAAAAGAAAGCAACACAAACTTGAAGGACATTGCCTGAAAGTAAATACTTCCCATCATTCTACCTGCTGTAATGTGCTCTCTTGACTTTTTAAGACTTTCGATTTTTATACCCAGTCCTCTTCACTCAGCATCGACATTTGTACTCTACACCATTTCTGGTACAAGGTATACCAGCGCGGACGTGTGCAATACCCAGCAGAGCTTAAGACAGATCCTTTGATGCAGAATCATTTTCTAAATTGATTTTAGCCTGTCTGTCCGTCCGATGTCGGTCCATGTAAATTTGTGTTCAAGTTAGAGGTCGTAATTTTTGAGATATTTTGTTGCAATTTGGTACAATGATGTGCTTTGATCCAAGGACGAACGCTGGTGAACATGATTCGGATCGGTCCACTTTTGTGTAAAGGTTGTATTTCGAGATTCGAAATTGGTGTGAAATTTTATGAAGCCCCTCTCATATAACTGTTCCTGCGCGGAAATTGAAGCTTTACTTGGTAAACAGGTCTCATTTCCAATATTTCATAGTAAAATTTGCCTCATAATAGTAAATTGACAAAGAAATCTACCTTACCGTAGTTAGGATCGCGTAAGTCTATCTTTTGGATACCACCGCATATATGATTTCTCATGCACCGTGAAACCCTATATGGCAAAAAATCATTTTGCTGTTGTTTTGAGATGAAAATTAAATAAAAAAAATTAAGTGGACCAAATTTGAAGCACTTGGGTCTATTTCTTTTCCCACTCCCTATAAGATATCTCATGGTATCTTAATAATACATAGGAGCGTTGCAGCAAAAACAATTAACGGTAGGGAATTTGGATTACATAGGTCTATTTTTTACGATCCCCACTTATATAGGCGCAAACTCTTATGTGGAGAGAAAGTCTGACCTTCCAATATGCGGGCTTTCATCAAAATTATGGCTTTGCCCGAAAATGATGTGTACTTTTTGGTGTATTGTTATCAAAACGAGCGAATGAGTGAATTAGGCGAAGTGGTGTAGGGTATGTGAAGGTCGGCGTCGCCCGACTATAGTATTGTTATTTGTTTTTTTTTTTTTTAGATTATAGTGCATTCATTGTATTAGTTTAAATGTCCGTTAAATGTCCGGAAAAGGTATAAGACGCGTGGTAAATTTAAGAAGCAGATCGTTAAAATATGAAACGATTACACAAAGAAAAAAAGATTTACATTCTTGGTGTTGGGTGGAAAAGGAAAATGTGACTTTCCATGCGCACTTTATGTACAGTGTTACATGTAAGTCCTGGAATTCATTTGATTTACGATTCGCGATTTACTTGCCGCAAAGGAAAAGGAAAAAATAAATCGTGCAGCAAAGTTAGATAGGTCAAGCATTCAAGCAAACGTTAGAGATGTTGTTATGCTCTCTTAATTACTTTCCTTACGTTATAGGTGTTGCCTGAAAAAGAGATTAAACTTTTGTATTACAGTTGTGATGGCTCAATTTGCATCATATCCTTGTTGGATGAACTTTATTGCTAACGATACGAGATATTAGCCTTTGACCCGTACTAAAGTTCAACAAAATTTAATTTCAACCGTGCATTCGCTTTGTGCTACACCAGCCAGCATACCACCGACCAAAAAGGAAAAGGAAAAAAAAAAAGCAAAGACTTAAAATGTACACAAAAACAACCACTCAAGGTCCTAAGTTCTTTACGTATGTAGAACTAACTAAAGACGATAATAATGTTTCGTTGATGACACGTTTAAATAACTGGCGAAACAAGTTTCTTTTCTTTCCTATATATGTTTGTGCGTGAGCTTGTATGTATATAAGCATATATACATAAATGTTTACAATCAAACACCATAAAAAGGACATATTATATAAACGAAAAATATGTAAACATACGCGCGCGCGCGTGTGTGTGTGTGTTACGCTGTGTAAAAATATTAAAATAAAGCAATAAATATTTTAAAAGTTTTTCTGGACTCTGTAAGAGAAGAAGAAGAAGAAGAAGAAGAAGATCTCTTTTGTATAATTGTTTATTTATTATTAATACCATAAAACTTGGAAAAACCGTGTACGTAGAACGAGCCCCATTGGTCTTCACATTCGACCTTAAGAAAGCAAATAAAGAGTTTGTTCCATTCTTTTAAAAATAAAAATATTACATCTTGTACTTTTTCCGGAAACCAAGTTAAAAAAAAATTTTTTTCTCAGGTAGCTAGGTTTAGGTAATTACCACTAAAGTTATACATAGTTATGTACAGTAACTTTCAAAGTTATCGGTTGCGTTATGACAGTGGTGACATAAGAGTGACGCGGACGATCGAAGTGGGCCTGGAGAACATATTTTATTTTTTCATTTCAAAATAAGCTAAGAATATTATAGTCGGCCATTAAAGACCCTACACCACACTTTGTGTAATACAATTCTTATTTCTCCATGAAAGTACCATTTTGGGTCAATTTATAAGGCATTATACGGGGAGTTAACGAAAAAGTCGACGGATCTGAACGATTTTCAATATCGTTCGTCCTTGCGTCAAAACACGTCGCAAATTTCATCAAAATATGTCAAAAATCGCGCATATATAAATATACGTGGACAGGCATCAGACGGACGGACAGGTTTACATCGATTTAGAATCATAATGAAAAATGGGTTTGTCTTAAGCCCTTCTGGGTGTACCACAAGTGGTGTAGTATATAAAGATGACCAATTGATTGAACGAATCCCTAATATGTACATACAATAATTAAAAGATTCAACTAAAAATTCAGAAAATTTCGCGCTTCCCAACTTATTTGAAATACATTAATTTCTTCGCTTTGGCGAAAAATAACAGGTATGGCCACATGTACGTTATTATACATTACTAAAATTAAACAATTTCATAGTACAATGTTTTAATAGTTCATACAAGGAGAGTAACAGTGAAGGGATTTTCTTTTCTTCGCTTTTAATGATTACGATGTATGTGTATGTGTTTTTATTAGTTTTAGTTTTTTTTTTTGAAAAAAATAAAAAATAAATAAACAAATAAATAAAATAGAAGGTATGAAATTTATATAACACGTATAAAATCTTTCATGCTGGCAATAATGCTCATCTCAAGCAGCTGTCTTCTTTTTATCAAAATCTGCTGGATTTGCAAATATGCTGTGCTTTTTTTTTTGTTTATTCTTTCTTGGTCTATGTAACATTCTAAATCAGTCCAGGCTTGCAATCAATTTACTGGAAATAACTGTAGAACGGACGGTACTTAACTGACAATCACTACATACCTGCCTCCCTCTTAAGCAAGGACAACGACATCAGCAATTGTTTCCAAAGATCATTTGCACTGCCGCCATTATTTATGTAATGTAAAAAATCAACAAATAATATAAGTCATCACGCTACTGGATATATTGCTCTTATAGTCAACAAGCATAATCCATTCATCTAAACAAACCAAAAAAAAAGAGATGAAAATATAAACAATAACGAATTTAATACTTCCAGAGTGCCTTTTTCATATTTGAAAACAATTTTATATCTGAAAGATAAACATGACAGCGGACGAGAATAGCTTCTTAAAATAAAATATATGCAAACTCACTCTTAGATGGAATATACACATATATTTGGAGCTAATGCTCCTATGTGTACATTTGCCTATGCAGATATGTACAAACAATTCTATGCAGGAGACATTCACAGGCCAGTTTCCTATACATATATATGCAAACATGTATACATGCATAGATATGTATTTATCCATTATATGAACATAGACTTATGCTTATGAATGTGCGAAAAGGCCTCTTTCCCAGTGATTTTGAGCTTTTTTAATGATTTTAGCAGAAGCAACAAGAATGAAATCAACATTAAAAATATACTTCAGTTAAAGTACACACATCGAATAGATTTTGTGTTTTTTGCCTTAAAGGGCACCAACGTAGTAAACATTACCCTTTTTTTGTTTTTTTTGTTTTTCCCTTTCATAAGTGGGGTTAAAGTGACGACATTAGAAAAGCAATACCTTGACTACAACGCTATATATATATGTTGTTTATATGACGGAGGGCTATAATCGAACACATACCACATGCAGCTATATAAATTTAAAAAGCATAAATGCATACATTTATAGCAACAGCCGACCAGCTTCAGGGCAAGTGCGAAAAAGAGTCCATAAAAGAGGGTCGCTATAGTTTAATTTTGTGTGTGTGTGTGTGTGTGTGTGTGTGTGCGTACATATGCAATGCGATGTGTTTGGCTACTTAGCGCGTTTTTGTAAACACGTAGGTATGCAAAACGAAATAAATTTTTGAAAAAATCCACTATTAAAGACAACTACCGCGCACGACATCTAATTGATCACTGCATCGCATCACGAGCAACGAATGAGATTTGAATCGAGGAAAAGACTGCCATATACATATATAGAAAGAACGACAAGTACGCGTTAGCGCAATAATAACATCAGGGCTGCCATTTAAAAGGAAATAAATTACTCTTAACATTAATGTCATGTAATGTAGAGAATATGTTACATCTGTTAAGATGTTTATTACTGGCAAAACTAAGTTCACGGATTGGAAATATTGTAAAAATCGTTTTGCAAGTGCCTTGAATTTCACGCTTGCCTTCTTTCTTAACTCGTTAATGTTAAACTTAAATGCATTAAAATAATTCGTGCTTATGTTTGTAAAAACCCTTCGACTTGTCTTTTGTTTTCTCTCTCTCTCCCGTCCTCTCTCGCCCCGTTACAACAGTCATAGTACAATTGCATTTGAGCATTTTAATGAATTGTACTAAAATGGCTAAGTGACGTGGTATAGGAGACGTTTTAGTTTAATTAATATTATTATTGTTGTGTTAAAAACAAAAAAATCATTTAAATCATTCTTTTTCTGAGCAAATATTTTTCGTAAGACTAAAAATCAAACAAGATACTTACGACGGTATTAAATGACAATTCACCCGAAATCAGCTGTTTTTTGTTTAGCTTATTACTTACTTTTTTTATATATAGAATTTTGAAAATTATTGATTTTTATCTTTTCGTCGGAAGTTCATTCCTTTTTACAATCGCAACTCCTTCCAGCACTTGCTGTTTTTTTATATTACATTAAATTTGTAAAATCACGCTTCAGGAAGAAAAAAGAAATAAAAAAAGAGCAGACAGACCTCATTAAATTTGTTGCTCATCAGCTTATGTTATTATTATTATGATTTTCTCTCACTCTCATCAATTCACTCTCATTATAAGTTCACTCAATTTTTAGCTCAAGTCAAGGGCTGTTTTGCAATCATGCGCAAAGCGTACGAGTTTCAATTTCAATTTGTTTCTTTATGTTAACAATCGTTTTAGCAAGAATAACATGCTTGATGGGAATATTAAGATGACGGACCGAACTTCGAGGTTTCTGTTTGATTTTGCTTGTTTAAGAGAGTAATGTGCTTTTTATGTCCATTCCTACAGATTATAATAAAATGCAACGCTTCGATTCTGTTAAAGTAAGAAATTGAGGACGCAGTTCTGTTAACATGAGAAATCTTGGCCACATTGTTGTTGTTTTTAACATTAGGGTGGATTAGGGATGGCGGACAAGAGGTAGACAAGTTTAAGGCATTTGTCACGCAACTTTTATCACTGTCTAACAATACTGTAATCATTATCCCCTATATCACTGGTGGTACAAGGTAGATTAAGTTTGTGCGGTCGTATGTAACACGCTGAAGGGCAGAAGGGCGGTGGACCTTACTTTTACTAAACCTGAATCCGCCTGTTGTTTGTTCATGTGCTTTTATCTTCAACATACAAGTCGCGATTTTTAAAATATTTCGATGAAATTTGGCAGACTGACGTGTTTCGGTCCAAGGATGAAAACTATTGACAATGGTACGGATGGCACGATTTCTTCGACCACTCCCTTCATAACGCCTTATTTTCATAAGTCATCATATGAAAAGAAAGTGTAATTTCTGGAATTAGAATAGTACTTCCGCATTCTAAATTGATGTGAAAAATTGGAATAGGGTGAGGCAATATTTTGATCTCCCTCCCATATAACTGTTTCTGCGGGGATTGAATCATTTTATGGTAAATAAGTTAAAATTTCAATAGAATCTACCATACTTATTTTGGGCCACGTGGATGTATCTCTTTGATAAATTCCCCTTATATGCTATAAACGTACAGTTTATAATATTTTATCATAAAAATTGGACCTTAGGCAAATTAGGATTACGTTAGTTGTCATGAAAATAATATATAATTTTTGGCGTATTGTTAAGCAAGCGGCTGAGTTAGCGCATCAGGTGAAGTGATGGTCTAGGATATCTAAGAGCCTAAGTCAGCCTTGCCCGGTTATAGCATTCTTACTTGCCCTAAATGGTGGAGTTGTGGTTAGTCGCTCCTAGTTGTCCTAGTATAATAAAAATAAATAAAATAAAAACCGAAAAAAGAACAGACATTCACTCATCGATTTCATTGCTGTTTACTTCCACTGTGATAATTAATAAGAGACAAAATGATTTCCTTAATTCTTAATGTTGAAGGATTTTCATAAGAAGGTAAAGTTCTAAGCTTCCAGTTGCTGTTGTTGTGCAATGGTCAAGATTTGAAGAACTATGTAAGAAAATGGCTACGAACTACTTTTATTAATAAACTTCATTGAATAAATCAATCACCCTTCCTAAAGACATTGCCTGAGAAAGATTCATTGTCTTCTAGGTGATTAGAAAAGCTGATCATTTTGGTGATAGATAAACTTGTCGGGTAATGAATGTGTTCCCATAATCAAAAAGCGATTTAATTGCCATCAATTACGCAATCTTGTCACGCAGATTTCGGAGGCAACTTCGCGAACAGAAGAACAAATTTTGATCTACAACTATGTGCTAAGCTAGCATAAGTGACAAGCTCTTAAATACGTTTAGATATATCGAAGGTATTCTTAGTCTTAGTATAATGGTTTATAATAGTTTAAGCTCCGCTTATATTATGTAAATCAATAATAGGCTACAAGAGCTCTGGAGACTATCAAAAACTAACTTTGCATGAGGATAGTAAAGAGAACTTCCAATATACTGCCAAAACAAAAAGTGAAGTGCTGTGTATCAACTCCTCCCAAGACTTTCTCGTGGATCTTGGATGTCGAAGAAGTTGTTCAATTGTCTTCTCGCGAAGTAGCCTTACCACCAAGCTTACCTTCTTACATGCTCTCATGTAAACGCAATATAGTTGATCATGACCCACTATTAAATATTCCACCCTGTACACCACGTCTTACAGCAATTCATATAGTTAATTCTCAAAACAGGGTGTGGTCGGACAATGGTCCGATTCGGATCATTCAAAACAATATCTCAAGAATTGCGACCTTGACAAGACAGACAGATGGACAGATACAAATTACTTTCTGAATCGATCAGTGTAATAAAAAATAGATCTAACTCAAGTCCTTCTGGCTGTCGTATACGTTCGCATAAACTCAACACGACCTATTCTCATCTCTTCCAGGCTTAAAAGCCATATTTAGCACTGAAGCAAGACTCAAGTAGTTGGCTTCTTTCTTCACAAAAAATGAATATTGAATTTTAGTGCAACATTGATTGAATGAATCGCAATCCTGCTATAAAAAGACTTTCTCAAGACTTCACCACATCTCTTTACCAAGAAACGTGAAATCTATATCTGCTTTAGAGTCAGTTAGCGAAAGTAGTATTTGGGTAATGACAACCATAACAAATGTCAAAGTTTCGATATAAAATGTTTCTACAAAAATACGATCCCCGAATGGTTCAGGTCATTAGAAGCAAAGCAGCTTTTTTGCTTTAATATTTCTATTCACTATAGGAATCCGTTGTAGAAATTATGGACACAAGGAAATCTAACCAACCATGTAAGCAAGTGCCAGATGCTGTGAGGAATTCCTCTTTTCATGCGTATATGAACTACTACTAAACATTGAATTAATCCCAAACCTCTTTAGGATAGCCGTGCAATACAGCGACTTGCCCGCGAACCTAACTCAAGAAATGATAATTAAGGACATTTTATTCAGGCAAGACCGCAATTATATACACTACACCACTTCACCTAGTACAATTATTCACCCGTTTCGATAGTACTACTCCAAAGAGGGGAGAGACTTTGTCATGAAAGCCCGCATGTTGAACGATGCCCGAAACATCACATGGCGTGGCCCAAGTTTAACGAACTTAATTTATTTCCCAGAAGTTTTATTGCTATTTTTATTATTTACAACTTAATTTCCATACTACACATATTACTTCGTGTGTTTCCACGGTGACCTGGGTCCCTTGCTTGGAGAGTCTTCGAGGATATCGGGAGGATGGAGGTCCTTCGTTAAGCGTCTGAAATATCTTAGGGTTTGCCGCATATCCACCGCTATATGATCCACCCTTAACTTTCGCACCAGATAGCGGTTCACCTCGTTGAGTGTAGCTCCACTGTGTGAGTGTTTGAGCTCCATCCATGTTTCGCTGTTGATGGAGCTCCGGCACAGGACGTTGGCAAACTTCGTTAGCGCACAGATTAAGTCGCTCGTGTTTTGCGTCTGGCCGTTCGAATAATCAAACTCCTTTGCCTTAATAGCCGCCTGGAAAGTCGCGCCCTGCGTATCGTTGAGCACGTTGGCGCGCAACTCCCACGGCCATAGCTCCAGTATAATCTTTATAGGAAAAATTGCCCCGAAGTTGTATTTGAACCAAATTCAGTACATGCGTGTATGCATAGATCCTTTCTGGCATTCTAAGTCTATCACTGAGTCTGCTACGCCATCGTCGTACGCATAAGCCAGAATGCCATCAATCCGCCAATGTTATTAATCATATATGTACAGGTTTTGCCATTTTCGTTACCATGCCCAATCTTTTCATTTCGGCCTTTGATTCGCGATTGCCGGGAGGAAATATCGTCTGAGTGCACCAATGTAGCCAGCTATTCAGGACGTCCAATACACAACCAGTAGGTTGTAGTTAAGCTAACGATAGTGTAGTGTGATGGGTGCCTGGCGTGAGCTGGGTAGATTACTTCTTCTAGTACAATAAATCCAAAGGGGAGAGTAGTAGGTGTATCTTCCTCGGAAGCAGGGAAAATCCAAAATGCAAGCATGAAATTATGAACATAATGAGACGTGCATGCCGATAATTCTAAAGCATGCTAAGAACTATGGAAGCCATGGGGATCGAGTTGCTCGCTCAGAAAGTCACGAGTAACCTGCTTAGGCGGGCAGAGGAGACAGCGTTGACTGAACTGTGATCGATACGTGCCAAGATCCTTCGAGAGGACGCTTGCAGACACACCATGTGGGAATCTCGGTGAAAGTTTATATATTTTCACTCATGCAGGTTAACCAATGTGTGAGACCTGACTGCTGGGTGCAACCCTTCGGGAAGTGCACGTGGTGGCTGTGGTTAACCTCAAATGCGGGGGCATTAAGTAATTGGAAGTGCTTGGTAGGCATCGCACTGTCCAGAGGGAAGGTTTGGAGCATAGTTAAACTTTCATTCTGGTACCCAGGGCTTGGAATAGGCCCGCTCTCCCACAGGGTGAGAGGTGCCCGATTTAACTATAATTTATAATTGCCAATGATTGTAGGGAACTTGTGTGGATACACAGGTTAACCATCGATGTACATATATATATATATATATATTCTGTGTATGCGTTTGACGAGTTACTCGCAGTCGTTAAACGGCTCGAAACAGTTAATTGGTTAAATGTTTACTATAAAAATTTACATTTTGTTGTTTTTGTGTTTTCTGTTTCCTTTCAGCGCGAGCGAAAGCAACGCAAACTCTATTTGGAAGAATGGGCGTTAGGTGATGATGATTTGGAAGGTACGCGGGGTTTTAGTGTTGCCGAGAAACTTAAATCATCGAAATTTGCCCAAACCGGGATGGTCCGCGAAATGAATGGCTCCGATTTAACCGTAGCGTAAGTTTTCAATCATTTTCAAAACATTACCCGATTTAATAACTGCATTGTGTTAATTAATCAAATCGCCGCGACGGCGATATTTGATCTACGGTTAATTTGTTGGTTTGCGTTTTTTGATGGATTGCTTTGCTTTCAGGTTCTTGCAACAATATGGTTTCAATATACCGCTACTGTTTCGTGAGAAGACGGGCTTGGGTATACGAATGCCGGATCCGAATGAGTTTACAGTGAATGATGTACGTTTATGTGTCGGCTCGCGGCGTATACTGGACGTAATGGATGTGAATACGCAAAAAAACCTGCAGATGACGATGAAAGAATGGCAACAGTATTATGATAGTCCGCAAAAGGATCGTTTACTTAATGTAATCTCATTAGAATTCTCTCATACTCGTTTGGATACATATATACAAAGTCCCGATATTGTAAGACAAATTGATTGGGTCGATGTTGTTTGGCCGAAACGGTTGAAGGATGCTCAAAAAGAAGGCACAAACATTTTGGGTAACATGATGTACCCAAAAGTGCAAAAATATTGTTTAATGTCGGTAAAGAATTGCTACACCGATTTTCATATCGATTTCGGAGGTACTTCGGTTTGGTATCATATACTCAAAGGTAGCAAAGTCTTTTGGCTTATACCGCCTACCGAGAAAAATTTGCAGTTATATGAGAAATGGGTGCTCTCTGGCAAACAATCGGATATATTTTTTGGTGATACAGTGGAAAAGTGTGCACGAGTGTATCTGACGGCGGGGAATACATTCTTTATACCAACCGGTTGGATTCATGCTGTTTACACGCCGACAGATTCTCTAGTATTTGGCGGTAATTTTTTGCATTCCTTCGGCATTGTTAAACAATTGAAAACCGCTCTAGTTGAGGACGCAACTAAAGTGCCGCAAAAATTTCGTTATCCCTTCTTTACCGAAATGTTATGGTACGTATTAGCCCGTTACGTTTACGTTTTGCTCGGTCATTCGCATTTGGATAGCGAAACTTCGCTAAATGAAAATGAGATGTGCTCACGTCCGCACATACACTTAACTCATTATGAGTTGTTTGGTTTAAAAGAAATTGTTATGTATTTGTACGATTTACCTCCGCATAAAAAATGTGTTCCCGAATTAGTTCGGGATCCGGTGGCATTAATAAAAGATGTACGCACATTAGTGGAACGCCATTGTAAAGATAAGCCCGAGTTGGCGATAACGGGAGAATCAGTTTTAAAACCGCCTGGAGAAATGCATCCGCAATTTCAGTTATACGATCGGGTGCGGGTGAAACAAGAAATCAAACAGGAAATCGCTCGGAAAAATGCAGAGATTATAAGAGAACAGCAGCAATTGGAAGCCGCGCAAGCCGCTGCAGCAGCCGTATCTAACACGAATTCTAGTCCGAACTCGGTGATCCGCGAAACTAGTGCAGTGACGACTAATGAGAATGGAATAGTAAGTGCTATCAAAAAGGAGCCTACTCAAAATGGAACCCCCTCCCAAACAGGTTCGATTTCCTCCAAATAGTTAAAAATTATGTTGATTTTCATTTTTCAATTTTTTTTTTCTTTTGTAAATTTCAGAACCGGTTACGTTTGTCTCACCGCCTGATAGTATGAAATATCGTCCTCCCAAAAAAATGCATTTAGCTAATGCTGTAGCCGCTGCTGCCAGCAGTAATGCGGTTAGTGTAATAGCTTCTTGCTCTTCGAATAATAATGCGTCGGCACAATCAAATCAAAACTTGTCACCAATACAAACGCAAACTTCAGGCGGCAATGTAAACACAGCGATAGATAATTGTCATTCCCCGATTGAGTCATCCAAATTATCGCCCAATGTTACCGGATTAGGGCAGCCGCGCAGACGTCGAACACGATGCAAAAATTGTGCTGCTTGTCAACGTTCGGATTGTGGTGAGTGCAGTTTTTGCTTGGATATGGTTAAATTTGGCGGACCAGGACGAGCTAAGCAGACATGTATGATGCGCCAGTGTTTATCGCCCATGTTGCCGGTGACGGCTCAGTGTGTTTTCTGTCATTTGGATGGCTGGCGTCAAACTCCTGTTTCACCTCAAACGAAGCAATTGGCCTCATTGGATGGACCGTCATCTCTAATGGAATGTTCGGTATGCTATGAAATTGCCCATCCAGACTGCGCTTTGTCGGCCTTGGATGGAACTGAAGATGCTGCCGAAGCTAAAGGAATTGTCAATGAGGATTTGCCTAACAGTTGGGAGTGTCCGAGCTGTTGTCGCTCCGGAAAGAATAATGATTATAAAGTATGTACGAAAAGCAAACAAAAAAACTTTATTCCATACTTTCTTTTTTTCTTTATTACTTTTCTCCAGCCAAGACATTTTCGCGCCCGTCAGAAATCATCAGAAGTGCGACGTACTTCCGTAGGTGGAGCTAACATTACAACGGGGGAACATTCAGACTCACATCTACACCCAAATGTTAGCCAATACAACGATTTCGTTTTTACCAGTGAATCAGAAATGGAAGCAAGTGGCGCAAATGGAAGCACTAATTGGAAGCATAACTTAAAACGGCACTTGCCAAATGAAGTGAAAACCGAACGCAGCTACGATACTCCGTCACCGGGCAATTTGCCCACAGTAATAGAGAAAACAAAGCGACGAAAAAGCGACGACGGTCTTAGTATGTGCAGCAGTATGCAAGATAGCATAGATGCAAGTGCATCGGTCGATTGTGCTACGGGTGGTAGCTGTGGACAAGTAGGTCGTAAGAAAAATTCGATACGTTCGCAATTAGCTCAACAAATGCTTAATTCATCGACGCGTGTGCTCAAAAAACCGCAATATGTGGTCAGACCGTCAGCTCATATGGGATACAATGGCAACGGTACCACGCATGCCACTACCAATTTAGCTTTGGATCCAACTTTATTGAAAATTATATTTCGCTACCTGCCGCAAGAAACCTTGGTGGCTTGTTGTTCTGTATGCAAAGTATGGTCAAACGTGTCCGTAGATCCTGATTTATGGAAAACTATGAATTGCTCAGAAATGAAGTTGTCAGCTTCCCTGCTGACAGCGATTGTTAGAAGACAACCGGAACATCTTATTCTAGATTGGACTCAGATTGCTAAGCGTCAGTTGGCCTGGGTAATTGCCCGTTTACCGGCTTTGAAGAATCTCTCACTGCAAAACTGCCCAATACAAGCGGTACTTGCTTTACACACCTGCCTATGTCCGCCGTTACAGATATTAGATATGAGTTTCGTGCGCGGTTTAAACGATGCAGCTATACGTGACGTGCTTTCACCACCAAAAGATTCACGACCCGGTTTAACCGACTCAAAAACCCGTTTACGTGATTTAAAGACATTGAAAATAGCCGGCACTGATATATCGGATGTGGCATTGCGTTACGTAACGCAATCTTTGCCACATCTAATACACTTGGACGTGTCATCTTGTCAGCGTATAACTGATGCCGGTGTAGCACAAATTGGAACGTCATCAACTGCCATTGCCAATCTAGTTGAATTAAATTTGAGTGCATGCCGCTTAGTGTCCGAATTATCGCTGGAGCACTTGGCCAAATGCGAGCAACTTATATGGCTCGACTTAAGGCATGTACCGCAAGTCTCAACGCAGGCCGTTATTAAGTTCGCGGCTAAATCAAAACACGATCTATGTGTTAAGGACATTAAATTGGTGGAAAAAAGGCGTTTACCGCAATCAAACTCACCCGGAGCTAGCATCAGTTTATCGTCATCATCGGCAACGCATTGTTCAGCAGCTGGCTCAGTTAATAATTGGAACGATTAAATCAAAACAAATTACGAGTTATTAAACGAGATAAACCGTAGTAGACAAATTAAAAAAGCATTTATTGTGAAAAAAGGGGTCCGTTTCTTGTTTAGAAATAACCAAAGATTTTTTAAATTTAAAGAAATTCTAAACTTTATTGTGACATGTAATTAATTAATTCAAAATTTAATTATGATATTATACAAGCATTCCCAACGCGATCTATTTTACAAAACCTAATGAAATGAGTAATAAAAAAAAAAGAAAAAAAAAAAAATAAGGAAAGAAATGAAAAAATCACACACACATTTACATTTACTTGCGTAGGTAGTTTTAACTTATTGATAATTAATTTTAACTGTCTTCGTGTACTCAAGCACTTTCCTTTCTTCCTTCCATACTTAAGTCTCTTCCTATGACAAATTAAATTAAAAATTTTCCTTAATTATATATTATACAATAAACCATTAAGCATTCATTTTAATATATTGTACATACAAGCATAATAATAGAAATTATAAATAATAATGCAAAAACTTCGCATTGCTTCATTCGCAATAATAATTAGATACAAAGAAGCATATATATATATATATATATATATACATATATTGATATATGCTGCTAAGTAATACACAAAAAAAAAGTTAATAATATTACTAATAATAATGTATCGACCTTTTATTTAAATCTGCAATAAAATTCCAATTGAAAAATGATATATTTTTCAATTTAGGGCAAGTGAAACTGGACTAGTATTAGAATAGTGTAGAATATTCAATTTCATTTAAAGCAATAATAAAATAGTGCGCGACCCATTTTTGCGCATCTGCAACTTTGCAGAGGTGTTAACCTGCTCTAAACAAGGCAAATCCTGGATTGCTTATACTGGAGACGGACAGACGTACGCAAATTTTCATCGTTTTCATGTGTAACATTTTTTGCAAAAAACCCAGCAAATCAGTTTATAACTCCCTCTTAGCTGACTCAGCGCTTTCATTGCAACTCAACTTAATTATATCCAAGTGAAGTCGAAAGAGAAATGCTTGCATTTTCGACGGCAGTAAATTCTCTATTAGCTACACAGAGTTCATAAGCAGCAGCTTTCGATAAATCTGCTTCTGGAAAATTCCTGAGATAATAAGTTTCTACTTCAGTCACCACTATGGCTTAATGTAAGGTAATCGGAGCTTAGATGAGGAGCAGGTGAGCTTTTCACAAATACGGCCTCTTTATTTAACAATTTGGGAGTCGTAACTTTTTGAAGAAATTGTATATAATTGAAAGGGTTGTTCAAGTTCTCAGCTTCCTCGAGCCGTAGCGGTAGTAATGGAAGACAAGGATTTGTCAACTACTTTAATAATTGATTGATGGGTGCTTTTTTTTTTTTTTTTTTTTTTTTTTCCTACAATTCCTATTGGCCGAGTAGGCAAAGGGTCGCGATTAAAAACTCAATGTTCGTGGATTCAAATGTCAAGTGCGTTAGAGTTTTCAATAGTGCCAATAGCCTTAGATAGAGGCTAGTGCTTTAAGACTTTACTCTGATAGTTCATTTTTCTGGTTAAGTTAAATTATAATAATATAAAATATAATATTATAATAATAATATTCATTAATTTAATTCTTATTCGGTGGATTCTCAAGAACGCTACCAAAGCATTACCGCAATTTTAAAACTCGCGTTCGCAGCGAGAAATTCTATAGGCGAACATACTGAAAGTACCTGCAGAGCGTAACCTAATATCGACCAGACTAGCCGTCTTTCTTTTAAAAGACTTCATAGTTCCAAAATTCCTTAGTCCAAAAGTTTCTGTCTATGGTATAAATAAATAATACAATAATACAGTAAACAATATTGTTTCAACAAATGAAAGAAGAAGGTATCGGGCAGCTTTATGATTATTTTCTGGCTCATCGTTAAATTATATCCTGCAAATGATTTCGTAAAATATTTCCAAAAATTATGAAATGATTAATATTTGCCTGTAACTCTTGTCACTCACGATTTAATTCCGCTTTTTCATTTTTATCTGTGCTATGTTTCCTTGTCTTCTGGCCATCTTCCGTTTCAACGTGCTAGTGTTTTTCCGCTTTCCTTCTTTTATTTCTTTTATTACCAATTAAATCAATATTTTTTTAATGTAAGCTTAAGCTTAAAAATCTTCTGATACTCAAAATGGGTCTTATTCCGTTGCAGATGAAGATCATAACAACCACCTGATCTAAGAGCAAATGCAATTTTTGCGGGCGTTCGTCGCCTTTTATTGTACAAAGCGTAGCATTTTTCACGCTTACGGATGTTATCCTTGATTCCGTACTCTATTAGCGGTCGTAAAAAGCTTTCCCGCCTTCTTACAATATCACCAATTTTAAGTTCTTGTATATCTTGAGATATTCCTCCTGATTGCGAAGACTGTGATATTTTGGTTTTCTTCGCTCTTTTTGAACGGTTTTACATAATCGCATCCTAACGGACATACTTTGTGGTCTTGTTAGTGGATCTTTCGTCGAATTGCATTGGTAGGATATTATCCTCGCTGCTCGGTACCGCAACCGTTTTTTGAAGCCAGGTTTTACAGTTATTCTCACCTACTCTTACAATAGCTATTGGACGTCACTTCTCCAAGGAAGATATTAAGTCATAAAGTCATGTCAGCCACTTTTATATTAATATTTTGTTTCCACAGGTCGTAAGATATTTTAAGTTCGGCTTCGGTCAGCGTTCCGCTTTCTTACTATTATTAATTATGAAGAACGGAAACATAATTTTAATTGTACACAATAATATTTGGATCCAACTGCTCTTAATGGGTACTTTTGGTTCGTAAACATTGCTGGCGTAGCATTCATTTAAAGAGATTTCACCAAAAATCTATTTGTACTTTTTTATGTAACTCCTCCAACGGCGAGTTGAACGAGTTACAGTTTGGTGTCGAAAGTCAAGAGCGTAGGTACACTCTGAGAGAACTTGGTGGTTCTGCTTTCAGAAGTCCATACCAGAAAGCTTCGCTTTCTGAGAGAGACGTGTGAGCACTTGATCCCGGTTGGCTAACGCAAAAATTTCGCTGAGCGTTGAATTGTGGTTCTATGTGGCAATCATGTTCGTGACCCCATATAATCAGATTGAAAAATTCGTGTAAAGCGATCTCCCTCCCATGCTCCCTCCATATTCTTTGCCTTCCTGGAGTAGGCATGGGCGGGTACAATGGACCTTCTTGGCTAACTCCCTCGAGTACTGCAAAAACGCGTTCTTCGAAAGGGAAGCAAAAAATACAGCAACAAAACCAAGGCTCCTTATCCAAAGAATCATAACAAATTTTCTTCAACACCATATGAAGCATTCATTTTTAGGATTTATAGCATTTGTTTTTCTTTCTTTTTTCTCTTGCTTATTACAGCATGCCGACTATTGGATGATAACGCCACATTTCACACAAATCGGTTTTGATAGAGGGCCTTAAAATTTTGCTTGCTTATATTCGGGCTCATCGTTAGATGATTTGATTTTGCGTTTTTGTATTATACCCTGCAAAGGCTTCGTAAAGCGTTTCAATTTAAAAATTATGAAATGATTAGTACTTGCCTGTATCTTTTGCCACTCACGATCTAATTCCGCTTTTTCATTTTTATCTGTTTTATGCTTCCGTGTCTTCCGACCGTCTTGTAATTTTTTTCCATATTGAAATGCTGCTTTCGGCAAAGCTTCTTTAGTACTCATATAATCGGAATATTCCTCTTGGGTATCAAAATCCCAACGCCCGATAGGTCCTTTCTTATTGCCCAAATCCATTTTAGTATAATCCACTTCATCGTCTGAATCATCGATGGCATCATTCATTTCCTCTAATCCAGGATAACATTCAGCATAGCCTTCCGGTTCGTTAGCAAATCGTGAAGCTATCGAGGATTTAGTTATTCTAGGCGGAGGTGGTATCGTAGGCTCAGCATCTTCTACACACTTATCTCCAAAATAAGTTGGCGGCTTTTCATTGCTATTTCCGGAATAGTGTTTATCCGCTTTTGACGATTTGCTATCATTTTGCGCTAAAGGTTGATAATCTCCAATATCTTCGTATATACTATCGCCCACTGGTGCTTTATTAATTAATTTCGCTGTTGAAGTTAATTGCTCCACCTCCTTATCATAGAATAATGGTTTATCTTTGTCACGTTTTTTATTCTTCTTATTGCGGCCACCAGCTCTTAAATAAGAGAGAATTTGTGACAATTTATTAATTACTATGTCATTAGTAGTAAGAGTGGCTACATATTCGTGATTAATTGGTACTTCATATTTCGATCTTATCAGTGTGGTAGGTATGTCCTGAATGTCCGTTTCGCCAGTGTCGTCTTCTAAATCAATTACATACGCCATACGGCTTGGAGCAAACAAATCCATACGTTGTATTTCCTTTGAACGCTTGCTTTGCACTAAATTATAAATGTTACGCGCCATCGAACCTTTTATAGCCATAGTATCTTCTGCCTCACGACGTTCAGCTTCCATGCGTTCTGCAGCGGCAGCTTCTGCTAATTTCTCAGAAGCCTCGGCCGCTGCTATTTCTCTTTCTTCTTGCTCTTTCACTTGCAACTCGGATCGCACTTTCTGCAATAGAGCATAATCAAGACCCTTCACCAAGTGAGTGTGCTCCATGTCACCACCCAAAAACTTTGATTCCTGAATAATGCGTTTTCTTCTTTCGGCCGCATCTATACCAGATTTTAGATCTGGTGCTACAGCGCGATAAGCGTTAGTACTACCGTGACCCGGTGTACTGGCGTTCTGATAATCTGGATTTGCACCATCGCGACGTTCTCGGGCTCGGTCGCGATACTTTTCCGACAATTCTTGCAACTTATTATCCTCTTGTTTTTTAAGGGCTGCATAGAAATTTTTCTTTTTACGTCGCAAATCCCCGCGCTCGCTATTGCCGCCATGAGAGCTTCGTTTCTTTTCAGTCACAGATGCTGGCGTTCCTGGTGTGGCAAAATTGGCTGTAGCCAACGCACCAGTTCCGGAAGGTGGAGCCCGTGGTGTGGCCAACAACTTACGGAAATCATCATTTGTTAAACGCACCGAAGGTGTAGATTCTACTTGTGTTTGTTCAGCCATAATCGTTTAAAAAAGTAGGCAACTTTTAATATTTTTTTTATAATTTTGCGATGCGTTCATAAAATACTACTTTAATAACAGAGTAAAGCTACTTTAAAACAGAGATGTCAGTTGATCAGCAAAGGTTGCACGCTAATGTGGCAAAAACCTATCAAATATAACAGATGTTTACAAACATAACCTCAATTTCGCTAATGGTGTTTAGCTGATTTTTGGCAATTAAACGAAGTGTTTACTGTGTTCCTGTCCACCACCATCAAGGAGTCAGTGTAAAAATTACACCATTTGGTCGCATATCTGTAACTGTAACTGTAAAAAAAGTCGGGATCAGAGCACAACGATTTAACCAAAAAAGAAAAGAAAAGCAAAGTGTTGTTCCAACGTGTTGTTATTTAACGGGTTTGCATAAATTGCATTTATTATGAATGATATACGGCTTTTAAAAGATCAGCAACGAGATAAACATCCAGGTTTCGATGGTTATATGAATTGTATGACTAGAGCTTTATTTACTGGCTTGGCTTCATTTTGCTTAGGTAAGTAATATTTTGCAGACTTAATAATCAATCTCTTGCATAATTTTTTACAAAATTAATTTTAAGGATTCTCTGGCACATATTTCACGCAAAAAGTTATACAAAAAAAGATATACTATCCTTTACAGTACAACATACTAATATCAGTGTTAACAGCTACTGGCATAGCTTACCACTTAACCAGCATCCGAACAAAAGCTTGTCAAGCCGCGTGGATGGCAGCGGAAGATAAACATACCATATTAAAAGATAACGAATACTGATTTATCTCAGAACAATAGGAGGACAGTGTGTTAGCTAAATTACTTCGTGTTGGAATAAAGCTTACGTTTTCGTATGATCGCATAGAAATTACTGCAAGGCGCAGTCCAAGCGATTTAACATCTCAAGAAAAAAAAAAAACAAAGGAATACTGATTTAACAAAACTATATTAAGCACAAAGATGTTCATAATAAACGTGGCAAGGAGATTGCAGGCTTCCGCTAGGCAACAATACAAGGCTCTAATAATCACAGCGACGCCGCGTTTGAGCCGGACTGAGGATAACTTTAAACGTTTTAAATACACACGTAATATCGGCGTCAAAGGTCTTCGTAACTCCAAACATCATTTCGAAAGTAAAGAACAAAAAGTTCCTGATGTCGAAGAAAAAGACTTTGCTTATGAAAATGATTCTCTGAATTTAGAGGACAGGTAATCGTAGTTAGTAATTGAGGTCTTTGTCGAAATCATGTCTGTATCTATATCATTCATAATTTTTTTTAGTGAATATGAAGAAGTAGTTAATGGTGCTATGCGTCTTACTCGGAATTTTCAAGTTGCTCATAGTGTTTTAATAATACAACCTTATGTAAAATGGGGACCTAAACGGAATATGTCAACAAGTCCGGACGATCAATTAAAAGAAGCTGAAGCTTTAGTAAATTCCCTACCAAACTGGCATGTAGCTTTATCTTTAAAAGTTCCTTTAGAATCTTTGGAACGTAAGGCACTTTTTGGGAAAGGTAAATTAGAAGAACTCAAGACCATAGTTAATGATTTACGTCAAGCTAAGGGAGACAGTGATAAACGTTTAACATGCCTGTTTGTGAGTAAAGGGACATTAAGTTTCGCCCAGAAATCGATTTTAGAGTCCTACTTTAATTTACCGGTTTTGGACCGTTATTCAATAGTAATACAGATATTACGTTTACACGCCACCAGTGCAGAAGCTCGAATTCAAGTTGCCATGGCGGAATTACCATATATTTGGGCCCAAGCAAAAGATGCCAATTTATCCACGTCAAGAAGAGTTGGTTGGTCTTTAACAGACACGCAAAAGGAGATTCTGAGGACACGAGAACGTAAACTAAAACAAGAACTAGAACGTATAAGAATCCATAGGTAAGTAAGTAACAAATAGTTAAAAGGATAAGGAATGACCCAAGTGCTTTTGTTTTTAAAGCAGTAAACAGAAAATGCGAGTTTAATATTTTTCTTGTTAAAATGCTGCGAAATTTGAAATCTCTTCTCGAAGCCCTTATATTAATTCCATAATATTCATTGTTATTATTTATTAGAAAACTTTTACGCAATAAACGGAAGCAAAATCATTACCCTATTGTGGCCGTAGTAGGATACACGAATGCCGGAAAAACCTCTTTAATTAAGGCATTAACTAAAGAGCAAAGCATGCAACCGAAAGATCAACTTTTCGCAACTTTGGATGTTACAGCTCATGCTGGCTTATTACCTTGCAATCTTAAAGCTATTTACATGGACACAGTGGGTTTCATGTCTGATATTCCCACCGGCCTCATCGAATGTTTCGTAGCGACCTTGGAAGACGCTATGTTAGCCGATGTTATTTTGCATATTCAAGATGTATCGCATTCGTGCCATCAGGCGCAAAAGGAACATGTGGAAAAAACCTTGGAATCTTTAACGCATAATCTGGACATGAAAGGCGAAGAAAAATATCAATTACCACCGATAATAAATGTTGCTAACAAGATTGATTTATTGCAAGATGAAAAAACCACACAATTTGATAATTTATTGAAAGTTTCTTGTAAAAATCTTAGCGGTTTAGAAGAGTTATTAAGCGTAATAGAAAAAAATATATTGGAAGTGACGGCCAGAAGACAGATAATCATTAGAGTGCGTAATGGCGGCTCAGAAATGGCTTGGCTTTACAAACACGCGGCCGTAGTGAGTACGCAGGCTGACCAAAATGAACCTGAATTTATGCTAATGGATGTTATTATCACAGAGGTCAGTTTTGCACAATTCAAACGGCACTTTTGTCATTAAAGGTACAGTGCATATCCTTTATGGTCATAACACTTCAAATTAATTATTATAAATTAGAATTTACAAGAAATATAAACAAGTAATGTAATCCAGTACCAAACAAAATCCATACTAAAAGGTTACAATTTATTTTGTTCAAGAGAGTGAAGAACTAATTGACATATTAGTGTAACCACAACAAGGACGGCATCTTGGCCGTTGGGGTCATTTCCTATAGTGTACTTTAATAAACTACAGCAAATAAATACCCAAATATGCTTTGGTAGAACTTCTTCTTCCTCCTTTTCAAATGATAATACAATTATCAAGTATCTATGAGTGATTGAAGCATTGAGTCATTGAACCCTTTAACGGACATCTTGATTACATCCGGCGCTTATCAGACTTTATACTCCTCGATAATCGGTCATGTCGACGTAGACGATGAAGTTATTATTCTAGAACCATTTTTTTGATGCTATGAATCACTGGTTAAAATGGCACGCGGCAAGCTCCGTTTTATACCATTAAAACCCAATAGTTGCTTGCGCTTTAGGTAAACTAGTTTCAGTGACCGGTTGGAAAATTGGTTGGGCTTATCAATCAATTTAATAAGAAATCTCTAAATGATTCATCAGAATTTAGTGTATACGTATGCTACACTTTTGCAAGAAACAGTAACTCGAAGCTTTGAGTTGCAATTGAATCGACTCAACAATCCCGAATACGATTTTCACAGTTTACCTGTTGAACTGCGTGAAAAACGCGATTTTATTGCTCGGTTTTTAAAAGAATCTGGCATGAAGCCTACAATCCCCGAGGTTTTTATTACATGTAAGTTGCATAATGAATATGTGTTATAATCTTCATTATTTTAAGTCTTCAGTAAGGTGGGTCATACGGTGGAATTGGCGTGCGTGAGTGGGAAGCGGTTACTTGATGGTAGCTGATTGGACGAATTTAGGTAAATTCCTCTTTCATTAACAAGAAGATATTAACATAGTCGGCAATTTCCAAGCGACAAACGTGCGGACAATACGTTTTACATGAGCATTTCTGTGTTTTCGTTTTGGTGCTTTATACTTTTTTCGCTACACTCGTTAATTTCATATATGATTTACTTTCGAACTTTAGCGTATTTCTTCTTGTTTTGTTTTAAGGTCCGGGACGGATTTCACATATGCATATTTGAGGTAATTTCTAAAAATAACATGTACATTACGTATGGTAAGAAAATTGTGGATTTTTCAATCCGAAATATATACCTCTGGCATTACGCAAATATTTCTTTCTTTAAAACGAAAATTTGAGATTTTTAACATTTTAAACATTAATATTATTTATCTAATATTGAAAATAGTTTTAAACATAAATTTTCTTCTTTTTCCTTTTTTGTCGTTAAGAAAGTCCTGATTTAGTCTTTTACAATAGAAACTATTTCGTAATATATCTATATTTTCTTTTTTGAACTCAAGTCTAACATCAAAAAAAAGCAAATTACATTTAGGTATTTCTCACTGCTGTCGACTGGTTTTTTCTTCCGATTCTGATTGCTTTTCTTATTCGTTCTTTTGCACGAAACACTTTAGATTGCCAGTAGAAGGAATTACATTTAAATAATTCGTTCGCCGCAAGTAAATGTTCATAGTTTTTATGAATTTGTTCTGTGTTATCTAAATCACTGAGATTTAAAATTTGCTTAGCTTCTTTTAACGTCATGCCAGGAAAAAGTATAATTAATATAAAAAGTTTAATAAATCATATTTTCAGTACCCCTTGTTGCATTGAATTTTGTTCGTTTTTCTCCATTTCACACCTTTCATGTCGCCATTGTTACAAGTAGAACAAGAACAAGCATCTTACACCAAGTTGAACAAGAACAAGCATTTTATTCCAAGTTGAACAAGAACAAGCATCTTACACTAAGTCAAACAAGAACAAGCATCTTACACCAAGAAAATAAACTTTTGATTTTCTCATACTTATATATATATTTACTTATATCTAGTGAAATAGGACGAGAGCAAATGAATTAATATAAATTATATCACGTGAATAAAAAAAAAACGTTTTTTATTTGCAAGCAATTGTCTAAGCGGGGATATATTTTGGCGCACACTTGCGCCTTCGTTAATTAGTTGACCTATTCCTCGACGCCGATCTGCTTCTACGTTGCGCCATTCACGTCTCGACGAGTATTGCGCCGTATTACGCCAATTTATCCTTAAGTCTCTCGTTGCTTGTTTACTACGTTTACTACGTTAGGCCTCTCAGTATAGCCGCGATATTCAATAATTTCAAATACTAGCTGGCGGTCCAGTATAAATCACTATTAAAGCTAAAGCTGGAGGCGTGTGCTTGTCAATTTAAACACATTTGAAAGTGGTCGCCCATTAAAAGCGCATGTATCCATTTTCGCTTATGTTAGCGCCGTTAAACCGTTATGAAATATTCATCATAATTCTGAGCACTGCTCTGTATTTGTTAAATAAAATTTTAGCTGTCAATTTTATTATGCAAATAAGAACCAGTAAACCTGACGAATCAAGATTTGTAGATATGATTGCAATTTTGATTAGTTCACATGGTCGAATTCGCTTTTAATACAAGGTAGAAAGAACTTCGTACGCTATGCTTCGCATATATTTCAATAATATTAAGTGTTTGCTAAAAATTTTGTCAGAGGCTTCTATAGGTAAAAATGAGAAAGAAATGAGAAATATCGGTGTACATAACAGTTCCCCAGCGCTCACCAGATATGGCGCTTTCTTATTACCACTTGTTCAGATTGGTGCAGCATGGCTTGGCTGGCACGCGGGTCTGCAAAGTTGAAGATGTGCGGACATGGGTCGGTGGGTATCAATTTTCCGCAATAAATGTTTTTGTCAAGTGAAAAAGTGATCAAGTTTTGCGAACACCCAAATATAAAATAATTCCAAAAAATCGCGTTTGGGAACGTAGTAACGCTACATATGAAATAATCGATTCTTTTAATGGCTTTAGGTTGTTTATTATACCTCTTTTTGATATGTTCTTCGTCTCCATATTGCTTCTTGCATTTGCTATTTTGTATAATTTATTTTTAGTTTTTTTTCTTTATTGAATTCATTAAATTACATCGTAGTGTTGGAAAGTGAACGAAATTTTTCATTCGACTGTTCTTTGTTTGAGTTTCATCTTAAAATATAAATATATAAATGTAAAATTCGAAATTTCCGAAAATCTACACAAGTGAATTTTTAATCAAAATTAAATGAAAAATTCGAAAACACATAGTGCTCCTAATTTAAATTATATCCGTAGGGGTTTTGGTGCAAAATGGCCGTGCAAAACGAAACAGAAGCGGTAACCCTGATTTGGAATAATTGTCCCCAAACAGTTTAGCAAGATCAGTTAGCTTAACTTAGTTTTAGTTAGTTTATTAGTTTATTGTGTTGCTTTCTTGAGGATCATAGCACTGTTTGTATATATTTATATTTTAATTTTGTAGAATTTTCATATTATATTTTTAATTAAAAATTTGTAAAATCATGTTTCGTAAAATGAATAATGCTTCAAAATTAGGTGAGTCCTCTTTTTTTTTTTTTTTTTTTTTTGTTTAATACCTGAACAAAAGTTTGATTTATTGGACTTTGAATTCCTTTTCATGTATCTGTTTAAAATTCGCATAATTGATAAGTGCAAACTTTGTGGCAAACACAAAAACGTAGTATAGCATGTTTGTCAGCCTTGCCCGAGACTCATCAAATGTTACAGAAGACTTGCCGAGATTTTGCTACCGAGATGTTGATACCGAATGCTGCGAAAGCAGATAAAGAGCATTTATATCCTGAACAGCAGATAAGAAAGATGGGAGAACTTGGTTTAATGGCTGTCGCTATACCGGAAGAATATGGTAGTTTTGTTTTTAAATGAAATCAATGCAAAGAAGCAAATAATTGGTTTATTTAAATTAAACAAGGTGGCACCGGATTGGATTATCTAGCTTATGCAATAGCTATGGAAGAAATATCGCGTGGTTGTGCGTCCGCTGGGGTTATTATGTCTGTGAACAATTCTTTATATTTGGGCCCGATATTGGCTTTCGGCAATGATAGGCAAAAAAAAGAATTCATAGCTCCATATACCACTGGTGAGAAAATTGGCTGTTTTGCTTTGTCTGAGCCTGGCAATGGTTCAGACGCCGGCGCTGCTTCCACCACGGCTTCAGATAAGGGGGATCATTACTTATTGAACGGTACAAAAGCTTGGATCACTAACGCGTTTGAAGGTGGCGCCGCAATTGTGTTTGCCACCACCGATAAATCACTAAAGCATAAGGGGATATCCGCTTTCATTGTGACGAAGGGCATAAATGGATTTTCTTTAGGTAAAAAAGAAGATAAATTGGGTATAAGAGCCTCTTCTACTTGTCAGTTGATCTTCGAAGACTGTATTATACCAAAGGAAAATATGCTAGGTCAGCCAGGTTATGGCTTCAAAATAGCGATGAAGACTTTAGATGCTGGACGTATAGGCATTGCGAGTCAGGCTTTAGGAATCGCTCAAGCTTCCTTGGAACTAGCCGTAGACTATGCTCAGAAGAGAACTGCTTTTGGTAAACCCATAGCGAAACTACAGGCAATACAGGGGAAAATTGCCGATATGGCTTTAAAAATTGAATCAGCTCGTTTACTAACTTGGCGTTCAGCTTGGCTCAAGGACAATAATCAACCGTACACAAAAGAAGCAGCAATGGCTAAATTGTCAGCATCTGAAGCAGCGACTTTCTGTAGTCATCAATGCATACAGATATTAGGCGGCATGGGTTACGTAAGTGACATGGCCGCAGAACGTTATTACCGAGATGCCCGTATTACTGAAATTTATGAAGGCACTTCAGAAATACAACGAATAGTCATAGCCGCAGCTGCCCTTAACGAATACGGAAGTTAAACACACTTGAAGGCATCGGAAAAGCCGCAGCTGCCCTTAACGAATACGGAAGTTAAACACACTTGAAAACTTTTAAAAGTTCGTTTTTATAGCATTTAATTCCCCTAAGTTAGGGTAAAAGTTGGAATATTAGTTCGTATATAAGTAAGGAAAAGCAAATAGGAATAACTCTTGTATGTAAATGTTAAGCATAAGAATATTTTTTTTCTCTCAAATCAAGAAAATCATATGAAACTCATTTTTAGGGAATTTCGGCATTTCAGTGCAACAATCTGAAAGGAGAGGTTTTGAATTTTTTTTTTTTTAACTACTTTAACTAATTTTGCAAAAATATTCTGTAGAATTCTTCATTAAAGTTTTTATATTGTTTAAATTCTCTTGGTTTTTTGCTTGCTTTGCTTCCGACCTATTCAGCGGTGATTTTACTGATGACACTTTGTTAGACTCCAAATCGACGATTCAAAATATGTTCAAAAATTAGTTAACGGTCTGAACCGAATTTATGCCAAGAATGTTGTGTCAAGTTTTCATTCACAATATGTAAACGTCGTTGGTAAGTAAAATTTAAGGGCAACAGAAAATCTTCGAAATGTAAATACAGAGCAGATCGATGATTTTTTGTTGCATTGCAGCGAAATGGAATATTCATTGAAAGTTATTTTCTCTAAATGCTCTTTTATTATATGCATATATATACATATATACATTGCCAAATATAATTATTTGATATATGCAATTTATACGTAATATTTAATTCATTAAAGTAAACCGTAGTGAATTATATGAAAATTCGAACAGCAAAGATTTCTACCTTGAAAATTCATAAAACTGTCACTTTCAAACAAACAAACACTTCATGACACCGTTGAAAACTACTATTAGCTTTTTTTAATTATACGAGAATAAAATATAAAAAAGAACTTTAATTTCAAATAAATCGTACTTATTTTTGCTTTTCGTAACATACAATGTCCGTGTTGTTGTTTATGTAGATAAAAGTGGTATGATTTGTCGAAGTCGGCGCGGCTTACGAAAAATATGAGCAACTTTTAAAGTTTATCCGTGAACGCGTGATAGTCCCTCTGCGTTCATTACAATGATTCACTTCTTTATTATGTTTATAATAGTAAACTTATAAGCCAAAGTTACGAATATAAGTAAGTTTACGGAATAAAAAAAAAAATATAAATTAAAATAAATCTGAATAATTAACGAATTGTTCAAAGTATTAAACTAACCACCATATTCTTAACCACGTCTTCTGCAGTAACTAAATCCCCAATTTCTTTTATCAGTCGCTCGGCTAACTTTCCACATAGTGCTCTACACAAATTAATCCCTGTATCATTATTCCGTAAGTCCGAATAGTCTACTGAGCGGACTGAGCACACTGTCTGAAAATTTCACCATTGTATTTATTTTAGATATATAAATAATATTATAATGTTAGTATAATGATAATAGTAAATAAGTATAATAAAATAATACAATAATATAGAATACTTATAAGCTAATAATAATTCAATAACCTGAAAATAAGTGCGAAACAAAATAGATGAATTAAAAATAAATAGTAAATATTCAATGAATAAATAATTTAAATATTTATTCTTCTTCTATTGTCAGGAGTAGAACACCAAACTATTATTGATTTAGTCGAAAAATAAACTCAAAAACAACATCTATAGCCGACGACAAACAACAACAAATATGTATGCCGCCATATTAATTGATGTTATATTCATCATTGCTTTTTTAGACCTTTTTTTTTGCATAGAACAAAGAGTGGAGAGATATATCAATTCTTAAAAACATTTCATACAATTACCTACGAAAAGCAATAGCAGAGAAATTAAGGAAACACCAACGAGATTTGCAGAAAAATTATATTCAAATGGGTCTCCATTTAAAAATATTTTCCAAAATATATGAATGTACTCACGTGTAATTCCAAATGTTATTTCAATCACTTAATTTATTGAACACTACACGAATTTTTTTGCTTTAATGCAATTTTTTATTTAATGCAATTTTTGACTTAATGCAATCTTTGATTTAACTCAAATTTTTTCAATCGTTTTTCCAATTCTCTTTAACTTTTGTTAGAATTTTTTCAATTTGTACAAATTGTCCTTTGTCTTGTGAAATTTTAATTAAAACCGTTATGTGGTTTTTTTCTTTTGCACGGTTTATAAAGAGAAAGCATCAAGGGAGAAAACGCAGAGTCGCTTCGAATAAATATGAAATATGCTTTTTACTACTTGATTTGCATCTCTTATATGTATGTACTTATAAAACAGTCGTAAACAGTCGGAATCAGTCGTAGTCACTTCTGTACTCTTTGAAAAAATAACGAAATTCGACTTAGAAAAAACCTTATAAAAGTCTTAGACAGTCTTAAACAGTCCTAAAGAGTCTTAACTATATCTGAACACTTTGAAAAAATATCGGAATTCAACATAGATATATGCGGGCGACGGAGACGATATCGAAAATAATTGAGAAGGAATTCTTCAAAGAAGAGGTCGCGCTGAGTAACGAGCGTTATGTTAGCCTCCTCCTCCGAAACAGTCCTTTATCCAGCCGTTGCAGATGCCGCCTGACATTTTTCAGGACGGTTCGCACTTTTTTCGCGGACACAGGACGGTGCAGCTTCTCACTTAATTTTGTGGCCAGTTTCAGGTACTGATCCTTAATCGACCCCCGCCTGTGATGCCACAACTTTGGATAGTCCTACGTGAAGACTTTTAAAAAAACCGTCTATCGCTCTACGATTATTATGACAAGTTGGAATCTCAAAAACGAAAACGGAGCGCTCCTTTAAAATTGTTGCAAGGGTAAATATTTCAAAAATTGTATTATTAATGCTTTTTCCGTCCTTACGAGGATTAACTGAAAGCAACTAAGCGAGGCTTGTTCATTATTTATTATTTGACGGGGTAACAAAGTCGAACAATTCGAATAAACAACTCTGAGTAATTCAAACAGAGTAATTTTTGGTGGAAATTCTCTCATATTATTTAAAAACAAAGTCAAATTGTTGCATATTAATATAGCGATCAAATTAAAAGTAAAAAACAAACATTTTAATCTTTTTTCTCAACAAAGTAACCAATTATGAATTATTCACCAGTCATCCTGTTGGGCAGTGTACCAAATCTTACACATTTACGTGTAGCTGTAGATAGTGTTTTCAATAATATGTACTTTCTTCATATTCTTAAAAAACCATTGTCCCATCATCCCAACACATCAATAAATTCATTTACTCAAATATTTTTGAAGTGGGAATACGCATTGTATTAAGTAATTAAACGAATGTCAACAAACGAATCTCTGGACTGAATATGGAATATCGATATCTGATGGAAAAAAAATGCACTTACCGCAGTAGAACTTTAAATCTTTTTTGTCGGTCAAATGTATGAATGTATGTATGGAATGTAAATCCGCTTATATCTGACTTTTGAAATATATTTCTGTAAAAGTAAGAGAAGTTTCGTTCAAAATAGAGGAAACGTACATATAAGAAAATAAATGCACTTACCTTAGAAACAATATTTTTTATATTTTATGGTAATTTTTACAGACAAAAGCCTAAGGAACAATCAGTGGTAATGATTAAAATATGAGAAGCAAGAAGATTAAGAACAATGTAAACAGAACTTTTTAACTTGTTTTTTGGTGTAGGTTTTTTTCTTCTTTTTTAGTTTTTTTGGTGTGGACTTTTAGTTTTTCTATTTTTGCTCAGTAGACTCACGTGCAATCACACATATGACGAAGTTTATCTAAGGACGATTGGAGGCGTCTAACCTGGTATATGTGCTGTGTCACACAAAAGGGCAGCTGAATATTATTATAACCAAAAAAAGAAGAACAAAAATAAGAATAATAAAATACCTTTAAGAAATTAACGGTGAAATTTATCAGTTCTCTGTGCATTCAATTTATTGGCATGTAAGTAGCGACACCATATGTTAACATTAAGAACAGAGATGCAATGCAGTCCAACAAAAACGGCCTTAGATTCCACAAAAAATTCCACTAGAATTGAAAACCAGTTCATTTGTTTGGAAAAATGCTACAAATGTAAATAAATTAAATCATAATTATTACTACGTTATGTGGTTATAAAAGAAAATTAAATATGCTATCTTATAATTGGATTGAAAAGTTATAAGATGAGTTTGGAAAAAAGCAAGTAAATTGTAAATTCATAATTAATTACATTAGTTTTATACAAATTTGTAAAATAGAAAATAAACGAATTCATATTGCATGATTGGATATGAGCAATTGATATCAAATAAATTTATCATTCTTTCGGTATCAGAAAACAAAAGGGAGAGAATAGAGCAATTGATAAAAGTAATTCAATCAGCGAAACAAATTTTAACATCGCTTCAAATTATTGTAACTGGCTTCTTTTAAACAATACACTGGCAACTTTTTAAAAGAAAACATGTATAGAAACAAAGTTGAAATGTTTCGTTTTGCTTACATCTCATTATAAGAATTATTCTCCGATTTCATCCAAGTTAGCACTTGTTGCCCTATAAGAAATTTGGGTGTGCTTTAGTTTCTAAGTACAAAACCACAATGGACGGAACATTTATATTCGCTCTTAAAAAGTATGAAAGATTGCTTAAAAAGTAAACTTTATTATGAACATAGAGGTATGGATATAAAAATTAATCTTATTCAATCAAACAAAAAAGTTATAACATTTCTTACAGAATTTAAATATACAACTTAATTTTAAGGAAATCAATGCAAAAATAATAAATAAAATTCTCGAATTTTCCCATTTCTAAATCTGTAAGAACCAGAAAAAACTTTCCCATGCTGTCTATAAACAAATAAATACAAAGTATAAGCGGCTCTAAAAAATGATAATAAAGATAATATTAATATAGTCACCCAAGTTCATGAATACAATATCAATATATTAATTAAAGAAATTTCCCCTAACAAATTTAATGAAGGAGGAGCAGCTATATTTGTTGAACATAATAAAAATTATCACAAGCCTATAGAAGGGCATAAAATTTAATATTCCTTTATTAACCATTAATCTTCGTCTTCCTATTCGCTCATAAGAAATATTAGCTGAACAAAATAAACCCGATGAACACATAGCCCGTGAGCATTCAAGGCATTTTGCTTTCGAACGCAAAATACGAAAAAAATAGTGTATTAACTACGAATAATTTTATTTTTTTAGAGAAGGATTATTTGAATTTTATTTACCTATTCATTAAGCAATTTAGTTATTATATAATCTCTCTCTCTCTCTCGCTTTCTCTTCCAGTACGATACGATATTACGATATATACAATGTCTCACATCTGTTTTATGTTTGCCACATCTGATTTTGTTCAGTGCCGGCATGAATTAAACGTTGGCAATCATTATTATTATAATAATAATAATATGCAAATTCTGGCAATTCTGGTTGTGTATTTGTTATTAGCAAAGAAAGATTTTTTAGGTTTCTCGGCAGAAAGAAATCTTGCCATTTAAGCATTAAGAAATTAAATGATTTGTGAAATTTATTAAAGAAACAATAGCTCGTTTCCATTATTGTATTGAAAAAATGATATTTCTTGGAAACTTGGGCACAAATCTGGTAAAGTTAAAATGTAAATTTTTATATTCTCGCAAAAAGTAGCCAGCAAAAAAAAAGAATATATATATATATATATATATATATATGCATATATATATATATCTGCAACAACAAGAAATTTAAGGTAGTAGGAAAAAATACACACACATCAAAACGCAAAAAGAAGAAGAAGTGCATTAACGTGAGTGGCTTAGCATAGATGACAATAAATAAGGTGCAAAAAGAAAAAAAAAAAACTAAACAAAATATAAAATTATTATGCTGGCTTACGTTATAAAAGCAGTGTGCAATTGTTTGAAGTGTTTACTAATACGGAGCGGGTAAAAAACTCTAGCAAATCTATTAATTGGCAAAAAAAACTTATACAAGCTAAAGGTAAGAAATGATTTTTTTCTTGTTAATAATTACAATTTACGAATTACGTGTGTATTAAGTAAAGTAATATCAAAGTGTATTAGCTCGACTGGTGTGTTTGTTGTTGTTGTATATAAAAAAAAAGCTTTTTCTGGTCTTTGATTTCAAACTAGTTTACCCGTATATGAAATTTTATGTCAAATGTTATTTTTATGCAATTAGAAACTTTATTTTGTAGATTATGAAAAGCGATCTGATCTTATCGCATTTGTTTGTTTAACTGTCTATTGTCCGGTATTTTTGGAATTCTGATATTAGTTACTATTTGTTTTTTTTCCTGGGGATAACATGTGTTTCTTCATTTAATTTTTTTTGTTTTGTAGTTGGTTATAAAAAAATACGCAGAGTGCATACTAAAAGTATCAAGATTGAAACTGTTTCCTTGAGGATATAAGGTTTAGTGTTATTTTCAATGCAGTCGAGTCTCAGTCAGTGTCTCGAAAGAAAAATTCTTTACTTGAACACAAGTCTAATAAAATAATGGAATTTCACACTTAAAGCGAAATTGAAAGAACAGTAAGTCGAATTCAATATGTACTCTACGCAGCTTACGTTGCCGAATTAATATCTATGATGTATTTTATCTCATTTTCATTTAAAAATTATATTTAGTTCATAACAGAACTAAGTGACAAATGTAAAGTAAAGCAATTATATCCGGCCGCGACCGAGTCTTTGTCTCTTATACCCATTACCGCCTGAATACTGATCGGTAATATTCAGGCTTTGTACGGCGTCTCAAGCTTCTGTCTGAAAGTAGCGTTAGAAGAATGAAATTTTAATATTCTACAATATGGAGATGGCGTGGTCGGTATAATGCCAAATTTTCATCATTATATCTGTAGCGGTTTATAGGCAATGAGTGAAAAATCATCAGTTTTTTTTTTTTTTGAAAAAGTACGTGGTTTCAGGTTATTCTGTATAGTGGCTGTGTACTTTGACGGATTTAAGTCAATTCCAACACAAATCTTTTTTTGTGCCAAATTTGAAGGCAAGAACGTTGAGCGCGGACTTTACGCAGGCGGACATGCGGATATGCTTAATTTGGTGTAGAATTTCATGCTGATTAAAAATATCTATTCTTTATTAAGTTTCTGCGGCTTCCTCCTGGGTGTCGCATATGTTTTGGTAAAATTAACATGCCCCTCATTCTTCGGTGAGTGATGCATTGTTATTATTATTGTTATTACTATAATTTTCTTTTGAACTAAGTAAATAACTTTTCATTAGTACGACGGTCTATCGGCTTTGTTTTGGAAAAGAAAATTAGCTATTGGACTCAGTGTATTAAAGTATATAGTATTATATGGAATTGGTATTGCAATCTGTAGGTGATTTCGGGATGTCCATGGCATTCCTCCAATAAAGGATAAATCTAGACAGTTATAAAGAATGTGCTTTAATGTAAGTGTTTGTCCACAATTGCAGATTGGAAATGAAGGCTTCTTTGTTCTTCAATTGTATGTTCACGCCGAAATCTCGCAAATGTTTTGTCCTTGATTTTATCCACACTTGTTGGATACAATGGCGGAACCAGATGTGGGTTAATAGAACAAGTAGTGCTGATGATAGCATTGTAGATTTGATTCCATAATGTTCTCTTGAACTTTCCTTCCAATGTATTTTTCAAGGCACAACTTTTCCCTGATATCGTCCATCATAAAAGGGGCAGAAGCAGCAGACTTGCCGCTCGATCGACTTGCTCATTTCGAGTAAAACGATATGATTACGAAACCAAAGCACTTTATTTTTTTTTGTTTTATGAGCAAAGTTAATAGCTTGAAGGACAGCCCTGGTTTTGGTTACAAACGTTGAAGTATGTGTTTAAGTTGAACTTGTCTGGAAGCATCCACCACGACAAACCAAGTGTACGGAATCAGAATAATAAGATCCTTGCATTAATAACTTCACTCTCGTAATAATGAATCTTCAGCACTTGTTGAAACTCGAGTACATACACCAGTCCGAAGACTTGCAGTAAAACTAAGCATATGCAGCAGCCCAAAGTGCTTGCAACAACATACTTTGCATAATTGCGTGTGGCAATTTCACGCGCTGGCACTCGAGGTCATAGACCTCCATTACGGGCAACAGTCCAGGTATACAAGTGCATGCAACAATCCTAAGACTTTCTTGCAACTACCTTCATTTAAAATTGGCCCGTTGATGAAAAAATTTGCCAAGCTCTGGGATTATTGCAATCATCTATTGAGACAAGTTTTATAGAATGCCTTAATTTTGCTAGCCTCTCACTTGGAGAACTTAATTTTAATAAGACGGACAAAGGAATTGTCGTAGGAGTTCTTGTCCGAATTTTTTTTTATGAAATCGATTGACTCAGATCGCTTTCCATGAGAATTTAAGATTTTGCGGGTTTTCCTTGAAAATCCCAGCGTGCATCACAGCTTATATCCAAATGCATTTCCATTGCTACTTAAACGAGAACTTTCTAATCCGTCTGCTTTTATGCCAAAGATATCCCGATTGGATGATATCAGAATTCGTTCGAGTTGAACGAGCCAAATTTTCAATTAATATATGGATGTATGTATGTATTTTCTATTAAGAGCATAATATTAACGTAACTATATGCTAAAATATTTCTGCTTTTAGATCCATAAAAGTTTAATTTGAAGTAAAAGAGAAAACTGTGCGTAAAATTTTTTTATCTAAATGATAAAATCGAGCGATTTTCGAGTTTTTCTTTTTATGGATTCGGGTATATTTTTATTATTCCCTTTGTAACATTGTAGAGGCTATGAAATTTTTCGTTGATTCATATGTGTCTGTCCGTTCATGTTTCTGTTGACATTGGCAGCCTTAGACTTTCAAAAACGGCCTTGACACCTACACAGTTCAATTCCGTAGGTTAGATCTTAAAAATTGACGTGACTTTCTATATGCTTGCACTTCCCACGAAGGCGGATGCAATTTCCGTACTTCTTTCTTTAATAAGAAACTGTAAAGTATTAGTTATACGCTTACGCATTTACATTGAAAAATTCTTCATATTTTTAGTACTTCACTTTCAAAATTAATGTGTAAATGTAAAAAATAATTTTTTTTTTTTTTTAAGTTCAATGATACATACGATGGCTAAAGCAGTGGAAAAAGAAAGTGAATTTGGTTTTTCTTTATTTTATTTTTATTTATATATATATATATATATATATATATATATATATATATGTATATTTGTTTTTTCGTTTTCAGTTTCTCTTCCAGTGTTTATGAATATTTTTATTGCTTTTACAATACACCCAAAGATTTCTTACTTTTTAACAATTATACACTATTGTTGCTATATACTGGGTGCATATATACAAATGTACATAGTTTTGTTAAGTACAAGCTCTTAGTTCAGCTAAGACATAGATGTATGAACATGGCCGTTAACTTTTTATTTTTTCCTTTTAGTTGTAGGTTTGTCTATTTATTTATTTATTTATTTATTTATATTTTTTTTTTTTTTTTGTTTATAGTTTTATTTCTTTAATTTCTCAAGTATAAACGTACACACTTTTATTTATTTAAAACTGAAAAGAAAAACATTAAGGCAAAGAATCATGAGTGGGGTATAGATAAAATAAATTTTGTTGCTCCCTACCTGTTGAAAAATGCAATTCTTCTTCTTTTTAGTTTAAAATGAGACCATTGAAGTTATGCTTGTGTTATTCGTATGCGTGCATGCGGCGCTACATACATACATACATACGTATAAACATACATATAAGTGTGTGTTTATGTGTGTGTGAGAAAAGACCAATTAAAATATTTTCTAAACAATTGTACTTTGCGTTGTTTTTACTGCACAAAGGTTACCGTTATATTATGCAGTTGTTACTCTTAACCATTCATGCCACAGAAAACCTACTTCTATTAGCCTTTTCTTTTTTTTTTTTTGCATTTGTTTTTCACGGTGAAAAGAAACCGAAGACGAATGAATTCACATAAGTAGACTCAGTTATACATACGTGCACACATATATATATATATATATATATATATATATATACATATATATGTTTAGATGCTTATATAGGCAAGGCAATGTGTACCCTTTTTTCTTTTTTGATCTCTTTATTTTTATGCAAAAAACCATAGGCCAGAAAAATAATAACAATAATAATAGCAACGTCAAGAAAAAAAAAATGCATACATCTGTTGTGCACTTTTTTACACATACATAAACAATAGGAGTATGTTTGACATTTTTGTGTTATTATGTTGAAAAATATGAGAATTTTAGATAGATTGAACAACATATATGCCGTATATGCATGTAAGAAGTTGCTAGCACATATATACATATACATATATGTATATATATATATACATGTATTCACATTCATGCCACTATAAAAAACCATCTTCTTGCAATGAAATTATTTGCAAACTGTATCGTACTTTTTCATCTAACTAGAAATCCCTCAATAGAATATTTTAATGTAGTCTGATATATGCAGCATTGTGCATAAATATCACCATACAATGGTTTAATGCTTAAATTCATCGCACTTGCCGTCAACATAATATATGATAGTGCAATTAGATCACGGAGAGTAAAGAGTAATAAACTAAACAAACATATATCCGTATGTAGGCGTTAAATAATAACAACTCTGTTATTCTACAAAAAAGTGTGAAGCATTGTGTTGTCAGGCGGCATAGTTCAGAAAAAGCAAAAGCATTTTAAAAAGTTGTTGTAATTTGCAAATGAAAGAAAATAGACAAATAGACAAATAAAAGAGTTTTATAATGGGCCAGGATTCACCACTAAATATCCTACATTACTGCGCTTAACACAGTTATTCATATAATGGCTTTATAAAATGAGGCGTTATAGGGGCGTGTGGTCGAAAACGTGGTCTGAACGCGTCAGTGTACTAAATCTCATCACAATTTCTCAACAATACATCTCGGTCAAAAGACGGGCAGACGGACGAACAGACAGGCAAGTAATTCTGAATCGATTGGTATAATAAAATGTAAGATTATCTCGAATCCTTTTTGGGTGTTGCACACATCCGCACAAACTTAATAACTTTGTATAGTAAGGTGGTGTAGGGTATAAAAATTAAAAAAGCAAGTGAAAACGTTGTAGAAAGACACAGCACACCATTAAATATCTAATACCAATAGCGCTTGATGCATTTACTTATGCAACGGCTTTTTAAAACAACTTACGCCTTATAGCGGGAGCGGGGAAAATGGCTCGATTCGTTAGCCGTATTTCATGAAAATATTTGAAAAATTGTTTGGTTATTAATTAGCTTGAGTGCAGACAATCGGACGGACAGACTAGCAGACTTCTGTGCGTTGGTTTGTATTGTAAATTAGAAAAAAAGAAATTTTATTCCACTTAAGTTACACTACATTCTTGTTTATTTTCCTACTTTTCTTTCAAAGTTTATAGAAACAGAAAAAAGAAACGCAAGCTTCATTAGTTTCAGCCGCTAATTGCTGAAATCTCAATGTAAAGCTTTTTACGTTCATTTGTATTTGTATTTGTTTGTAACTAATGCAGATGAATAAATATTTTGCATTGAATGATCCCTTCAAGACATTTGGCTGGCGAAAATCAGACAAAATTGGATAAAGTAGTTTTGCTAAACAGCTAAACGCCTACAACAATAGCGCAATGCACTGCTAGGACCAGAACGACAACATAACTTGCATTCCATTACTGCAGCAAAAATCGTGCGAATATTGAAAAAAAACCAATCACATGTCTATGTTTTCTTCACTGCATATATAAACATCAAAGAATCTTAAAAATCGACTTTGTTCGCTAAACGCCAATTTTTGTTATCTTTGGTTTAATAACAATATTCAATACTATAATGTTTTTTGTTAATAGGAACGATAAGAAACAATGTACACGTCATGCTAATGTCAACTTAGTATTTTAAGATCTTTTTTACATAAGCACATCATATCACTTATTAAGTTCCCGGTCTGACAAATATAGTCTCTATGTTCAATGTTTGCACCTACTTTGACACTTTACTTCAACGAGACCCGCCTATCGGGTAACTTAGAAGTGATTTCCTGCATGCCGCTTGACAGAAAATTCTGCAAAAGAGTGGGCCTGTATCAGCTAAGAGAGTTTGCGTATCGGCAAAGGCCTTTCCAAGCTTTCTGGGAAGGGCGTGACCCGTCGTGCAATTCTTTAATGCCCCTGCATTTTGGGATAACCACAGTCACTATGTGAGTACTGCGCGAAAGTACGCATCCAGCAGTCAGTTCTAATATGCCGTTGGCATCGAAGTATTTTGCGGCGCTACCAGTCCTTCTTAGCAGGGCAAAGCACAAGTGGTATTAGAGGGTGTGGGCAACCTGACCACCGTGCACGCCATGGTTTTATTCTGCAACGTTATAGGATTATCGGCAGTAGTTGCGGGCATATTCTTCTTTTTCGCTTATTCCCCCGTGACAAGTAGCAGACATTAATCCAGCATAGACCAGGCACCAACCCACACTACCAACTTCTCTGGTCCCCTTAATAGCTTGCTGACCTGTTTGTTAAATCTTGGCTGAATTCTTTACCGAGAAGTCTGTAAGCGCACAACTCGTGGGACACTCGATCACTTCTGCAAGATGGCATTCTCATCGCGGGTAAGTCTGACTTCCGAGTCTGACACATGCATGTCAACACTGTTCGCACAATTGACATGTGACAGTCGATGAAACATGGATTACGCCAGCGTCAAATCAGCAATCAGCTGAGTAGACAGCAACCGTCGAACACTCTCCAAATCGTTACGTCACTAAAAAACAACTATCTAACTGGCTGGTGTACGCTAATGGTCGCAATGTCATGAAATATTCAATTTGAAGGCTGGTACTCTTAACAGTGTTGTAACGCCAGCCACAGAGCAGAGACGTCTACATTCATTACATGCAACGATTCGTATACATGCGTAAATAAACCGTCAACAAAATGTAGGTACGTTATATTTGTTGTTCCGTGTCAGAGAATTTGCAACTGCAAGACATGACAGTTTTTATTTGTACCCTACACCATTTGTGGTACAGGCTTTATTAGGTATGTGCGGACGTAATATCCAGAAGCGCTTAAGATAGATCTACCTTTTAGTATATCGATCGATTCAGTATCATTTTCTAAATGGACCGAGGCCTGTCCGTACGTCTGTCCATGTAAACTAGTATTCAAGTTAGAGGAAACAATTTTTGAAATATTTTGATGAAATTTAATGTGATGATGTGTTTTGACCCAAGGACAAACGCTGGTGAAAATGGTTTCGATCGGTCCACTTTTTCGATCGCTCCCCCTACAATGACCTATTATGAAAAGTCGTTATATGGAAAAAATTGTAATTGGTATGATAACTTCGGACCGGCTGCATCAATTTTTGAATGCCCCCTTATATATCGAAACTTGAAGTTCATACCACAAAAAGTTTCGCGAAGTTGTGGCAACTCAAAATGGGCAGTTCCCTTTCAGTCTCACCAAATACTCAATTATAACTTTATTTGGCACAATCCAGGCTTTGAAGTCGTTTCTGGATATTCACTAGCCTTTGGCCATGAGTACGCGCAGTGTTTTTATCTTTTTTATAGTAAGGAAAGGATCACATAGCGTATTTCTTCATATATTTCACTCATTTTCAAATCAATACAAAGAAAAAGATCACATAGCGTATTTCTTCAGATATTTCACTGATTTTCAAATCAATACAACTTTATAGGCGAGCAAAGCATTAGAAATGGAATGTCACAAAAAATATAAGCACATACTCGTGCAAAAAAAACCGCGAAGACTTTTTATACGGCCAATCTGCTATAGACTTGTTCTTTGATCGGGACTTGGAGCATTTCCAATACATCTAAATAAAAGAACTTTCAATGCTTCAATCGATGAGATCGATATCGTAATTTTTGCGACCATGGAATGTCTAACGAAGGCATCGCAGCATAAATGGGAAGGAGGCGTATATGGGCGGAAATGATATGCCCGTAACAGGCAATAGAACGTAATAAACTGTCGAAAGCAATTATGGGAAGAGACTTCCACGATAACAGCATTCCACAAAGAAAAATATATGTAAACATAAATATGATGTATAATAAAAACGACAACAAAAGTTGACCCTTATGACAGTATTGAGTTGATACCTTTCATTAATTGAAATGATTAATTAAAGCCATAATAAACAATCGATAAAGAAAAAAAAAAAAAAAAAGAAAGCGTCATATGACGGTGCAAAGAAGTGCATGGAAACGAAGACAAAAGGTGATAATGGGTTAAAAAATGAAGTTGCATTGTTTTTACGTAGTCAGTCCAATAAAATATTTCTCGCTTTACGTATAAAACATATCCCAACGTAATAATAGCTGACTAGCAGCGACCAGCATAGCAAAACTTTGCCTTTTTTATATTCAATTCACTTTCCAATATTTCCTTCCGGTCTATGTGATCAAATATGGGATTGATAACTTCATATATTACTTTTCGTCTCTTTTTTATATGCATTTTATTTAAGTTTTATTTCATTTATGCAAGTGGTAAAAGCGCTGATGAGTAATTGAAGGCAATAAAATATTACATAGACAAGTAAGACCTAGTTTTGCGCATCTACTCCAAAAATGAATTTTAACAATTTCGAAATGGATTATAAGAAAACGCATCGTAATGCATCTTGAATTGGTTTTCATCTCTTTTCGCATAAATGCTGATAGACGAGATATTTGTGTGCGCTCAAGTCGCATCATATAATAACTTCTCGATTATATCAGTGCAGCGCCAATATACAAGAATATCGAAATAAGCTGGACTTAGATGTACGTACCGTACAACACGGGTCATATTAGTTTTCTAGATAAAATGTATTTCTTTTCGACATTTTAGCTAAAACTATTTCGAGTCCGTAATAGGGATATATGAATAAAATTTGGAAACCTTTAAATATGTTATCTGGGGTTTAATAGCCTACGACCTACACATAGCAAATAATTAAACCAGCTATTGCCCGTACATCCAAAAAAGCCTTACTAAACCAGCTATTGCTCAAGGTTAACGAGTCGCTAAACTAGCTACCGGGTTGACGTAGTGACAAACTAAATTACATACTGCTTAGTGCTAGGGGATAACTAAAGTTGTTTTTGCTTGGGATTAAAGGCGACTAATTAAACAAACTACCAACTAGGATCAGCGATAGCGAATGATAAATCTGGCTACAAAGTTGACTTAATGGGTATCTAATTCAGTTAAAGCTTACGACTAACGAGTAAGGAAACTTGCTATCTATCTAATCGCGTAAGTAAATAAACTACCCAGTCAGTTAGCCTAGCCTGACAACCTAAATTATCTTATAACTAATATAGACTTGTTCCTCCTGAAGATTAGCGAGTAATTAAAATAACTGCGATATACGCCTAGTGTTAGCGAATAAATAAACTAGTTACCAAGTTGGCCTAACGGGTAACTTAATTTGCTACATTTTAGGTCTGGCGAGTAAATCCCGTAGGTAAATAAACTACCCATTCAGTTAGCCTAGCCTGAGAACCTAAGTTATATTATAACTAATATAACCATTCACGATAAGTGCGTCTTGGAAGTAAACATAGTTAATTCGATGACTGAATTAAAAAAAAATCGGTCTAGGTCTTGTCTTCGTGCCATAGGTCGGCAAAAACTTAATTACTTTATTGAAAATAATTTCAAAGTATATGTAACGGATGGATCAGTCAATTCAGACATCTTCAGCTTCTGAGTCATAGAGTATCCAAATTTATTTTTAGGAAAATTCAAAGTTCTACAAGGATTATCATCCGCCTTCATTGAACTTCTGGCCATCAGACAGAGGCAATCGTCTTCGCAATAGAGAACAAATTTAAAAAAATTTGCATGTTTCTCTGACAGCAATTCTGCTCTGATGCTAATCAAGAACAAGAACCCATACAATATGTACGTTTTTGAAATTTACGACCTCTTAAAAGACCCAAGGATTGATGAATGCCACCTGATCTGGATTCCAGGTCACAGTGATTTCAGCATCAACGAAAAGGCAGACTTGTTTGCACGTGAAGCACAGTTTGAGTGCACGGTTTTGTCCATTAATTATCCTCCCAGTGAAGTTCTCTTGCTAATCCAAAAAATTATTGTAAAAGAATGGAAAGACGAGTATCATGTTCTAGCTAGAGAAAAAAGTGACCGGCTTTTTTACAAAATTTACCCTTTGTTTGACACCCAAACTTTTACCTAAAGAAAAATTTACAACATGGGAAGTTAAAATACTTCATAGACATACGAGTAATCACACTTACGACAAGGTGTACTTAAAAATGATCAAAGTCTCTTCCACTGATAGGTGCGAGGAATGTAACACTACTGAGTCTGCCGAGCATCTAATCTTTGAGTGCAAGACGTTTGACATCCTTGAACAGTCTTTCAGTATATGCAGCTTATATAACAATTTGTATGCAATTTTTCGTGCAATTTATATGAAACTTGACGCATCTTAAGCAACTGACTGCCTTCACCAAATCATCTGATTTTTCTTTCTAATCTTCTATACTCATAATTTTGTCTACGAACACAGATCGCCTATACTTTTTTCTTCTCCGGCATTCTTACCCGGAGCTACGACTGCACAGTACCTTACGGAAGCCTATGGGAATAACTGCAGTGCAGAAGATCACCCGTTTAACAAGCATAAGCATCACCAAAAAGAAAAAAAAAAAAAAATAATAAATATAAAAATTAAAGAAGCGCTTATCTCACTTTTCGTAAAATCACAATTATATCATCAATGTCACTGAATTATGGGTCTAAATTGACTTAAACAGGCCTAATCCATATCCAAACAAGCAAAAAAAAAAAAATTAAAAAAGCGCTTATCTCACTTTTCGTAAAAGCACAATTATATCATCAATGTGTTGCTGTTTATGTCACTGAATTATGGATCTAAATTAATTTAAACAGACCTAATCCATATCCAAACAAAAAAAAAAAAAGGAGATAAATATAAACTTCTTCCTCCCTAAGATTAACGAGTAATTCAAATAACTGCTATATAGGCCTAGTGTTAGCGAATAACTAAACTAGTTACCAAGTTGGCCTAACGGGTAATTAAATTGGCAACATTTTAGGTCTGGCGAGTAAATCAACTGGCTATTGTTTAAATTCCACGAGTAAACAAAGTAGCTATGGAGTTAATCTCTAGACTTGTTACCGCTTAAGGCTAGCGAGTAAATAATTTGCTTTTCTGCTACTAGGGTGTAATCGAACTGGCTATTGCCTTCGACCAGCAAGCAATTTAACTAATTCCCCATGAAGAAGGGCCATAATTTCCTAGACAAACCGTGGCACTAGGTAACTTGCCTATATAAGCTCTTGTTACTATCTCTCATCACGTTGTCTAATAAGTCCGTAATGACAAAGTTCCTTCCTTTTGAAATTAACTCTACTTAATAGGGCCGATCGGTGGGTGATGCAGTTTCCTTAGCTTTGGAAGGGCCATAATTTCCTAGACAAACCGTGACACTAGGTAACTTGCCTATATAAGCTCTTCTTACTATCTCCCATCACGTTGTCTAATAAGTCCGTAATGACAAAGTTCCTTCCTTTTGAAATTAACTCTACTTAATAGGGCCGATCGGTGGGTGATGCAGTTTCCTTAGCAATGCAAACTGAAACCCGGTTCCAATCTTGTCGATAAGCCAGCGCGTACAGTAAAATACACACACTTGAATATGTCCACTACGGCTTACACTGCTTACACTTCACATCGTGTAAATTTACGATAGTTTAGAATTAATTTAGAATTTAATACAGACTCACAAATGCGTCATTGCGGCCGTGTAATCTGTTAATCAATCACCTCTCGGATGGTTTAATATTAAAAACAAAAAATCAAAAGGTATTTGCGCGAATGATCGATCATACGCTAACGGAAAGTATTCCTAATATTCGGTTTTAACCGAATTTGACCTCTGTCTTGTTATTATTCAGACACACAAGCACACCATCGATTTTAAATGGCACTAATTAAAATGCGAAAAAAAAAAAGAATAAAAAGAATAAAATTGAAAATACATATATAAATAAACGGTATTGTTATTATTGCAATATTTGGTGTCACTTGTTTGCATATAATATATATGTGTGAGTTTGTCTGTCGTCTACATTGTTTTGCATGGTGGCTCTAGTGCAGCTGCTCGAGTTTTGTTGATACATTGGTGGCATTGCTATCTGATGTTAGTGGTATTGACGATGTTGTCTGGCGATATTTATTATTCGCTGTGTGCATATGTAGGTGAACTATTGTAATGGTACGTAATGCAGATGGAATGGGGGGAAACTGTCAAATGTTAATGTCGCCTGAAATACTAACTAGCACTTGACTTTTCTTTTAGATTATCATTATTATGCTTTTTTTATCTTTTTATTTTATGTGTAAAAAGTTATGGTTTAAAATACAGCGCAGAATATTTGAAATGAGTTCCAATTATATGAATTATTAGAATATGACAAATGTGACAATGGTAGGTTAAGGGAAGGTAACGCAAGGATTTCCAGATCTTTAATACATACATAGGTGTATGCGTTGTTTTGTTTTTTTTTGCTATGCGACCTAGAGATAGGAATCTTCAAAACCCACTCCTGGCCCGAATCAGTAACATGCACGATTTGCCGTCCATGTGGCCTACGTATGATTTTAAATGAGCGCACATACATACTTCGTTGATAAATGTCACCCGCGAGAACACCAATAGTTATTACTTAACGGACACTGGTTGTAATTGGTGCTCGTCGTTTGTAATGCGGGCTACCCTGTTGACTTACACTTCTTCTTCTTTCCACCCGTTACCTCTTCAAAGGGGGCAATTCATGCAGCACTTTCGTCGCAACGCCGCTCATGCTGTTCCCTGTTTGTGTGTGTGTTTGTTCTTTTTTTTAAGGTGAAAACCCATGGAAAGAAGGCCGCTAAAGGCAGTACGAAACTTTAAATCGCCCAAAACCACCTAGACTCCTATCCTTTGCCAGCAAATGCGTGACGTTGCGCTGCGATAAAAAAAAACGCATGCGTTTTTCGTTGTTATCTCATCGTATCCTCTTCCACAAATTTCATCCGCTTGCGTATTTTTTCTGTTTTCTGTGTATCTTTTCATTTTTTTTTTGTATGTATTTTACAATACGAAATAATATTCCGTTTATGATCTTCACCGATATCTCATTAAACTAGTTAGATAACAACGACTATGGTTGATGATAAGCAAAACACTTTTCATATCTCGTTCATATCTCGTGAACGAAAGCAAACAAACTTTAAAGTGAATTATTGGCCATAAATTGTTTTCTTTTGCTTTTGCTTTTTCTTTTTTTTTCGCACATACCTTTATCTGTTCAAACATTTTTATCTACTTATGTATATATATATATATATGTTGTGTGTACAATTACAGATTATACTCGTGTATCCATTACAAAGTCAACAATGATGACATTAAGTTAAAAAAAAAAAAAAAAAAACTTCCTTGTTTTTTACTACTCTTACCGTAAAGACGCAAATGTACGCAGTGGCTGTGGTTGGTGAAGAGCACCGTGTGCGGCACGAGATGCATTAAAAAATTGCACTTTATATGATAATGCGAAAAATCACAAATGCTGACCAAGTTGCCCAATGTCATAAACTCGAATAGCGGCCAGCCATCAATGAATCCTTGCACAATAGTATAACATATTGATCGAAGCGCGAGCGTCAAGCGAAAACGTTCTTCTTTCCTTTAAGTTTTCGTTCGTTTTTTTTGTTTTTGCTTTTGTTTTTTGTGTTTTCCTATAGAAAATTGAAAAAAATATATTTTATTAAAATTGAAGTGAAAGAACAAGAAAAAATTGTAACTCTACGCTCGTCATTTTTGGCCGGTAATTAATAAATTGTTTTAACCAACGTGTGTCGAAACGGGCGCCGGAACTGTGCTGCCATTTGTGGTTGGCTGCACAAGCAATGTCGCGCAGTGCTTTAAATGGTGCAGCCGCAGCAGCAGCAGCAGCAGCAGCAGCAGCCGGTGTACTCATTGACAGTGGCAGTGGTGGTGGTGGCAGCAGCAGCAGCAGCAGCAGTAGCGGCAGCACAAATACCGGTGGTAGCAGTACCTTTCAAACCGCTACTGGCATTATGGACTCATCGCGTGTCTCCACTTGCCTTATATCCATGTTACTTATAGTTTACGGTAGTTTTCGTAGTTTAAATATTGAACAAGAGGCACGAGAGCGTGAGCAAAAGAAACGCAATGAATCGATGACAAATTTAATTACCGGTGAACCTGTTGAACAGGAGCCCAGTAAGTGATTGCGTGTTTCTTGTTTTTTGCAAGGTTTGTTAACTAGTTTCGCTTATTATTATTGTTATTGCAGATAAATTTGCTACTCTGGATACTATGCATGCTTTGTGTTTACCTTTGGGTGCCTCAATATCTCTTTTAATCATGTTTTTCTTTTTCGATTCCATGCAACTGTTATTCGCTGTCTGTACTGCAAGTAAGTTATCCCATTTTTCCGATTAGATTATCATTGGCCCTCTGTGAATTAAATTTTAAATTATATATCGTTTCTAAATATATAGTTATTGCTACAGTCGCATTGGCATTTTTATTATTACCCATGTGCCAGTATATCATACGGCCATGTACGGACGGCAATCGTATATCATTTGGCATTTGTGGACGTTTCACTGCCGCCGAACTCTTTAGTTTTACACTCTCCGTATCGATTGTTTGCATTTGGGTTCTCACCGGTCATTGGTTGCTGATGGATGGTAAGTAAATTTCTTGTTCATTTACTTCTACCAAAGCATTTACACGAAAAAAATATTTGCAAAAAAATTTAATGAACCGACCTTTTTGAACTCACATCGAATTCATTTGAACTCGCAATAGAGCAAAAAAAATTGAAGTAAAAATCCAGTCCATCTTTGCTAACATCAAACGCATTCGTCAACGGTTTTTATTGAATGTGCCCTTTTCACCAAAAGTCCTATCTTCGATCTGCTCTAACACTGTCTTGAGGCTATTTGCCAAATACATATAACATATATTTACCTAACCATAGGTAATTCTTTCAATTTGTCCTGTTGAAAATGCGACCAATCACGGAAGACGTTCGTGATCACAAATAATTCTGAATTCAAGATCTTTAACTTTAAATCCAAGATATTCTTTCTTACTTCCTCTTTGCCCTTGATGGCATGAAATCATTACGAATTACTTATGTGAATGGGGATTTTCGCAATATGTTTGATGTGTATTCGCCTGTAAATCTACGTCGAACAAAACATGCATTTCAATCAAAAATGTAAAAAATTTCCAAATTTTCTTAATCTTAGAGCTAGAGCTAGAGCTTCTGCCACGACTAATTACGAAAAATCTAAAAAAAAAAACAAAAACAAACAGAAGACACCATTTGTGAGACACGGCCCACCATTAAATACCTATATCACTTTGCTTAATACAGTTATTTCTATAGCGACATTTCCAGACAGGCTGTTATCTGGCGCATGGTCGAAACCATTTTCAATGGCGTTCGTCCTTGAGCCAAAACATGTCGGTATAACAAGTTTTATCAAAAATTACGATTTGTAGGTTGAATTCAAGACCACAGACGCACAGGGACGGACAGACGGACAAGCTTTTAGAATCACCGCTTTGCTGAAAGTTCTTATGGGTGTTGTAGGGTTACAAAAAGTAAAATCGCATCATTTTTTCGAATAGGATTCATTATTAGAATCATGAATGGTGATGCTGATCATGCTCTACAATATTCATATCATTTTTAAACATTCAAAATTTTTCATCGTATTGTTATTACTATTATTTTCAGCTATGGGCATGGGTTTATGCGTGGCTTTCATTGCTTTTGTACGTTTACCGAGCTTGAAAGTGTCGACATTGCTATTAACCGGTCTACTCATATACGATGTCTTTTGGGTGTTCTTCTCCTCCTATATATTTAGCACAAACGTTATGGTTAAAGTCGCTACACGACCGGCTGAAAATCCTGTTGGTATCGTGGCTAGAAAATTTAATTTGGGAAATATGGTTAAAGAGCCACCGAAACTTAATCTACCTGGTAAATTGGTATTTCCCAGCATACACAATAGTGGTCACTTTTCTATGCTGGGCTTGGGCGATATTGTGATGCCTGGTCTTTTATTATGCTTTGTTTTACGTTATGATGCCTATAAAAAATCTCAAGGTGTAACAACAGATCCCACTTTACCGCCGCCAAGAGGGGTTGGGTCGAAATTAACCTATTTTCATTGTTCCTTGTTGGGGTAAATAAGAAAAAAAAAAATAAATAAATAAATAAATAAATAAAAAAATACCATATATAAAATATATATATATTTTTACAAATTTTCTTCATTTGATTAATTTTACTTTTAAAAGGTATTTCCTCGGCCTTCTAACGGCTACTGTTAGCTCGGAAGTCTTTAAGGCTGCTCAGCCGGCTTTATTGTATTTAGTACCATTTACATTGTTGCCTTTATTGACCATGGCTTATCTAAAGGTAATCTTCTTTTTATATCTATATATATATATATACAATGTTTGTATGTTTGTATATGTAAAAGATGTTCTTTTAAAAATTTCAGGGTGACTTGCGTCGTATGTGGAGTGAACCTTTTATAACACAACAATCCTCAAAACAACTGGAAGTCTGAGTGTTTTCTCTACAACACCAAAATATTAATTTTCGTTCTTTTTTTTTTTTTTAATTTATATGTATCTACTACACGTATTAATTTATAAGCGTTTGTTTATTATTATTATTATTATTATTATTATTATTATTATCATTATTTCTCAAGTTATTTTTTAATGTGTGTAATATGCTAGCATAGCTAAGGTAATCTTATGAGATTTAATTTTTTACAAACTATTTTTTATTATCTAATGAATCTTAGTATCTTAGTACTTTACATTTTAAATTTCGATTAATTAAAAAACACCACAAAACATACATACATAAAAAATCTCTCTCATAGCAACATAACTACAATTCCAAGCTAGCATCATTTTATGCAAAAAGAAATAGAATGCTAATATATATATATATAAAAAATAATAAAGAAAGAAAGAAAGAAAGAAGAAAAAACTAGAAAATTATTACAATTACAAGAAAATCTTAACTGAAAAAAGAAAACATGAAAGCATAACAACAAAATCGTTACAATTCAATTTATTTTCAAGCTTAGAATCAAAAATTATTTATTAACATGAAAAGTTTGTTCGAATCGTTCTTTTTTTTACAACACACACACACACACACACAAAAAGACATACTTATTTTTCCATGTCTGTCAACAGCACTTGTATACCCACTTTCTAAGGGCGCCTTTCACATGCGTTAAACTTGTCCATCTGTTGCTAATACCGGAAATCATTTCATAAAGAAGATGCGCGCAACTCTTTTTGACACAATATATGTATTTCTTGAAAAACCATGTAAAAAAATCCAACATATGTTCCACAACAATGTTTAAAAAATCGTCTAAGATAAAAAAAAAATCTAAAAATTTAATTCTATGCTACATACACATGTATAAAAGAATGAAGCGAAAAAAAAAACATAGAAAATTTTATGTACCGTGAAAATTCACTCCATAAGAGGAAAATATATAAAAATTTAAATTGAAATTAGGAATAAAAATTAATTTCGTTTGATAATAAGCGTACGCGTTTGTTATGGACGGGACATATCAAGAAATGAAACTCATCTCTTAGAGTTTTATATATATATATATATATATATATATATATATATATATATATATCTATATATATATATTCGTACTGGATAACAATGAAATGTTGATAAAAAGAACAAAGTGATCATAAAATTTTGATAGTAGACTAAGTTCAAGTCCCCAAAGTAGGCCTCAAGTCACGTAACACTTGTCTGATCATAAAACGATTACGGCATCCTCCCAATTGTATCTTGTTGCTGCATACCTAAGTTTCTGTTGGACATTGGCAAGATGAAAATAAAAAAGAAAAATTTTTGCGATTCGTGTTACGGCAAAAGATTCGTGTAAAAAAGTGCATTTGTTCTTATTGGTGAACCGTGTTATTTCAAAGTCGGATAGGAAAAAGAGCGGGATGTATATTAATTCAGAATTGATTTCACTCTCTTTGTCCGTCCGTTTGAATGTTGGAATAAATAGGGTTATGAAAATTAGAAAAAAAAAACGAAAAGAAAGTTGAGCCATGGCCATGGTCACAGGTCGAGCTCTGCTACTATAGTTGTATCTACCAGACACACAAAGCGAACTGTTGCTCTGCAACATGACACAAATATTTACAATCAACTTCCAAGAGATTAAAATAAAAAAAAGAGATGTAACACTCACACAAATAAACATGTCCAAGCAAGATCTATCAATATCTCTTATACTGATCAAAATCAAATATAGGCATTTTTTCTAAGTTATGAAAATGTTACAAGGATCACGACTAGCTAAATGGGACGACGCCTAGATTTAAACAAAAAAAAAAAAAACACTATTCGATTACTCTAGTGCACAACAACGCATTTAAAGCTTTTAAAGCGGTGGGTATGAACAATTCGTCTTTAAGACGAATGTAACATTCTTAACTGGGTTTTTTTTTTTTTTTTAAATGTATTCTTTGCAAATTATGTTTGAAAACTTTTCTAACAGTTTTTTTTTTTTTAATTTTAATTTGTTTAAAAAGATTTTCCAACAAGAGAAGCCAAAATAGTTATGCTCTGTATCTAATAATAACTTATATATAAAAACCATCTAAAAATCTGTACATATAATAAAAGAACTATAAGTATTCCTTATATGAATTAGTTTTTTAAGTAATGCTAACTGAAAACAAAACAAAATACTAGTTAATATTTTCCATTATTATTTTTTTTTTTTATTATTATTATTTGTTTATTTTAATATTTAAATTTTAGTACAAAAGGCAAAACAAAGAAAAACACTCGAAATAATTTTTTGCTTAGGCAAAAAAACTTTCAATTTTGAAAATTTTTCCACGACAACCGAAATTGTATTGAATTTTTAAAACTTAAAAATATATATATATATGTATGAAAAAAAAAAAAGAAAAAACCAAATTAATCATTAGTTTATATTTACAAGTTATTGTGTTTTACCGGAGCTGATTTATATCCAAACACCACCGACAAACGGGAATCTACTATATTTGCCATTCCATTTCCTAAACTCCGGAAAAATGTCTCGAAAAAATTCCATAAAATATAATTTCATCAATTTGAAATGCCGTCGCCTGATGTTGCAAGAATTTTAAAATCATAAAACTTATACTAGAAATTTCGCATGCAAGCGGGAAACTTAGGGCTTCACAGTTTATACAATCCTTAGCTTACATTGATTGCAAGTTTAGTGAAAAATTTCAAGATTCTTTAGGTAGGTTTACAAAGCTTGCGCTGCTCATCGAACCGCAGTTATTGAAACATTTGAAATTCAAATACTCTTTGCTTAACCCTTTTTTTTATATACGCGCAATATCGGAATGAACTCATACCATCTCTGTATAATGTGATGCTCATATCATGTTTCTTTTGTGTTGATGGATGCGGGCAAAATGCGTTTCAAAGCTTTCGGTTATATCAGTTCAGTTCTTACTCCTTTATTTTATATAGTAAAGCCGTTTCTCTTCTTTCCTCCGGTCCTCCGGAAGCCTAAAGCATCTTATAAAGTACGTGTGTACTATTCATCAGCTTGAAATTTTGAACCGATTTAAGCAAGTCCGTCTGTTGTAAACATTTTTCTATTCTCTGTTCTGACACACTTTTAGTCACGCCTACTCAACGTTATAGTTTATCGAATTTTCATTTTTTGATCAAATCCTTTGGAACGCCTAAAAGCAAGCTTCAAAATTCTCATTCTTGATCAGCATTCCTCTATCCATATGTTCGTCTGCCCAACTGTGTAATAATGTGTAATATCTATGGTAACAATTCTCCCCTTCGCAAAAATGGGGATAGCGCCTGCAAATTTGCAAAAGACCCAAACCAGGAAAAGGATAGGCATAATGCAACAGAAACTGAGAACACCTTTGCTTTTTAGGTTTTTCGCTTGTTGCTCATAAACTTTAGGCCGTACACTATGTAAATTTCCAGTTTTTTTTCTGCAGCAATGTTAAAAGTCAGTTACGTCCACGCAATATTGTCGAACATGCAAAATTTAGGTTTTTACTTTTTTTTAAAATAACACTAAGAGTATAATTTTCTTACTTGGTTAAAATGTAGTTAGGGTTCTACAATGGTGCATAGGGTGCTTTGCACTTTAAATTATCTCAATTTTCGCGAACAGGAGAAACTTTACCACAGATACAGCGTAGTTGGGCTGACGGATAGACGGACATGCTTAGGTGCATTTGCAATCTGTAAGAGGAAAAGAGTTTGTGAGGTTTTTTAAGCGTACTTGTGGGCGTTGCAAATGTTTTGACAAAATGTATAATATACCTCTCATTCTAGGGTAAACACTTTACGTGAGTGACCAGAACTTACATAAAAATTTAGCGATCGGTATTATGAGAAAGATAAGTCAACTCTTTGAATGTAAATAATCTACTTCACTCCAGATCCGCTCCACTCTTTCTCTCTCTCTCTCTCTCTCTCTCTCTCACGCACACACACATACCAAAATTCTCATTATTCGATCAATGTAAATAAATTAATTATTAATAGTTCAGTTCCCCCTTTGCTCTTGTGAGAGATATCAACTGATTCTATTCGAGTTTGTAATCCATTTCCTTGCATAGATGAACAATAACAACAACTATTTTAGTTTCTTAATCTCTCGGAAAGTCTTCTTATTAATACGTCTTATCATTTGTCTTTGCAACATTAAACCAAAAATTAAACGAGGATCGCACACATACACAAATGTGTTTGTATTTTTAATTCCCCCCTCCTCCCCTCCCCGACTAAATTCCCATGAATCATAAAAAATATTCAAATTTGCTTAATTGATTAAAAAAAGAAAAAAAAAGAAAAAAGAAAACTTTTCCCCCATTAAAAATTATAAAATATGTGTATTTCTAGAATTATATTAGTGTATAAGAATGAGTTAAAAACAAAAACAAAAACCGATTAAATCAGAAGTATAAAAATTTTTAAATAAAATTTAAGTTACAAAAAAAAAAAAAAAATTTAACATATACATAAAAGATGCATTGTTTCAATATCGTAAAATTCAAGGTTAGATGCAGTTTGTTGGTGGGGCACGTGAAAGGAAAATGCCGAAAAAAGACTTCTGCTTCAACGGGGGACGGGCCACTACGTCTTTCATGGAAGCCCTCAAACACGCGAGGATAACCGAAAGATCATATGACGCGATCCAAATTTTGCAAACATAATTTACTTCTTATCCTCTCTCCTTATAAAGGTTTGCTTTTCATGATAACCGCTACATATATATATATATATATATATATTTATGTATATATTGCGAGGGCCATTGCGGCCCATTAGTCTGGGGCTGGGGTAACTCAGCGGCTCCAGGAAAATCACGAGAAATTTATATTTGTGAGACATTATTTTATTCTTCATTCATTTCCTTTTATTTATTTCACATGAGTTCAAATAATAATTCGAGTCGTCCGTGACCCTAATCTCCCTAAACATGGCTAGACTCTCCTGAGTCTAAAACTAGACTAGACTTCTCTGAGTCTAAAATACGACTACCCTAAGTCTAAAACCAGACTAAACCAAATTTCCTTTCTCTATTCTTAACCTAGTCTTAATCTATTCTTATTCTATTCCTAGTCTACATCTATTCTTATTCTATCACTCTTCTTAATCTGTTCCTATTCTATATTACTCTCTATCTTATTCACTATCCTAAACTAGCACTCTCCCTCTCCTTTCCTTTAAAAGGATTACAAGTTTTTCTGGGCTTTCCCTGCTCCCTCGTCCTGCAATTGTCTGTAAATCGCACAACACTCTACTGCCGCCGCTCGTCTTTCTTTAATCGCACTGCGCACGCGTTTGGAATAATCTACGAGGAAGTGTCTTCCCTGCCATGTCTGATGTTTCCACGAGTCAAAAGTGCACAAACCCTATTCTCTACCAGGAACTCTTCGTGACGACCATCGGGCCTGCGCGTATAGAGGACACTCCCCTCCCGCGTGTGAAGCTGATCATAAAACTTGCGACAAGCGGTTGATAGCTACAAAGTTTACGCGCAACCACAACATTGGCTTGAGAATTCAAGTATCCCAAGTTCAACGATATGCACTATTTGCAAAGTTCGGAGAAGAGATGTATGCCAAAATGACTTTTATCTGCTTGTCGGACCAAGGTTTCTAATTACGTCTCTGATGCCTTCTATTGTACTTACATAAATTAAATATTTTGTCAACATAATTAATTGCCCTTTTGTTTTCTCTCAAAGCTCCAAAGGGAAAATTTTTTCTTATTTATATTTTTATAAAAAGTTTTTCTAAATAAAAATTTCGCGCTATTCCTTTTTAGACGAAAGATAAACAATGCGACGTTCCGATGGAGGTAAGCAGCTTAAATTCTTCGTTGATTCTCTGTTGGTGGATCTGGAGGCTATGGAAGAAACGCATCCAAAATGCATAGTTAAAAAGCAATTCCAAAAGTCTGGTGCATGTCCGCGTGAAGGATTTCCTGCTAACATAAAATCTGTTGCCCGTATCGGAGCTTCTTCGCTTATTATAAAATGGGAAATAATTGATTGCGAAAATATTAAAGGATATGAACTCTTTTTGGATGGATATTTATCGAATCGTTATTATAGTCCTAGGCACGAGTCGGCGGTCATCGTTAATGTAGATGTTGAACAGCCTCATAAAGTAATCTTATTGGCTCTAAACGAGAATAGCGATACAAGTTTGGATATAATACTTAGAAATAGAAGAAAAATGCAAAGACCATGTATAAGGGATTGCGAAACTAGAGTGCTGAAGTGTCCTCCATCTTCTCACACCAGTGGTCGCATATGGGTACCTAGTTTTTTTATTTACGAACCGGTTGGCAAGGCAACGCAAATTGAGCCCGAAATTAGGCTACGGCCGCCTGCAGAATACTGTCCGATAAGACAGAGAGAATTCGATCGCAGCGCTCCCGAGGAACCAGAGGAAATATTACCCGATTATGAGGAATTGATAGATGAAGCAGCGGCAATTGTAAAACAAGAGGCTGCCGAGGATGCAGCGATTGTAAAACAAGAACGTGCTGAGGAAGCAGCAATTGTCAAACAAGAACTCGCAGATTCTATAAAAGAAGAAGATGATGAGCTTGCCGCAAAGCAGGATGACAACGATTCACGACTTATGGAAGAGGCACAAATCAAGCGAGAACAATCTGACGAAGATGTAAAAAAGGAAGCCGATTAAAAAAAGGCAATTACAAATTAGCCGTTTTGTGGAAAAAATTGAATAGAGATTATATAATAAACCAATACTAAGTTGCAGCATAACAAGCGCAAGTTTTAAATTTACCATAGGCCTGCAGTAAAAAGTATCTCTTTGCATGGAAAGAAAGCACAACCACGAAAATTAAAAAAACAAAAAATGATAAATTAGAAAAAACATGCTTTGGTGATCTGTGTACGTGTTACGTTCCCGCTCTTTCGATCGCCCGTCTCGCTAAAAAGAAAAAAAATTATCTATAATTTTAAAATACATAAAAATATAAAAAAATAAACATGTGCGCGAAATGCAACAACAAAATACATAGTTTTCTTTTACTCCTTTTACTTTCAAATATAGGGGAAGTGTTACGATCAAAATAAAATTTTAATATTCTCAGTACAAATAAAGTAAATTTTACGCTCAGAATGTTTGACTTGGTATTGCCATACAAATTTGGTTTTAGTTTTAACAGAAAATCAGCAACTTTTAACGGAAAACCAATGGACTTTGGCAATTTCCTCATAATTAATCACGCCTTTATTGCATTTGTCGTTTTGAATCTTGCTTTAAGACAAATTTACTTGCTTTACTACTTTTGTTACTTTTGCATTTTATCAAAAACTAGAGTAATTTCTGTTATATGAGAAAAAATGGCAACGCTGTTCAGCCGCTCTGTTAACAAAGATAATCCGTACAGGCCTCTCTGTTAACGTGTAAATCAGGGCTGTTAAATAACAACAAAAGTATAAAACTTTCCATGGAAATTAGCGATCAGAATATCATTCCTTAATTGGTTACAATTTTACCCATTTCGTATTCCCGTTCACCAAACATTTAGAAAGAGTTTTTTTGACCAAAATTGTATTATCTCTCCATCTTGCACGGTCAAGGCTTTTTTTTCCATTTGCCAAAACAGGTTAAAAACGCCGGCAAAACGTGTGTTCAAAATGCCATCTAGAAACTACAGTCGGCAAATTTTGACAAAGAAATCATATCAACTTCTACAATTTTAAATTTATTCACATGGTTAACAATAATTATGTATAAATAATATAAAAATATATAGTGGCTGCCGTACATACTGAAGATTGTTATCTGTCTGAACAGTGTTCCAGCTGCGCTAAGCACAACAATTCAAAAATCAGAAGGATGCATAGTAGGTTATTTTAAAATCATTTAAAAAAATCTGTCTCTTTCAAGTAAAAATTAGTGTTAAAAAGAGGAGCAAATTAATGGAATAAGATATTATTAAAGATACATAGAGTTACCAAACTACTCAAAAAACAATTTAAATGAAATAGGAAAAACCGCTTAACGTATGTTTTAAGCTCTCCCAATCGCTCTCTTCTCTCTCTCTGTCGCACGCTCTCCTTACAACGACATCTATTTTTCTTGGCAAGTCTAAATTTTATGCAATGGCAACACTATTTATGTAAATCTGAGAAGAAAAAACGGGCTGCGTAAAATGCGGAGATTTAACAGATTTTTCTATAAAATATTAAGAAAATTGCAAAAGTTATTGTAAAAAATTCTGCTAAACAATATATTATTAATTTATTATGGTAACTTTCATTATGTTCAAGTATAAAGTTCAAATGATTTCATGATAAAAAGCAAAAAAAAAAAAAGGCCAAGAGAAAATATTTGGTGCAACATAAAAAACAAGAAACCTACGGGGAAAATCTCGTGTGTGTTAAATAAAAGAAAAAAAAAAAGCGAGACACAAACGAATTATTTAGCGTGTTACATTTTTTATGAGAACGCAGCAAAATTGTATTGTAAAACGCAAGAAAATGTATTTATAACTTCAAAGAATATAGCGAAAAATTCCAAGAAAAAGACAAACAAAATAAAGAGGAAAAGATTTAAACAGAATCAACAGCTATAGACAAGGTGTACACCATCCATCTTCGCAATTAAACCAACCCAATTAGTATGTACATTTACAAGAAGCAGTAATAATAAAAATATAAAACAGAAGCGCAAGGTAAGGCATAAAGATATGAAAACCAATGCCAACAACAATAACATGCTAATCATAATAAAGGCAGCATTACCAAAAAAAAAAAAGAAAAAACGTTGAATTTAACTGCTACGCAAAAAAAACTATTACGTGCCACACAAACAGACCCAAAAAACTACAGTATATTGCTAGTTATTTCTATAAGAAAAAAAAAAACTTTTTATTTTGCTTCAAAAAGATCATTTTTCAAAGAAATTCTTCACTTTATTAATCTTGACTTTATGTAAACGCTGGTTTGTTTTAGCAACGTACGCGAGCTATTTGTTCAACTCTGAGTAATGAGAACATTAGCAAAATATTCAAATTCAAGAGAACACGCACATATGTATTCAAAAACTCTGAGTAATGAGAACATTAGCAAAATATTCAAATTCAAGAGAACAGGTTTAATGAACGGGCACAGCAGAGAGTATTGTGAGGCACAACTGAGAGTATTGTGAAAAAGTTGGGCACAGCAGAGAGTATTGTGAGGCACAACTGAGAGTATTGTGAAAAAGTTGGGCACAGCAGAGAGTATTGTGGGGCACAACTGAGAGTATTGTGAAAAAGTTGGGCAC
>KK499880.1:574712-704712 GCA_000688715.1 Glossina pallidipes
ACTTGTGCCTGCATAAATAATGTATAGCAAAGTCCCGAAAATAAAACTCTATAAAACAGTCTGCTGGATAACGAAAACTTAACGTTGCTGCAATGTTCATAGAAATGATACGGGAGGGCTCACGTCGTTAACCCAGACACTAATAGATTATCGACAAACACAAACATCAAAAGTGACTTTACCTGCGTGATATTTTGATAAACTGTTTTAAAAAATTATGAAAACTGCTTTCATATTATTTATGGCGAGTTTATTTAAATAAAAAAATTCAAAAGAAATTTTAAATAAATCAATATGCAAATTCAATATATGTTTTCGCAGTACTTCATACTGCACGCGCCGATGTGCAAACACAAGCACTTTTCGAATTTATTTTCTCCTTACTGCTTCCAAAAACTATCCATCCTCAACCTTTCGTTTAAAAGAGCGGGATCTTCTTACAGAACTAGCTGCACTACTTTGCAAAATGTCTTCAGTAAGAGGTACTGGAGTTTTCAATTCCAACATTGACTCAATGTCCAAATTTACTTGCATCATGCAAAAAACAAAGTGTTTATACAAATAATACTCATACACATATCGTACTCACTGATTTTTAACAAACTGTTAAAACTTTTGCCTGTGTCGTTTTTGTCAAGCAAAACAAAGGTGTGTTTGTGAAAACAAAACAAAATCATATCGTTGATATTTGAAGCACAATGTAATTTTAAAGTGGTCACTTACATTTTCATTAAACGAAAAAGAAACAAATATATTCTTTTACGGCCCCCTCCTATATAGTAAGTAGTGGTAAGACCGCCGCTCTTATAATTAGCACAATGTTTTACGGTCTCTTACACAATCCTCTCACACTCGATGTTACTCTCTTCTAACCTTTCTAGGTTTTAACTAGGCATTATCGCATAAAAGATAATAAAAAAAAAAAAGACAAGGCGTCACATACATTATTTATGTAGGCTATACCGCACACAACCATTATCTCCTTGTTTTTTTTTTTGTTATTTTTCTACACCCTTCCACTTTACCATTGTACTATATCGTCATTAAAGTGTCGTAGTAAAACTTACGTAGGCACTAGCTGTAATTTTACAAGACAAGGCGGACTGTATTCTTTCCTCTTTTTATTTTTTTTGCTGTTTTTGTCAATGTGTCACAATTTTTTTTTTACTTTCTGTTCTCTTGTTATATCCTGTATGATTTTTTCAAGGTTGTCTTCATATATATATGTGCATGTTGAGTGTGCGTATATGTTTTTGAAAATAATCATATATGTGCATACGATGTATAATTTACTACAATAGCATTTATTCATAAACGAAGAGATAACAGAATGTAAGGGTTTTTCTTTTTTCATGAGGAGAGAGTTTGTTTTGCTTTTACAATTTACTTTTGCCTATTTTCCTTGTTTACTTTAAATATAATACTTGTCCAGTTGTTGATCTTTTGACTGCACTATCGAAAGCTGTTTGTTTAAAAATAAAACATAGTGTGAAAATAAAGTAATTAAATAAGCACGCACGTACAAGTCTAAAAATAACTATTTATTTATTTATTTATTTATTAATACAATTCATTTTATCTATTTTAAATAGTGAAAACTGCACAAAAGTTTTCTGATTGAAAATTCACTCAATAAGCATATTTCACCGAAATATACGTTAACAGTCAAGCATTTTTTCTTGTCAAGGGTTGACGTAACTAATTTTTCCACAACGATTTAAGTCGCTTTTAATTAATGTGCATGGTAAATTTCAAAACTAAACCTTTTAGAGACCTTCTAAGTTGCAGTATACCATATGGAAACTTTCAACTTTTATAATTATACCCTACACCACTCATGTTACAACGTGTGTTAAGTTTGTGCGGATGTACACAATAACGGTAAGGACTTGCGCTAGAACGAAATTATGATCATTTTCTAAACCGATGTAAGCTTGTCTTCTTGTCTGTCAATATGCCCATGCATCTTTGTATTCAATATAATTTTTAGCATGAAACAAGTGCGTATAGGAAAAAATGCACGGCAAGAAAGAAATCATTCGAAGCGGTTCCGTTACTGTTCGGATAAAAGTTTGAGAATCTTTTTTCTTTTTATAATTATCATCCTGCATACTACGATCATAAACCACGTACTTACTTATTCCATCCCAAAATTGTAAAAGAACAATACGAGCAATGCAAGAACACTGAAAAGAGGAAACTTCTAGTCACCTATCGCTGTATCAAATCGTCTAATCGTCAAATGTCAATGTCTTAATCGGACCTTAACTATGCCGAATGAAAACTTGCGGTAAGAAAACGAAAAAAAGAAGTAAAAAAACAAGCAGGAACATTATAGTTGATCAATGCCGAATATTAGATACCCTACACTATAGTTATTCGCTCGTTTTGGTAATAATATTCGAGAAAGTGCACATGATTTTTACCCAAAGTCATAATTGTCATGAAAGCTCGCATACTGGAAGGTCAGGTTTTCTCTCCATATAAAAGTTTGCGTTTCGTGATAGTGCCTGTATATGTTGGGCTCCAAAACAAACAGACTTATGTGATCCAAATGGCTCCTGTGAATGATCAAGCTATCATGAGATATCTTATATAGAGTCGGGCTAAAAAATGGACCCATACGGTTCCAATTAGGTTCACGTAATTTTTTTATTTAATTACTCTCATGAGCAAATTTTCATCACAAAAGAATTAACAATTAGGCTTTTCAGACCTTATATGCGATGCCATCCCGAAAATAGACCTACGTAGTCCAAATTTTATATTGTAGATTTCTTTGTCAATTTACTATTGTACGGTAATTTTCACAATGAAACATTGCTTTCATTTCCGTATGCACGGTTATGTGAGAGTGGGTTCAAAAAATTGCCTAAGCCGGTCCAAAGTTTTCACACAAATTTAGCATACCGGAATATTAATTCTTAGCCACTTTTGCCGAGGAGTTTTGAAAACTGCGATAATCGCTTTTCATAATAGAGATTTATATGAGCAGGGAGCGGTCGAAAAACCGGACCGATTCGAACCACTATCAATAGCTTTCGTCCTGGGACGAACAAAGTACGTTTGTGTACCATATTTCATGAAAATATCTCAAAAATTGCGACCTGTAACTTGAACACAAATTTACATGGACAGACAGAAAGGCCTAGATCGCTTTAGAAAATGACTCTAAATCGATTGGTATAATAAAAAGTGGATCTATCTTAAGCCTTTCTGGATGTTACGTACGTCCGCACTAATTTAATATACATTGCACCACAACTGGTGTAGGGTGTAAATATATTTAAAAGCCAATATCTGCATATTTTAAAGTTTAACATACGCTGTGTAGCCTTTTAAGTTTTACTTTCCTTCACATATTAGTTTACCGTGTGAGTAACTTTCGTTTCCTGGAAGCATTTAAACACGTCTTTCAACGCAAAATGAGTTTTCCATAACATTTCATCATTTCATTTCAGTTTTCCAAAGAAAACCATACATATAAAAACCATATCGCACAAGTAATAATAATCAAATAACTAAACGAACAAAGGCGGTGCGGTATGCGGGGACCGCGCAATCGTTACAAAGTACAAAATGTGATAAACAATTTCATGTAATAATCTAAATAGAACAGTGTGTTAAACAGAAAACGTGCTGTACAATATAGAGTTCTTGTTGTTGTTGTTATTGTTGTTATTGTTGTGATGCTTAAAAGATATATCGACGATGCCGAAACTGAAGGGGTGTTTGTTATTGTTATTACTTTCTGTATTTTTTTTTGTTGAAAAAGTAAGAGGTGAAATAATTGAGGCTCGTTCTAAGCGCCGCCATATGGCGTTTGTTAAATTTTTTATTGCTATTGTTTATTTGCTCATGAGTTAATAATGTTTGCTTTTAATATATTGTTACAATGTTTTTGTAATCGCGTCTAAAAAGCGCAGATATATTACTTTCGTGAATCTATTTGCATCATCTACGACGAATACGGGCTATCGAATTATCGGCTTACACTGCACAAATACTTAATTCATTTCAAGATTTGAATAGATTTTCAGTTTGTACATCGCCTCTTGGGTGGGTATGGGTCAGGGTTTGCAAAAATTTCATGCAGGCAATTAAAAAGCCTTTAAAATCATGCAAATTCTTATTTTTGTAGATCTAGTCAGTACTTGCGGTAAGAGGGTGTATTAAGTTTGTGCCGACGTATGTATGTAACAAGCTTAAGGTAGACACACTTCTTATTATTATACCCATCGATACAGATATCATTTGTGAATCGACTTGTCCCCTTCTGTCTGTCTATCTGTCTATCCACGTTTTTTTGTGCTCAACCTAGCAGTCGAAAATTTTCGATCGATCCATTTTTTCGACCCATTCAAAATTTCTCGACAAAATTCGCTGAGTAATAGTATTTCGATATTCAAAATTGATATGAAAAATTTTCTTCGGTTGGGGCAATTTTTTGAACCGCTTCCTAAATGAACGTTCGTGCGAAACACGGTATCTTTATATTGCAAAGATGTATAAACTTCAATAACTAGTGACGAAAATGGGTTCATAGTAGTAAGTTGAGAAGGAAATCATCCTTACCGAACTTGGACCAAGCAGGTTTGTTTTTTGAATACCAATGCTTATAAGGATTCTCGGGAAATGTAAGTAATCCCTAATTTTTGATATTTTATAACGAAAATAGCGCCATAGTAACAACTTACCAAAAAATTAATGATTTTGTAGACCCCGACTTATGTAGCGGGATTGTATATTATGGAAAGCAATTTCGTATATGGAGATATAGTCTAATTTCTAGTTTTTTTCATGACAAACAGAAAGTGAACAAGTAAGGTAATTATATTCGGTCGGGAGTCGGGAATCTTTTATCGCCATCACCCTTTATTCCCAAAAAGAGACAAAAGAAGTAAAATAACAAAATATTCATACCCTATAAAATGGAGTGGGCGTTTTAGGCGTATACTTTGAAAAGTTTGCGTCAATACCAAAGTCTTTTGCAAATTGGTAGGCGATGTCTTTATTTTCGCATTTCGGTAGAATGTTTACCATAAATACTACAAAGTTGCGCAAACAGACAGATGGACAGACGAACAGGTAGATATTCCAAATTTGAAACTAGGTATTCAACACGGATATGTTATCTTGATGGCTCCGTTTTTTGACTTGCTACCACGTGGCCGCTAGATGATTTGCGGTCAACGAGCGGGATATTTCGATGACTTTAGCAATAATTGATGCAATTATGACAAAAAAATGCGCATAGCATGCTAAAAACCATCATATCTAAAGTTGACTAAAAGTCGGTAATATCTGCTTGCTTCCATATAAGGACCCTCATGAATAGCAAACATGAAAACCCCCATGAAAACAAACAGAAAGATTACGGTCGACCCGCTATTAGATACCGTATCACCCTTCATATCAAGACTTCTCAAAATCAGACTTCTAATGGCAAGTGGTTGAAGAAGTTGTTTTTGAAACAAAATATTTCAAAATATCACGTGTCCTTAGATGGCAGACAGAAGGCAGAAGGGTACTACTGCCCCCAATTATGATATTAATCATAATTTGTATCCAAGAAACCAAAAAGTTATTGCAAAACCTTTGCATCACATCCTACAGCGCAAAATCGTTTTCCGAATTAACGAACACTATGGAAAATGGTTCGGATGGGACCACTTCTTCGGCCACTTGTTATATAAATGTATATTAAGTTTCTTCGCGACACACAGAAGTATTTGAGGCACACCAATCGATCGATTCAAGAACATTTTCTTAATCGACTTAAGCTTGCCTGTTCGTCCGTCCATCCGCCCACCTTATTTGGTCATGTTTATCTGCGAGTGTGCAATTTTTGAGATGTTTTGATGTCATTTGGATACACTCTGCCATGTTTTGACGCAAGGACGAACACTATAGAAAATGGGTTCGGCCACTTCCTGTATAACGCCTCATTTTGAAATGTAGTTACATAATAATTGTATGAAGTGAAATGGTGAAAAGTCGTTACGCGAATACCTATACCCATGACGGGTCATGATCCCGTTCTACACATTTAAATTGAAAAGCAAAAAAACTCATCTAAAGCCTAAGCCAATGATGTGGGAATTTAGAGCAAGCTCTGCTTCTTTTTTTTTTTTTTTTTTTTTTTTGAAGGAAGTATAAAAGGTTTTTTGCGGTTCACACATGTCTTAGCAGCACACCAGCGTACATTTTTCATAAACACTCATTGTATTTATTTCTTTGATAATTTTGTATGTGTGATCCCGCGAGAATCAATTTATGAAAATAAAGACAACATTACAGCTAAACAAATCAAAAAGAACTTCAAAGATAGTACAGTTGAAGCACATGTTTTTTCATATCTTTATCCTTCTCCCTGATTACTACCTCCTTCTTAGGCGAATAATACTATATAGCATTCTATGGCTGACAATAACTGTTTGTGCAAAAACAAAAAGAAATACGAAAAAAAAAAAACAAATTTATTTTATACGATTCGTCTGATGTTGATGCGAATGTTTTGATTCCATTTCACCGCATACGTTTCGCAACTAAATAAAATTTTATGGCAGATATGTGACATCATTTAAAAGGTAATAACGCTATCGATGTGAACTTTGCTTTAATATGGCCGCGCTGCGCGTATAATTTGGAGAGATCTAATACATAAGAAAGACATACCCCGGCATATTAAATTATACCCTAAACCACTTGTGGTACACGATATATTAAGTTAGTGTGAACGTATGTAACACGCAGAAAGATAGATCCACCGATCGATTCAGAATCATTTTCTAAAGCGATCTACGCCTGTCGGTCCGTATGTCCATGAAAACTAGTATCGAACTAAAAGTCGCAATTTCTGATATATTTTGATGCAGCGACGTGTTTTGGCCCAAGGGCGAACTCTATTGAAAATAGTTCCCCCTATAACGCCCTATTTTGAAAAGTCGTTATATTGAAAAAAATTGGAATTTTCATAATTTCCCGTAGTAGTATTTCGACATTCTAAATTGGTACAAAAATGTTCTTACTTGATTAAGATAATAATGCAAGTCGGACGACAAGTAAAAGTGTCATTTAACAAACGTAACACAAAGTTTCATCCTAGACCCGCAAAAGCATAAATGACGATAGTGTATTACGTAAACAACCTTAAGGAATGCTTTTCCAATTACAAGAGGGGGGGAGGGGCGGGGGAGTTAAAGGGAAAGATTTCAATATTTTAGAAAAAATACGACTTTAATTGAAAATTCAACAGATGAATAAACAGTGCATACAGCGCTACAGTGCTGATGAACATATCCGGGACCCAAAGGCATTCAGAAATCGGATATTTTGTATTTAATCCACGAAAAAAAAGGTATGAAATCTTTAATCTTAAAAATAACACTACAAGGAATTCGCCGGTAGATAGCGCTAACGCCACCTATAGGAGACGCGTATGCATCCTATGAATCCTATATTAAGTACTTGCATCGTACACGATATAAGTACTTTCATACTGTGCTAGTTTCATTTTTTCGCAGGACATGGTTTGCCCACAGTGATCTTTCAAAATTTGCTTATATGTTAGCCTGTTAAGTATGGCAATTTTCAAAGTCCCACAAAAAATTCTCCGAGCAAAATTGAATATAACCTGGACATCGTTGGAAAGGCTATTAATAGAGGATTCATGCTGTGCTAAGCAAACTTTCGCTTTATCGACCTCATTAATGACAGAGTGTAAAAATACTGACTTTTCAAATATTAATTAATTTACATAACTACATGTTTTGTTTATTATATTTTGTAAAAAAATTTCCCAAAAGTTTTATTTTAACAGAATTTTGACTTAAATCCCTTCGAGACTTCGTTTTATAGAATTCTGTTAAGGCCTTAACAGAGCTCTGTAAAGAAATTTTGGTTTGTGTCTTTGCTAGTTATATTTAAATATAACTTCACACCCTTATCAAGGGTGTGAAGTTATATAATACTGACTATATCGCAACGCGAAAGTACTTTTTTTTTGACAACGAAAATGTCGAGTGTTGCGAATGCGTCAAACATGCGTCGGCATTCGCCGACCGCACCTCAGCAAGTCCATTCTCCATGACCGCAAAAATGAAGCTGTCGACTCCAAATTTAACAGAAACACGCCTACTGTACCGCGTACATCTCGTGAGAAGATCTTTGGTTTTCAAAAGGAATAAGAGATTGGCTTTTCAATCATTAGACGTGAACTACAGCCGATAAACCGATAAACATTTGAACATTTATTATATGGACGATGCTGCAGCGCCTGTATAAAAATGGATCGACGCATCACCCAAGGATGAGTCGCATATTCACTTTTTGTCAAAAATGTGTGCAACGCCGCGAAGGTGGAGGAAGCTTCGAAACACCTATGAATTTTATGCATGTCCCTCTGCCCGTTCGTAAAAATTTGGGAAAGAATTTGAAAATGACCCAAACCCGTCAGAGGGGCCCACCTTAAACGCCTGTACGCCTCTGCAACTATAAACTCTTTTGGTTTTTGTGTTTTCTGTTCGCTGTTCATAAAGTACAACACATATCTATAATAAATTGCGTCGTCTCAAGTGCGTTTTAATAAAGCCGATAGAATCTTAGATGCTAGTGCTACACGTGCTTTACGTCTAGCTATTACATAAGTTATATTATATTATATATATTATGTATATAAAAAAAGCATATATTGACACATGTCGTTTTTAACTTTTGACTGCGTTTTTATTGAATGTTTGTTGAGTGTAGTAGTTATGTGTCGCTTTTCACATGCTTGTGGCGCCTATGAGGCGTTTTTAACATAGTTGTGGAGCATGTGAGTTGTTTTTAACATAGCTTTGGAGACTCTGAGTGCAATTGGAGTCTTGCAATTTATTTCTCTAGCAATTATAATAATATTTTGAGAAGTGAAAAGTTGCACGAGATTTCAAGGTAGCAAAAGACCGACTGCCAGCTTATGAAAGAATCAAATTTAGAATGGTTCCTTCGTTCCAGATCATACGCTATAAAGATATGAAACTCATTACTGCTCAACAGTCCAACTATCCGTCCATCCGAATAGTTTATTGGTTTGGTGGTTTTAACAGATTTCTTTTACTCAAGCTTTTTCAACCTGTCACTCTATCATCATTTAAGGATTTCGCGATTATTCATGAATGATTATTGTGTATTAAGGAAATTGCGATTATATAATTGAAGCATATTTCTATGCGCTACAAAACGTTTGAGAAGCTGAATGCATGCGTTCCCCATATAGGATATAATTAAAGCATAAATAATGAAACATGAATAAACAAGTGTCGTCTTCTCAATTTGAATATGTATGTGCATGCATGAGTGAGTCTGCTATGTGAATAGTAAGCAATTGTTGTTTTTCACCGCGCACGCATACATACGAATGAGAGTGAATTGTGAATATTTCAATTGTATGTGTGTATGTGCACGTTATTTGCACAGTGAAGAAGAGATCACCATATACATTCTGTTATTATTAGTTTATCGTGTGTAGTGGCGCGGTTGATTGCTGAATGAGTGGGGGATTTTTTCGCATATGAGCCAAACAAAAAAAAAAAAAAACGAATTATTATTTGTGCACAGATAATGCTCATAAGTTTTGTTTATCATTACAGTTATTATTATTATTATTATTATTTCAGTTTAAAATATCGAGAATATTTATGTGAGTGAAATTTAATTTAAAATTTACAACGCAACAGCAGCGGTGGCGGTGGCGGTTACACGAACGTTTATTAAAATGTAATAATAAAGAGAAATTTTTTTGCTTTAAAAAAAACAGTCACCACTTTCTTGCATCTAAAATATGTGCATATGTATACAATTTAAATACAGTTGGTTGAAAAGTGTTGAATATCTGTTTGTTGTTTGTGTTTTATGATAATTGATTCACATGCGCTTGAAATTTCATGTTTATGCATGCACTTAAATGAAATGTTTCCTTAGTTGTTTATTTTTTTTCTATACTCTATGTTTTTTGTTTTTTTTATTTTTTTTTTTATCATAGACCGTTATAAAACACGTCAGCAGACTTGTTTTTATTAATAAATAAACAGCCGTCAATCATAATTCAGAGAAATCAAAGACTCTACTCCATCCACAAAAAGATAACGTTAAAGTGAATAGCAAGTAACGAAAGGGGACCGAACGACCGACTGCCTGCGTACCCGCACAGAAGCTATAACAATTAACTACAATATTAAAGCAAAATCAAAAGCAACAACAACAACAACAACAACAACAATACAACAATAACAATAACGACAATTCATAACCTAAATTACTGCGCATATTTTATGAATGAATCAAATCTATATATGTACAACATAGTTAAACATTGGAAAGAACAAAATTTAATGCTTTTAAGATATCAATTTATAGGTAACTGACTAACTATACACATAAAATATCATTTTCTATTTTCAGGAAGACTATTTACTAAAAATTAGAAAAAACATTTTTATGTAGGCGTTTGTTCGGCATGATCAAACAAACAAACTATGCTCTAATACATTCAATTTAAATACAAACCATAGCATATACGTTATATAAACACTATACGCGCCCCGGAGTAAAGAAACTATCAAAAAAAAATAAAAAAAGATAACGAAACAAAAGTTAAAAAAAGTCAAATATAAATAATTTTTTTTTTTTTTTTTTGGAAAATTATCTGTGGAGCTCTTTCTCTGCCTTAGAAATAGAATTTTTCGGTTTTCGTTAATCTGTTTGTGGGCTTAACATAAAATGGGTGGCAACAGTACGGCTGCTTTTAGCATTGGCGGCTACATAGGCAGCGGTAGTTCAGGCGGCGCTGTAGGCGGTGTTGGAGCCTCAGATTTAATACCCAGTAGCAGTATGTTAGGTTCATCTTCAACATCGGGTATTACTTATTCATGCGGTACTAGCTGGGAAGAGTTCTCCGATCGTCATGCACGCGTCGCTGCCGCTGATTTTGCTAAGGCTTGCATCAATTTTATAAATGGGAATTTAACACCGGAAGAAGCGCGCAATTTGTCATATCGAAATTTTGGCCAAAAGTTTGTCGACTCATTTGCCGAACATTATGAAACTGAATTCTTTCGTAGGCGTAACAATTTAAAGGTAAGTTCAAGCAAAAACGAATTTATGAAAATGTATGTTTTTACATCCGACAGCACTTGTGATATAACGATGCAGAATAAACTTTGTGCGGAAAAGGACATGCGATAGACACATGTTTTTTTTTTTTATACTGATCTAAGTTTGTCTGTCCGTCCTGCCTTTTTTATATTTTCGTACACATAGGTACACCAGCGAATACCATTGGAAATGGTTCGGATCAAAGAACTTTTTGGATCGCTTCCCAGATAAGACATTATTTCGAAAAGCCTTCATAGGAATAACGGTAGGGTAAATAACGATGGAATCGGGCCTACTATAATATCTTTAATTGTTTCTTTTTATTTATATGTTATTAACATCTTTGTAAAGTGTACGCAATGAGGCATAACCGGCACAATATACTATTACGTTTTAAATTAGCAAGTAGACACTCCATCAAAGCATGTACTAGAGTAAATGCTCCATGGATACGCAGGCAAATATTGCTGTAGTGAACACAGCACTAACCATATCGACCGACGTGCTTTTAAGAGAAGCGTGGACTTTAAATCTAAATTTTTGGCTTCAAAAAGCACAAATGAGAAATTCTGATCACTCGCATAGTTTTCTTCGAAAGTCACACGGTATTCGCCTTGTAGTCAAAGGTTTTAGGTTTTGAAATGCGTTGCAACGTTGCAATAAAATAAAAAAAGATAGGTGGACGAATGGACGAACGTGTGGCAAAAATGGATATGGGATATTTTATAATGTTTAATAGTAGGTGTTACGTGCGTAAGCATTGCCTGTTGCCGTGGACGTAGAAAGAACAAATAGCCCGCCCACGCACTCGATTTTTTTCATTTTTCTTCGTTAATATTAATCTTTATTCTTTCTTTCTTCTAGAGTGGTAATGCTGCTCTTGACGAAAGCGAACATGACTCACCCAAAATCTTCCATAAAGCATTCTTTCGACGCCTGTCATTTAAAGGACTACGGAAGGGCAAGGTTGGCTATTAATTTTTAAAATGCTATTAATCCAGCCAGCTAGATAGATAGTATTGAGCAGCCATTTTTAAATGAGTTATCATTAGAATTTTCTCTTCTTACAGGCCCTATTTCATAAAAACTCGGACGATCTAGAAAGTGGCGGTAAAAATAAAACAAAATTGGCTAAAATTGTAGTCGAATGTCGTAAAGAAGGCATAGTTAATAACCTAACGCCAGAAAGTTTGGATCAACCAACTGGCACACAAAAATGGGAAAAATGTCGTTTGGCTTTGGTGAAAGCGGTTGGTGGTTACATGTTGGAATTTTATATGCCGCCAAAAGCAACAAAGGTAACGCATATTAAATGAATTCTAGCTTAATAGAAACGAATGAACTCGAAAAATGTATCCGATTTCAGCCTCGAAGCGGTGTATTTTGTTTCCTAATATCGGAGGCACGTGAAACTACAGCGTTGGAAATGCCTGATCGTGAAAATACATTTGTTTTGAAAGCGGACAACAATATGGAGTACGTAATTGAGGCTCAGGATGCTAATGACATGCGAAGTTGGTTAGCTACAATACGTTACTGCATGCGTACGCCGCCAACCCAACAGCCTACAATCGAATCGGATGTCATAGCGTCGGCAATGCAAACATCGCCAGTAAACCCAACTAATGCCGTTGGCTTGAACGCTGTACAAAATCCTCAATATCATCAACAAAGTGGCATGGGCTCGAATGGCAATGTAGCGCCTAGCAATTCTCTATCCGAAAATGCTTTATCTTCTCTGACGGCAACCGGCGCGGGTAGTGGCGATCCAGCAACGACGGACGGGGCGGCTGGTGATAGCCACTTGCCTGATATACCGCCCAGACGAGCAGGTGAACGTGGGGAACAACGTTTATCGTCATCAAGTAATGTCGAAACCTGTGACGGAATTATTTTAGATAGCGAAAGTGATGTCAATGTATCAGATATCACAGCCGAAATGCGTCAATATCCTTGGTTCCATGGTACTTTACCGCGATCAGATGCTGCTCGTATGGTCTTGCAAGCTGAAGCAAATGGTCATGGTTTCTTCCTAGTGCGTCAAAGTGAAACACGCAAAGGTGAATTTGTGCTCACCTTCAATTTCAATGGACGTGCCAAACATTTACGCATGACACTATCCGATAAGGGGCAGTGCCGTGTGCAACATTTGTGGTTCCCTTCCATACAAGAAATGCTCGAACATTTTCGTCACAACCCTATACCATTGGAATCGGGCGGTACCTCAGATGTTACTCTAACAGAATTTATACACAATCAAGGTGTTCCTTGCGGTGGCCCAATGATCGAATCAAATGGAATTGATGGCACCACAGTCTCTACACTGCTTAATAATAATGCAAATGTAATAACGGGAGGGGGAGGACCACCATCCCAGCAAGATACATCGCCGAGACATGTGAGATAGCCAAAATTTTGGAGTCAATTCAGTGTCAGTGATGATTATTATTTTTATGAGTTTATTTGTTATTGTTGCATTATTCGTTTATCGCATGGGTTATAATTTATTTAATGTTGTTTCAACTTCGCTGGGCTGAAGTTTTTACTTCACTTTCCGTTTCACGCCAATTCGCAAACCCGGAAAAAGTTGAGACAGTTTCTGTTGCAATTTAGTCGTAAAAGAAAAGGGGGCGTATCAGCGCTAATTGAATTGATACAAGAATCCGTCCATCTGTTCTTATTTAAAATTTGTTCTGGGAAAAAATTTAAATTTTTCCTCCCTTTTTTTACGCTTACAACAGTTGTGGCGAAAGATAATAAGATAATATATAGTGCTTCCCTTATTTATGATAAGCGTTGGCATGACTGATAGAATATTTCTTATTGTAGATTAGATGGAAAGAATGTTCAATTGAAATTGGAAAAAACTGACAATCTATTTCATATCTTGCAGTCGCAGGATGTAATTTCCATGAATGTGAGCGTACGCCTAAAAACCTGTGAAATTGACTTAGCACAATTACTGGCTGTAGGAATGGTCGCACATCATCAACAACAATTGATGCAACCAATGTCACAACAACAACAACAACAACAACAACAGCAGCAACAATATTTTTCACAACCAGTACAACATCAGCAACAGCAAGTAATAACTACATCAGCGACAACAGTACCAGCGGTATCAGCACCGCCAAATACAAATCCAAATCAAAATTTGGCATTAGAATTGGAATCCTTAACATTGGAACAGCAGCGAACTGAGTACGAAATGCACAGTTCAATGTCGCCGACTCATTACTACATAAGAGGTTCCACGATTTACCTGCAATCGCCGGTTATGGCTCGTAATAATAGCAATAATCGTCAAACAGCAGCTTTTAGCGGTCACAGTAATGAAACGAATACAAATGTTGCAGCTGGTAGCGCGGTCAACACAACACGGGCTGTGGATAATCAATATAGTTTTGTGTGAATTGTTTAAAAAACAATTAATTAAAGTTATTAACTTTCTTTAGGCTTTAATTAAGCGCGTATGCTTTAAAATTAGTATAAACTGAAGGGAAAAAAAAAAGAACAAAGACTTTTATGTGCCATTTTGGAATATATTTACTTTGGACTTAAGTCTCAATAGTTGAGTTTCCTAAATCAAAAGAATTAAACTTAAACCTTAGAGTTTTATCTTTAAGTTAGTTTAATACACTACTCGCTTATAGTAGTTTTTAACGGGAAGCCAGCCTCCATTACATTTTTTTGTTTTCATTTTAGGTCTCAGTTACTGAAAACTTCTGTTCTTCATTATGTGTGTTCAATATATATGTAAAAATTATTAATTTTCTTTTTGTTTTATATTATTTTAGGATGAATTTTTTTTGTACATATAAAGCATATTATAAAACAATGAGTCCTTTGTTTCCGGCACAAGTTAAATTAATAAGCTTTTTTTTTACGAAATTATAGGACTATAATTATGTACGTATAAAAGAAAATGTTAAAAATATTTATATATTTATATTTAGGAAAAAAAACAATCACAAAATTTATCTTATTTTCTATTTACATTATTCAAATATACAAAAAAAGGCAACTGTTAATCCTTCTTATCTTTGATAAAAGCGTTTCCTTACCTCTTCTCATAATTACCACAAGGTACGGTACTATACAAGCAGCTGGTGCCAGGCGGAGACCTACCAGATTAACTTCCCTATTATCATTCAGAACATTAGAGATATATTGTATTTATAAAATCTGGAAAAGCATGAAAATATGCTTCAGAGACCCTTAAAATGCATATGCATACCGTCTGTCTGTCTTTCTGTTAAAATCACCTTTATGTCCGCGATAATACGCCCAGAAGAACAAAACCGATCTTAAATTTTTGATTAGATTCAACTCAAATCAAAAATCATATATAAATTGTGTTAGCAGTTTGTACACATATTTATATATTATAATACACAGCAAAAGTTATGAAAGATCTTCCTTGATTCTGCGTAGTAGCAATAAAACCGAATATCATTTTTTATTTCTTTTTTGTGTCTACTTATTAAATCTTTAATATAGTACATCTTCACTGAATAAAATTTGAAATCATTGAAACTTGAAGCTTCTTATAAATTTTTTTAATTTCTCAACATTTGAAGAGCCCAATAAACGATTTGGCGATTAAGATCGATTCGCAATCATGCGAAAAGGCTGATATTCAATGATCAATGAAATTTTCTTTCATGAATTGATGATATATCAAAACTCTTGATATAATTTTTTATGATTTATACGCATATTATTTAGCAAAGCATTTGTTTGGTACATCTTCCTGGGTTCTACGTAATAGCAATAAGAAAATTCATTCAAATCGAATAAAATTTTTTATTTCTTTCCTTTCGAAATCATTAAAGCAAAAATTTAAATTTCTTATAAATCAAGAGCCCAATCAACGATTTCACAATTAAGATCGATTCGCAATCATACGAAAAGGTTGATTCAATGAAATTTTCTTTCAAGAACTGATGATATATATATCATAAAACTCTCATGATATAATTTTTTTTTTTGAAATCTTTCAGGAAGGTTTGCATAGAGCAAAAGGTGTATTTTTTACCCATTTAAAAAAAATGTTATATTAAAATAAGAAACATTTATACATAAAGGATTTTTATTTAAAAACAAAAAAAAAAAAACGCTTTTCCGTATATTAAGAAGAAACAAATTAGTAAATATTAAAGGGAAAAAGCTTACAACTAAATCCACATAATATAGAAAATACTAAATGAAAGAGTTCATAAAAAATATTATATTATCATAAAATGACAAAAAAAAAACTTTCATGTATACTAAATTTTGTGACAATTTCCAAAGATACATGTATATGAAAATGGAAATTATAAATGTATGCCAAAAGGGGAAAGAGGACAAAGAAAGAATATATATATAAATATTTTGAAATATATATATATATATATATATATATATATATGTATATGTATGTATATATATAGCATGTGAAGGGAGAGCAAATATAAAAATTATTTAATATATGATTTACTTTATTTTTTTATTTACTTTCTTTTTTTGTTAATTAAAAAATGACATTTTATTGAATTGAGAAATTCTATATATTGAAATGCTTTAATAAAAATGTATTGAGATTTAATAATAAAAGAACAGCATTATTAATAAAAAAACATCGTATCCTATTGTAAAATTTGAGAATTAAAGCGTACGCCTGTTTAACTTGAATACTATAGCAAAGTCTCTACAGATATGCGTTTATTTTCTTTTCATAAAGAAGAAGAAAGTCGATCGTCATAAGGGAAAAAAATGCAACGGCAAATATATTATATTTTTTTTTAGATGAAATTTTATTCTTGAGCTCTCACGCAGATAGTGTTATTATAATGTGTATTGTTCCTTCCGAACGGAATCGGAATCTGTTACAATTTGATTTTCAAATAAACATATATATTATTATCCTTTTCATATTAATTATCTAATATTTTGAATAAATATTAATTTTTCAAAACTGCTTCAATGTCATTACTTTTTAAATTTTTTGCTCTGTTCTCATATATATTTTAATACAACGGCAACGTGCCAGAGTCTTAAAAGTAATTTTTCGTAAACAAAATTGTTTTTTTTTTGGTTTGATACAACAACTCTAGTGTTTTTAACAGAATGCAACAAGTTTTGTTGCCATTCTTGTTGCCATTTAACAGAATCCAATACGTTGTGTTGCCACCGTTATTGCCATTTAACGAAAGCAATACGTTGGTGCTGCCATTTAACAGAATACAAACCGTTGGTTCTGTCATTTAACAGAATGCAATACGTCGTGGCCATCTGCAACTGTTAAATTATTATTAATAATTAATGTGCGAATTTCGATAGCAGTTGTTTCACGTCCTCTCTTTTCCTATAGCATTTATCTCACTTACTCTTCATTGCGTTATTGTGAATTGAGATTTTAACTCATAGGAAGAAAGATCTCATATATAAATATTTTGTAAAATGCGAATTCTTTATCGTCATGTTAGTTATCGATAACGAACTTTTAGATACGTAATTATCGATCATCACGATCGAGTTTTTAACTTAAAAATGGAAATATTAATCTTATTAGCCGCTGAGCTGCTGTCAGTGCGTGTATTGCAGAATAAAAACAAGAAAAATAAACAGTTAAAAAAGAGTATATCTCGTACACTTGTATTGGAAGCACGTGGAAGAAACTTTCGAGATTTAAATTTGTTATTTTAAATGAAATCATAATAACAATAATGAATTATTAAGAGTTATGGGGAAAAACGACGATGATAATAAACAACAATCAGTGGCGAGGGCTGTAAGTGCTGAGAGGGAGGAAAGAACCGGTTTAACACATGAGTGCGGTGTATTTGCAGCTATTGCGTGCGGGGATTGGCCTACGCAAATCGATATTGCACATGTTATATGTTTAGGCCTTGTGGCATTACAGCACCGAGGACAGGAGAGTGCTGGCATAGCTACAAGCGAAGGCAATTGTTCTCCGAACTTCAATGTTCACAAGGGCATGGGTATGATTAGTACTTTATTTACCGATGCGAATATTAAGAATCTTAAAGGAAATTTGGGTATCGGACATACCCGTTACTCGACATCGGGCGCTTCGGAGGTAGTAAATTGCCAACCATTGATATATAAGACCGCTCATGGACCTATGGGCGTGGCTCATAATGGAGAATTAGTGAATAGTGATTCGTTGCGTAAAGAAGTGTTGGGACGTGGCGTAGGATTAGTTACGGACAGTGACAGTGAATTGATTGCTCAATCTTTATGCCGTCCTCCGGAAAAGGAAGATGGTGGAGAAGAGATACCCGAATTGAATGGGCCTGATTGGCCGGCACGTATTCGACGTTTTATGAAATTGGCTCCTTTATCGTATTCATTGGTTATTATGATAAAAGACAAAATCTACGCAGTACGTGATGTATACGGCAATCGACCATTGTGCTTGGGTAAAATTGTTCCCCTTAATGTTGGCAATCTTAAAGTGGAAGAAGCTAAGGCCGAAGGCTGGGTAGTATCTAGCGAATCATGCGGCTTCCTATCGATAGGCGCCCGCTATGTTCGCGAAGTGGAACCGGGTGAGATAATTGAGTTAACACGGCACGGTCATCGTACAGTAGATGTTCTCAAAGGGCCAAAATCTATGGCTTTTTGTATATTTGAGTATGTGTATTTCGCCCGCGGTGATTCCATATTTGAACGTCAAATGGTTTACTCGATGCGAATGCAAAGCGGTCGTCAATTAGCACGTGAGGCTCCTTGCAAAGCGGATATTGTCAGCTCAGTACCAGAGTCCGGCACTGCAGCTGCCCACGGCTATGCTAAAGAATCAGGTTTGGAATTTGTAGAAGTGCTTTGTAAGAATCGTTACGTCGGTCGTACTTTCATACAACCATCCACTAGATTACGTCAATTAGGAGTCGCAAAAAAATTTGGTGCCTTGTCGGAGAATTTGGTTGGCAAACGATTGGTGCTAATTGACGATTCAATAGTAAGAGGCAATACGATTGGTCCCATCATAAAACTACTGAGAGATGCTGGCGCATCAGAAGTGCACGTACGTGTGGCAAGTCCCCCATTATGTTATCCGTGTAATATGGGTATTAATATACCCACTCATGAGGAGCTCATTGCCAATAAATTGAATCCCGAAGAATTGGCTAAACAGGTAGGAGCCGATAGCCTAGAATATCTAAGCGTTGAAGGCCTTATTAAAGCGGTTAAACACAACCGTCAGCCTATGGATCCCTCCAAGAAAGGCTATTGTACTGCTTGCTTAACGGGTGAATATCCCACTCAATTAAGCTGGTAGAAGGTTAACTAAAATCTCATTAGATCAAATAAGCAAATTTTTTACTTTAAAGTTAACACAAAATACCTCAAAAAAAGTTTTTCTTGTTTTTTTTTTTTTTTATTATTAACTCACATAATTATTTAAGTATTTAACCTGAAAATGCTTTCAACTTTCAAGTTTTGTACCCATTTTTAGTATTCTACCATATTTTATATATCGAACTTACTTTTATTTTCCAAGCAATTCTATCTTTTTTTACAGCATTTAACAAGCAATGAGCACATAACGCCCATTGCATGCAATTTACATAATGCTTACAAAAAAAAAAAAAAACATGTACTTAAGTTAATATTTTCCACTTTTTTTTTATTTTATTTATAATTATATTTGGAAATAAACTAAAAGCTTTACTAAAAGCAAGTTTGAGTTTTTTTTTTCTACATCAAAAGCATACAAAAAGATAAAACAATTCAATCATATTCCAGGTGTTTCAAAGCAAAAACACATATCGTTGACTCATTTTGCCTCGAATTACTTGTGTTTAGTATAGTAATATATTCTTTTAATTGCTTAATTAAACTATAGGGATAATAGTAAGAACTTGTAAGGATCTTTAATGGAAGTCCATATCAATTGGTTAATCTTGTCACTTACTTGTCATAGATTTGTTCTTAAAGCATGTTTTCATAATCTTTAATCTCTAGTTCCTTCTCAATCATTTGACTGGCTAAATTGTCGAGAGTCTCTTGCATGCGTTGCCTGAGCGTCGGATTTTGTATAGAAGAAATTTCTTGAGCTTTTTGGGAATGTTGAGCTCTAATTTCGTTAAGATGACGTCTCAGTTCACTGATTTTTGCTCGTATCTGTTCAACACGCATTTGTGGTGCGTCGATAGACGAATCTTCTTCGGAATCGGGACGTTTTCGTTCCTCAAAGAAACCGGGTGGCCCTCCCAGATTTGAAGTAGATCCACAATATTTCGAATCATCATTATCTCCTTGCTTAGGACTGCCGGATAACACTTTTCCGTAGTCATTTAGATCTTCTTTAGAGTTATTAAGACTAACCCCTCCTACACTCAAATTTACATTATTGCCACCAATGCCGCCAAGTGCTCCTCGTCCGATTAAAGAAAATCCCGACATACGCGAATCTTCAGCCGATAGGCGCGATGTATCATCTAAATCGCGCATACGAGAATCATTATGACGCGTTGCGTCTGCCTCGTCATCAGATGATGAAACTTCCTCACCAAAAATATCATGTTCACCCACTCCGCCGTTGGGCGGCCTATTGTTAGCGGCCTCTTCATCATCGCCCTCTGATTCGACATTAATGTCTTTTTGGAAAGATGAAACGCTCTTAGCTTTCCCCCTTTCATTGATAGCATCGTCTGGGAATTCTTCATCGGCTTCATTACGATCTTTACCTTGATCACCTGGCGAGCGTTTATCCAAATCTTCGTTAATAATTTCAAACTCCACTTTAACGGCATCATTATCAATGCGCAACAAGCGTTTCACTTCTTTTTCGATTTCTGGAGCCTCTACATTTTTCTTTTTTAATGTCTTGCGAAAACGACGCTTGCGCACATTTTTACAAGGCGGAGTAATCCCGTGAGCCCATAAGAACTTTTTATCTACCTTATTCGGATCTTTCTTTTTACCCTTATTTGGCGATTCATTATTATCCAAGTCATGAGGCTCTTCTTTGCAAATCATCTGTAAGGATATGAAATTAATAAAAACTATCCCGACAACAATTCGTAGTGCACTCACCATTTGGCAAATATCAGCAGATTTGTAAAATGTTTTGTTGTCTATCGTTTTTAAACATTCTATGATCGTGGGCAAATCTACAACTTTTGCGTGTAACAACCAGTGATCAAAACGTACTTCACCGTACCGTAAATCATTGTCAAGTCTGATGTTGAAGCGATCTTTTAAATTAGAACTTGGTGATTGTAAGGCCTCCCTCAGAACCTTGGCTGCCTCCTCGGGCAGTCTTAATATAAACTGATTTTCTAATTCTACACCATCATCACGCGGCTTTGGTTCTTGTTTCGCTTTATCACTTTTTTTCTCAATCATTTCTTGTTTTTCTTTCCTTTTTTTTTTTTGTTAGATTTGTTATGGCGTTCCTCAACCTCCCGAAAACTTTTCAGCTTTGTATTATCTGTTTTAATTTAAATCGAAAACAATGTCTTTCCAAAAGGCAGACAATTTTTGGATGTCACAGCAATTGATAAAAAATTAAAGAAGTTTATCGATAAAATTGACAACTTTGCCATCGCTAGAAAGTCAGTCTGTTAAAAAAAAAGATTCATAAATTCTTGATGAAGAGGAGTGACCATTTGGCAATTGAATTGAACTGGAATCGCTCTGGAGTGGAATTACATTATTAATGAAACTTTGAAATACACACACTGTAGCTTACTGGAGCAAAACGCACATTTAATACAAGATAATGTGGCAGAAATTTGCTTTGATTATTTCAATGAAGAAGAAGTCACACATCTACTTCACGTTTTGGGGAGACACCCCAGCTTCAGTTTCTTGATATACGAACGCCTGCCTTGCTTCGGATAATCTGTAGTAAGTTGCCAAAATTCGAAAAAAAGGAGGCTTTCTTAGTATGTGAGAAATAAAATCGATTTTAATTCATTTTATTATTAATGGAGCTTATTGCTTGACTCGTATTGACTCATTTACTCGCTGTGTGTACCAATCGGGTAGAAAAGAGCATTTTCTATTTGTGAGGCACTCATATGAAATACGCCCAGCTTTAGAATTGAAGAAAAATTCGTACACTATAAACGGGCTATCCTCATGACCCATAATACTTTTCAAAGTAAAAAGAAATTGCTTCAAAAAATTGAAGCAAACCGATGGTGCCCAAAAACGTTGCTAAAAAAATTTTTGTTTTGATGTTAACAGGGATTAGGGAATAGTGAGCATAGCGTTTTTATTGCTTACATTGTTTAGCTTAGGCAATGAGGTAGTTTCCATGCATTCGATCTTTTGCACGAAACCTCTGTGGTTACGGAGGCCCACATAGATATGTTCGATTCCAACTAAGTAAGACTGGCACCACCAGTTGCGTATTTTGTAGCGAAGGAATGAATACAATTTTCTATCGGCGACATTACCTTCCCGCACCTTAATTTCCACGAATTTCAATGGCCCCAAATTAGGTTCCTTATAATCGCTGAAAGAAGAAGAACGCCTTAGAAAGTATACAGTTTGCTTGGAATACTGTCTTTTTACAGAGATACAGCTTCATGACTCATGATACCATCCATTTCCGCGCTATACAGCAGATTTAGAGTATCTAAGCGGGTTTGAAAAACGCAGGCAAACTCGGCACGTTCATCAACTGGTTCGCTAACATCAGGATTTTTCGAGGGGCACTTTGACAGGCAATATTGTTCAAATTTAAAACCGTATGCGCAGAAGGTTTTTTGCTGCTCTGTCGCGTAAAGCGTTTCAAACTTCTTTTGGTCGGTTTCACGTTCCGATAAATAAAATGTCCCATTGAAACGAGTCACACGTACGCACCAATCTTGATTATTTTCGTAGGGCGTGCACATAATGAGTCGGAAGAGCCCACGGAATGCTACGAATTCTGGTGGATTTGTAGTCAAAAAGATTTTTTTATAATGATCATAAAGAAATTTTAAAACATTATCAAAATCGCCGATTCCAACATCTTTTTTGATCGCAAAATCGAGACCTTCATTTAAATTCAAAGGGAATTGGTCCACGGTTGGTAATTTCAGATAACGCAGCTCTCGATCATCCGGCTGAAAGTCTAGATTAGTATCAATACTGTAAAAACCCACGGGCAAAGGTTTTTTAAAATCTGGAAAGTTTGGTATAGTTAAGGGTGGTTTAACACAAATACCGCTATCTACTTTGTTACGGTGCATTTTTTAATTATTTTGAATTACAACAATGAGCTGGCAAGCTCCTAGGAATTACAAATCTGCAACAATTTTACGAAGGCGAAGCCCTTAAAAAAGTCCCTATGTATTATTAAAAAAAGATTGCAAAGTAGCGGACCGTAGTTGTGACCGGAATGGTTATTGCATCTTCTTGCTTCAAAACGTGTTGCCATTGTATTAAAAAATACGACGCGTACTTAAAATTGATGCAATACACTATATCAAAGGAACATAAACCTTGCATTGCATTATCAAACATATGGTTTGAAAAACTAATCCTATGATTAAATTTTGCTTACTTAAATAATCAAGTCCAAAATTAATGAAACAAAGTATTTCTCTGAAATGCGATTTTTTGAAGCAACTTATAACAGATAAAGGGAAAACAATCTATATTAAATTGTTTTCCTTTTTTAATAAAAAAGCAAACCACTACTTTAAAATGGTGCTTGAGATATTTACAGAAAAGACATTATTATGTTTGTTTTCATAAATACGTCCCCGTTTTGCTTGTTAATGTAAACGCACTCAGAAAGCTTAAAATGTTACTAACAATTTTTATCGGCGCCCGATAAGCAATCCAAGCTATATATTCAGCTCATTTTATGTTTAGACCCTTACCGTATTGAAGTGAAAGATGCATAATAGTAATGTTTTGAGGAACTTTTTTTTCAGTAAATCAAAGTAAGGGGACATTGTAAAAAGGCCATGTCTAATCCAAATGAGGATTTCACACCAGGCACACGTCAGAGGAAATCGTAAGGGTGAAACATTCTCCCTCTTAATAATTGTTCATTTTTATATAATTTTAATTCGAGATTTGTTTTACCCGAATCTCTAATTACAAGTAATAATAAACCGACATGACTGCAAATGTCAAATGTGAAAAATAAGCACACTTGGCAACACTGATCTCAGGCCCTATTATTTTTGCACTGGGGATTTTAATTTATTAATAAATTATCAATAAACTTTATTAAGAAGTTAAATTTAATAAAATAAATTGTAGGCATTTAAGTTAGAAAAATCGTCATAGCAATATAATCAAATAAAATGCATTTCAAGTGGAGAAGCTGTTTAAGATTGTTGGCGGTTTTATTCGCAGTTGATTGTGTACAATGCTTATATGAGGATCAAATAAAAAAATTCGATTGGTAAGTTTCTTGTTAGAATTTCTATTAAATACTTTTAAAAGATCAAAATTGGTATGAAATTAAGTCTTATGTGGATTTCATAGGCGCTCTCTGCATTTGGGTGGTGTTGAAAAGGCAGATTTAGATTTGAATGGTTTTCAGCCACGTCTTTTAGTGAGCACACGTGAAAATGTGTTAGCATCATTATGTCCAGAAACCGGAGAATTGATGTGGCGGCAAGTATTTGAAAGTGGTATTCGTGGAGATATTAAATTAATGCAAATTTCATCAACGTCAACTGCAAGTGATAATACAGCAGCTGCTAGAATTAGTTCTAGTCATGGTTTCGATATGTTAACTGTGCAAGGTCACAATCCAGCTTTAATTAGAGGCTGGAATAGCAATATGGGGCTAAGTGAGTGGGAATGGTCTTTAATGCCCCTACAAAGTGGAAGAGCTATCGATAGCTTTTGGTTTTATAGTAAATCAATGCTTTATCATGTTTTACCGATTTGGCAAAGTCATCTTGAGGTTACACAATATTTTGCTTCGTCAGGTCAACCCTTAGGCAACACTGCAAAAATAGCAGCATCTTGGATAGATAAGGAGAAATGTACTTTAAGTGGTATATATTACACATGCTTGGAAAAACAACAATTAATTACATTGGATTTGACGGCGGATCAGCCAAAAATCATGTACGTAGATTTAGAAAATGTGCCAGCATATCCTTTAAAAAATTTGGAGGTGAGCAATCCTACGCTTTATTGCTTAATACTGATTTAAACGAAATTCTGACTTATATTTAAGGGCGCATCAGGAGTGCTTATAGTAGATAAAAAGCTTGTAGCTGTTAAAAATGATATTCCAGTGTGCAAATCTTTGCTAAGCCAAAGTTATATAGTGGGTAACTACAAAAAGGAAAAAATTATAATTAATGCCGATGTGAAAGACAAGGTAATCAATTGTGAATAAGATTTCAAATTAAAAACATGCGAAATTAATTTAATTAATTGATTCATTTTATTTAAGATTCTCTATATACAAAGTTATTCTTTAGAATCATGCGAACCTTTAGCACAATTTTCCAGCACATTAAGCTATCCTGAACATTTGGGCATTCCAACTCTAAAAGCATTTGATTGTAAATCGAGCCGCAACTCGAATGACGAAAATTGTTTATTTATATTTGATACAACTGATGATTCCATAGTAGCGGTGCGACAATCTAAAATCCTTTGGATTCGATCGGAAGCTTTAGCCAATGTCGTCTCAGCTGAATTTGTTGATTTACCCTTAACCGATAATGAGGGCGTTTTAGAGAATGAAATGAAGGGAAAAGCTGGTAAGTATCTGAGAATTATTTTTTAATTAAAAATTTACTTATTAATTAATATCGTATAATAATGAGTAGATTTTGAAAAACAAAAAAAAATTAATAATAATTCACTAATAATTTTTATACCTGTTTTATTAAAATTTCACGCGAACACTAATATTTCAAATTTTATCTAAAAACTGATAAAGACGTTCCTTTCGGTTTGGATTGTAAGTAAAGTGATTGTTATGTATCAATTTTTTGTACGCATATATAACATACATATATAAAAGTGTTTATGTACTCATGTTATATATAAACTCACTGCTTGGTTAGTTAACTAAGACATGCAAAATATATTGCGCTAGAATTGAAAATCTATAAAAAATATTACAGGAACTGTTTTTTTTTAAACTATTCATCAGCGTAACGAAGCTTGTTCGCGTCACTTTCGTGCATGTAAACGCTGATGAAAAGATCCTATTTGCTACTACTTCTCTGCATAATACCATATTGTGGTCATTTATAAAATTTAAGATTACAACTTGTCTTCCTCGAGCTTTGTGCGCTCCTATATATACATCAACGGGAAAAGCTAGGAATAAAAATAGAGGAGAGAAACGTTCTCAGCTAAACATACAATTGTAGAAAACTTTACGAATAGAAACTGTATACAAGAATTTCCATTATGTGGTCGACTTTCATGGTTGAATAAATTGAGAAAATATCAATAGGCCAGACTGTAGCCATCTCTTTAGCCAACCTGAATGTGTTCCTTCGCCCGCCTTAGAGCAAATAACATTTAATGAACGTGTTGTTCGTGCCGAATGTATGTCTTGTAGTGTCTCCTTCCCTGGCGGCCATATTTTGTCGGTATGCCATCTATCGAAAATTAACAAACACCTTGCGAAGATGCTTGACCGCTCCAAAAGAGACATGATTTGGCTAGTGCGCCTTTCCTAACGACTACAAGAGGCCCTCGACGCTTCACTTCAATTTCTCTACCTACACAATATACATACATGTAAATAATTACCTTTTCTTTTATTTATTACATTTATTTATTTTTTTTATTATTGTCTTTATTTTAATATTTCCCTCAATCTTTTAACTTCAGAACACCTTTGCTACCCACAACATCTACAGGCGCATGCAGTGCCTTTTAACCATTTTTTGTAAATACATATATAGACAATAAATAAATACATACAGTTAGAATTGAAATGTTTTCGACGACGTTTGCGTATGAATTTCATAAACTAAATTCTCAATAGTTCTTTACCGTTCCATCGAAATGATAAATCGGATAAACGTAATTTTGTATCGAAACTATTTTAGTAGTAGAACGCCGGTGCAGCTTTCATTGAGCGTCGTGCGTAATTGATAAAATATGATCGTAGCAATTTGACGGTCAATGTCCTCTAATGTTATCCTTTATCCGCCATTGATTCTATATACAGTCTACTTATTTGGTATCTAAAGTGATGGTTATTGACATCGTCATCGATCGGTTTTTACCCGATGTCTGCAATTTGTTCTTTGTGCTTTGCTTTCACGCGACATGCAATGCAATGCTATTTGTGTAGACCTTTATTGAAAGGCTTCTTTATGAATATTTATTTAGCTTACAAAATTGAACTTATATTGACTTTGAAGATCTTATTTGATTTGTAAATAAATTTGCATTATGATAAATGGCGTGCAAATTATTAAAATAATTTTTTATTTGAAAAATTTCTCTTAAATTCTCTTTATTCTTTATCATCCACCTAAAGCTGATATAATGAGTGCTTTTTTGCATCGCATAACCTCACAGATAATGCATGTGAAAAGTCTACTTCTGCACGTAATCGGCTTGGGTCCGAAACCATCCGATACTCAACGTGCCGGGCTAGTACGTGACGCCTTCGGTTTGCATAAAATGTTAGTAGTATTAACAAAAAGCGGCAAAATATTCGGTATCGATAACATTAGCGGTAAACATCATTGGCAATATTTTCTTCATAATGTCGAACATTTTGCAAATGATCAAGAGATGCGCTTACTGGTACAAAGAACTAGCAAACATTTCCCATTGTCGGCTTTATGTACAGTGGTAGCCAAAGATAAGGTAAATTGATATTATCATTAGAAATGATCCAAAGAATTGAATTTTCTTTTGTTTTTTTTTTTTTTTTAAGTTAACAGGAAATGGTGTTTTATTACGTTTTAATCCTATTACGGGGCAAACGTCCGAAGGCGGTTTGCTAAAATTAACATATAAAATTAAACAATTAACTCTGTTGACTGAAACGGATAATGATTTTGTTAAAGGTCTTTTAATAATCGATGCTGAAGATCGGGTACATGTTTATCCAGAGTATGCCACAAAAAAAGTGAGTAGGAAAACGTTATAAAAAAGGACTTTTTCAATTTAAGATCCTTTTTCTATTGTTTTATTACTATGCAGGCTAATGGTATCTACATGTTTACTGCTCAGAAAGACGAAGCCACCTTAAATGGTTTCTTTGTACAATACGAAAATAAGGTACATATATATATATATTTTTTTTTTCTTTTAAATATGCTTTGCAGAATTCGATCGTATATTTATTCTAAGACTGGCGTTGATTTATTTTCCCAGGCGTAGTAATTTAGATTTGCAATAACACTTGTAGAAATCAAAGAGAGAAAGGAATATTTGCCAGAATCCGAATCTAATAGATTTGTGTAGGTTAATTTGACGAAATTGAAAAAGTATTTTAATATTTAGGTCTTTCTTTTTGGATCAAAAACGATTTAAACCGATCTGTCGGGTTACATGGCATTAATGAACAAAGGGGGCTGAACTAGGCTTCGAAAAAACGATATTCTTCTATAGCAAAAGTAAAAGTACAAGTTTGAATAAATCGGAGAACTTTCTATATAATATAATGCCAGGTCAATTTAAGTCCAATTTATAAAACGCAAAGTCTTTTTCGCTACATATCCCGATCTTTTTACACGGTCCCTTTTTACCCGGTTCACCAATAAGAACAATAATTCTTTTTTACACAAATCCCAAAAAAATATTCAATTTTCCTTTTCCTGCCTTTGCTTATCACATAGTATTGTAGATTAGAAAAAATGCCAGTCCGGCCGAAAAGGAAATATATGAGTTGAGTGCTAGATAAAAAAGAATTGTTTCTCGCCTTTATATCACTTTTTTCCGAATTTATTTTTTAGATTTTGTTTCTTTCTTTCCTTTCCTTTTAGGAGCTGACAACTTTGCCTTTGTGGAATGTTGACTTAAGTGGTCACAATGGCGACCATAAAATCATCTCAATAGCGTCGAAGAATCCTCTTGAACGTGTTCATTCGCAGGGTCGCGTTATGCCTGATCGTTCCGTGTTGTATAAATACATAAATCCAAATCTCGTGGCTGTTTTTACTCTCGCCAAAGATGATGTACATAAATGTAATTTATTACTTTTAAAAATCTCTGTTTCTTCTTCTTTTGTTTTTTGCTTTTTTTTTTTTAATTGTCTTTTTATATATTTCCAGTTCTTATGTATGTTTATTTAATTGATGTTGTTTCTGGTTCGGTAGTATTTACGATGATGCATCGTAAAGTGAGGCCTCCTCTGCATGCCGTGCACTCCGAAAATTGGCTGGCTTATGCTTATTATAATGATAAAGTACGACGTGTAGAAATCAGTAAGTATTCTGTTATAAAATATAAAGCGATTACAATTATCATATCACATCTTCACCTTTAGCTACAATCGAATTGTACGAGGGCAAAACTCAAGCCAATAGCACTGTATGGAGTTCATTAAATGCTCCCCCGTTGCCATTGGTGGAACGCCAAAGTTACATTATGCCCGCCATGGTGGAAACGTTAAGAGAAACTATAACTGAGCGCGGCATAACTAATAAAGACGTTTTAAGTAAGTGTATTGACCATGCTATACAAAAAAAAAAAAAAGAAAAGACAAGCGACATTACTACAGAGGAGCGCCATTAAATACCATACATATATCACATCCTTTAATACAGTTATTCATACAACCATTCCGATCCGACTCATTTTCAATAACGTTCGTCCTTGAGACAAAACATGTCGGTGTGTAAAACCTCATTGAAATATCTTAGAAATTGCGACATGTAGGTTGAACGCAAGAAAGCGGAACGGTCAGACGACTTTAAATCAGTAAAATAAAAGGCGTCTTCATAAAAGTTCCCTACATCTACAGCCTTGTACTACGAGTGGCGTAGGATATAAAAAAAATCATAAATCATATATATGTTTAATCAGTATATGTAGCGATGTCGTTGCAACCCTGTCTGTCTTTTTAAAGCATTTTGTTCATCTAAAAGCTTTAATTGTAGGAATGAGCAGAGGATACATCATTTCAAGTCGCATAGAGGGTTTAAATTTCTCATAGGAGCCACAAACCTCTGCCTGCAAGAAAAGTCTAGCATTAATGTCAAATTTATCTTCCTAGGCAGCATTCAATGAGGACGAAAGCCTCGTTTTCCTCTCCAAATGTTTTAGTTCAGAATCGAGTTATAAGTTCGATCGCTGTACGCAACGATCTAACTAACAATTCGTGGTCTGTTTCCGTAGATGTGCTTAGTGGTGTGCAATTATCGATGCGTACATCCGCTCAATTTATGAAGAGGCGTTTGTCTATTTTTAAAAGAAGAATGAATTTAACAGGACGCTCATTATCCCAGGCATCGACGTGAAACTTCTATTGAAAATCGATGTGCAACCTATACACATATATATTTAAATAATATAAATACTTAAATTCGAAAAATGCGGATCAAATCAAGAAAGAGTAATGCCTTTATTGTTATATTTTCAGTTGGTACATCTAAGGGTTCAATATTGGAGTTGCCGTGGTATTTATTAGACCCACGGCGTCCTATTGCTTCTAAAACTAGTGGTCGGGAAGAAGGAGCTGTGCCTTATGTTCCTGAGTTACCCATACTCACCGATAATATCATCAATTATAATCAAACCATATCAAGATTGCGTTACATTCACACTGCACCCAGCGGTTTGGAGAGTACCTGTCTGGTGGTAGCTGCCGGTTTAGGTTAGTAACAAAATAAAACATATTCCAACTATTTTAATTTTTTTCTTTCTTTTTCCTTTTACCCACTTTCGAAATTCATGCAGATATATTTGTCACGCGCATTGCGCCCTCTAAAACTTTTGATTTACTAAAGGAGGACTTTGACTATTTCCTTATATCGATAGTTTTGATTGTATTAGTGTCCAGCTCATTTATTGCCAAACATTTTGCCTCTCGCAAGATTTTGAAACAAGCCTGGAAATAGTCTCGAAGCAGTTGCCTGCAAGCATATTTTGCTTCATTGCACAACTGAAACTTACTGATTACGTGGGACGTTGTAGCAGCATTAAATTAAATTTTAAACTTTATAGGAAAATTTTAATAAAAATACCGCCATCACGATAACAACAACAACAACAGCAGCAACAACACAAAAGTTTACGAAACATCCTCAGCAGGTTTAGTTAAAAGCAAAGAAGTAAAAAATGAAAAAAAAAAACTAACTTTGATAAATAAAAAATTAATTTTTTTTTCTATAGGTTTTTCTTTTATATTTCATTTGGTGTTTTCCCTTTCTATGTTATGGTTTGTCATGTAAGATAATCGAGTTTTTTTTGTTTCGGTTTAATTTTTTTGATTTATCTTTGTTTTGCGCTTTAAATGTTTTGTGCAGTCATTGCAATTTATTTAAAATAATTTATGTTTCTTATGTATATTATATAATATATATAATTTATAGTAAAATATAAATAAACGAAACCAAGGACTGTTTAAAATAAAATAAAAAAAAAGAACAAGCTGTGTTCGTTATTAAAAGTTTATGTGGCACAATAGATCATGCACATCTAATATAACGGTAAACTGCTAGGTTTTTTGAGTTGTTTGATCAGAATTGACGTCATTACCTTACAATAATAAATGCTAAACGCAGAGAGATTGTTTCTTATGATTGCACTGGTTCCCCTTCTTCTCGCTTATAATACATCAAAATATTACCTACGAATATATACATATATGTCTTCTATATGAGACTAACTTAAATGCATATTATTTATTTATTTCTTTGTTTTTTTTTCATTTAAGCAATACTTTATATAATTTTTTAATAAATAAAAATATTTCAAAAAAAAAATGGCCGTAAAAAATAATAAATTCTATTAGTGAGCGTACACATACACTACTTGAAGACTAGAGAAATGATAATAAATTTGTTGCATTGTTGAACGGAAGACAGAACATGATTATAATGGCAATCATAGATTATAATGAAGAAAAAGAGGATATAACTTAAAAGTCGGTAACAATTTCATCTCCTTCATGACGTTTTATTGGATCACCTTTTAGTAAAGCGGCCATCATGCTGTAATTGTTATTAAAAAAGAAAGTCCATTTGATCAAATGTATAGCAAAGTGAAATTAGGACACTCACTAATACAAAGCGATAAAGAACATTATAAAATAATAGCCCAAATAGATCATTGTATTCCGTAAATGGATTTTTAATAAACCTCGACTATGTATATCCACGGGATCGTAAACACCTAAACTATCTCTTGGTTGTTTATGCAGTTCATAGCCTAACCAAATAACCATGGGCATGTTGATTAGCAGCAGCAGCCAATGCCCGTCGACCAATAATAGCCCACAAAGTATTAAATGTGAACCGAATTTTGGTATAACCCAGAAATTTAAACGAGCACAACACTCTTGAGCATTGATATAATCACATTCTAAATCGGCTAAATTTAAAACCTAAAAATTTTTATTTAACTTTTAATTAGAAAATAAATAAATCAAGATTATAATTTTACATAGTAAATTAACAATAATAGTATGGCACCGTAAATTGCTAATGTTATAAAATGTGTTGCAGGTTCCGGTAGCATCTTATTAATTAAATTTTAAATAAATTGCAAGAAAATGATTTACTTCGGTTATATTGTTTTCTTTTCTATTGTTTTATTGAAATTTTCGGAGGCTTTTTAGACAACAAGAACAATGTCCTTTTATTAGATTTACGTTTATTTATTTATTATTTATTTAAAATGTCTTTTTTTCGATTTTCTTTATTTTCAATAGATTTTATTAAATAATTACAGTAATTTTTTATGGGATAATAATACTGTTTTTTTCTCCCCTCATTCCACGATATTGCCAAATATCGTTTGTAAATAAACAATACCGTATCTAGAAAAAATAAATTAGTATTAAAATATAAAGATATAAAATGTATTTATTTCTTAAATTAAAATATATTTAAAAACAAGCTTTAAAAAAACAATTGAGATAATACGTAATAAATTTTCATTATATCAATTGAATTTATAAGATTAGTTATTTCGCTTGATTCCTTGATTTCGCTAAATAAAACAGCTGTTCAAATGCTATATAATGCATATTCTCAGAAAAGACAAAAGGCAATTTTTTATGTTGCATTCCAACAATTTAATAAAACAGCGCATATCGCGCAAATCGAAAATAAATGCCTACACATATTGCCGAAAGTCATCAGATTATATCATCTGGATATATAAGTCACATTTCTCAATACCTTAGTTCACTCAAACTCGACATCCAAAGAGAAGAAAAAAAAGAAGAAAATTAGCAGGGAAAACAGGAAAGCAAAATTAATAAAACAATCAATTTGTCGTCCAACTCGAAATCTATGTATATCACTTTTCTGGGTCCTATTCGTGTGAATATAGACAATGAGTGGAAGGTGTCGATATGAACAGAAAGTTTCATCGAAATTTTGATGGATTTTGTTAATCCAGAATTTGAAAGGACACGTTTATTTATCAAGATGTAATTCTGTTGCGCTTATTCGAATTGTCCCTTGCTGCTTCTTTTCGATACACGTTCTGACTTTGGAAACAGATGTATTCATAAATATATCATTTTCTATCTTGTACGTATCGCTGTCTTGAAAACTTCATGTACGAATAAAATATGTATTACGATATTTTAACAGCAATTTTATACTAAGATAGTTTACATATATAGTTTTAAAATGTATTAGAAAAATATATATACATATATATTTATTATTAAATAAAAACTTTCGTTTTTCTTCGAATTTTTTAAATAAAATTTTTTAAATGCTTGCTTTGCCATTTAACAGAATTCAATACCATTTAACAGATTTCAATGCCATTTAACAGAATTCAATCCCATTGCTTCAAAATATGGCAACAATTTTACATATTTCGGTAAATAAAACAGCTGTTCAGCAAACGACTTGAAACAAAATAATAATAATAATAACCCATTAGAAAAGGAAGACCTAAAAACATGGGCTTACGTATTTTTACATTAAATTTAATAAAAACCAACAAAAATTTATTCCAAAATAATCAATGGATTAATGGTGCTCTCTATAGAACGGTAATAAGTTGCTTAACTAACTGAAAACATAAACAAATGAATAGAACAATCAGCATAACCTCTATTTTTCAATAGCATAGATTTGCAAGCGCAGAGGTAAATGCCGCTCCTTTAGCTGTAAAAACGCAAAAAATAAGCAAAGCAATGAAGGCGTATTTGGAAAGAGCTCAGGAACATGATGAGTTTATGAAAACGCAACAATTGGAATATCAGATTGGGAAACGTCATTTAGCAAATATGATGGGAGAAGATTCGGAGACCTTTACTCAGGAAGATATAAACGTATGCCAATTGGGTTTGTGCTTTGAAAAGATATGAGTTGAATTTTGATTCATTTAACAATAGAATGCTATCGAGTACTTGTTTCCTTCCGGATTATATGAGAAAAAGGCAAGACCATCAATGAGACCACCTGAGGAGGTATTTCCTGCGCGTAAAGCAGCTGAATTCGATGAAACTGGAAGGCCATTTCATAGTTTTTTCTACACAGAAAAGCCTAACTTCTTCAAAATGTTATACGTAAGATATTTTTTGATTTTTTGATTTCTTCAATAAATAATGACGCTTAGCAAACACCTTGTCTTTAAAGGATATTGTAGAAGAACTAAATAAATTATATGATTTAGAAGAACGTTTGCTGCGCCGGGGACAGAAAGCAGATCCTAATCAAAAGATGTGAGTTGCCAGGACCATTTCAAGCATAGTATGAATTCTATGTGTGTTTTCTCCTTTTTAGTGATTTGACCGGTTTTGCATGGATTTCAAAAGACCAATTAGAATTACGTTTGGTTGAGAAATTAGGCGATATTGAATATGATAATTTTGTTAATGTAATGAATCGTTTAATAGAGCATCCGTACTCTTATAAATGCAAAGCATTTATTGATGAACACACTAGACCGTTAATGAGTCAAAGCGCACAAATAGAAATACCTAAACCTCAGATTGATGCAGACGGACGCCAATATATAACAACATACGGTAAGGAATAAGTTTTATTTTCTCCTTTTATTGACTTAATGAATCATGTAATTTTCTCAATTTCGTAGAGTGCCTGCGTAAAACAGCTCGAGGGGACGTTACTGTGCGCGTTCCAGGCACTGGAAAAATTTCAATTAACAATCAGGATATTACGTACTTTGAAGATATCCAACCACGCGAACAGGTAAGTGTTGGCAATTTGTTTATTTCCTTATGCTTCATGCGATTCTATCTTTAAATATTTTCAAGAATAAGATTGTGTGTATTAGTTTAAAGGGACCTATCTAAAGGGAAAATCTAAAGCTAAATTTAATCAACAGAACACGTTTTATAGGGAACGATGAAGTAAAGATTTATATATTTGTGGATAAAATAATCTTCGGTTTTGTAAACCTACAACCTTTTTCGTTAACGCGATCAATTATTAGAAAATGTACTCACCTAGAAGCCAGCAAAACTATTATTTCTTTAGCCACTTTACAATAATCCTATCAACCTACATATACTTCTTCTAATTTAATATTTAAAATCGCTGTTATTTCCTTCAAAGTTTTTAAGAAATACAGGAAAAACTTATTTCAGGATTTTAAAAGATCCTCAGTTATCTGAGACGTCAAGGTGAAAAAATCACGCTGTCTTCAAGACTACTACTTTACTGTTCGTCCAAATATCGCATTGAATGATTTAGTCAGTTAACTACGTATGACGAATGTATACGTCATAATCTATTCGCCCGTCTTTGTCGGATGTCTTCCCAAAATTTTATCATTAGAAATGCGCTTTCACCATGACAATATATTTATTTTGTCAAGTCGTTTCAATACAATCTAATTTCATAATACACATACTCTGTGTTTGACGAGTACACGAATATATCGCTGAAGGAGGTCGACAGAAGTAATTGGTTAAAATTTGGGTGACAAAAGCGATATGTGTGCCAAAGGGATATAACTGAAGGGATGTAACTGAAGGTGTTGTGCAACATGAGCTAATCGATTTTAGGGGCCTTAAAATTTGTACTTTTCATTTTTTAATTAAACAAATATTTTTATTAATAACATAATCATAAAATATATTAGAAATTACAAAAATAATAATAATCATAATAATAATAATAATAATTAATCTTTCTTCTCTAAACTTAACTATGGCTTAAAAAAAAAGAAAAAGTTCAACAAACTCTGTCGGCAAACAAACACAGCCTTAAACACAGAAAATGAAAGTTGAAATGTAAATGAGGGAAAGATTTCAAATTGAAGTTTTTTTTGTCTTTAAATGAAATGATAGAGTAAGAGATAATTTATTTAAAAATATACATTTGCTGTTTGTAGTTTTTATTTGGCAAAGATTTTTATGTTTAATGAGGTTTTACTAAATTATTTAATAAATAATTATGCTTATCAATTTAAATTAACAATTATGCTTAATTAAAACTTTTCAAATATTTCATCTTGATAAATTTCTTATTTAATTCACTTACACTCACTCTCTCTCTCACTCTCTTTCTCTCATCTTCTTAGGTTATTTTTTTGTTGATTCGATATCACTATCAATAATTTATCGATAACTTTGCTTGCTTGTTGTTGTTGCGTTATTAACGCCTGCCTGAGCTCTTGTATTTCTTGTGTTAAATATTCTATACGATCGGTATTATCATCAATTTTTGTTGTTAGGCTACCGATTAATGTTGCCTCCAGATCTTCCGTAGCGTATGGGGTTGTCGGCGTTTGATTACTATCATTATTGTATTTATTTTTGTACGACAAATAAGTAGCGGAATTTTTGGCCGATATTGTATGACCGAAATGTTTACGCATTTTTCCCACTTCGTAGGCTTTCATTAAGATATCGCGCGGCAGGCGTTTCTCACTTGGATTTAAGGGTTTCACACATAGCACTACCCGATAAGCTTGAGGTGATACTAAAGCAGTATAGTGCAATAAGTTTCTTAACCATGTCGGTAAATAGCCATTAAAGAGGGCCGATTCTATATATGAAATCAATTTGGTTTGTCTTACCAATTTGGAAAGACCTGCGGTTTTCTTAAGCCCCTGTATATCATGCACAGCTATACCTACCAGGAGATTCATTAGTATAATTGTAACAAATAATAGAAATAATACAAATGTTATCTGGGCACTGACTTCGAGTAGGAAAGGTGGATCTTTGCCATCGGGATCATTTATGAGTAACGACAGATCCTGCTCCCCTATCATCATAACTAAAACTGAAATGAAGCCCATAAATGGATTAGCAAATGAGGAAGATGATGGAAAGATTACGCAAAAACTTATTGTAAAACCTATAAGCATGCATGAATAGGCCATAAAGAGTTTTGCGAACTCTCCTTGCACGCGCGTATACATCGCTACATAGACATCGAATACCGGCAGTTGTCCAATCATTAGCATAAGATTAGTCCAACCCAATAGTACCGCAAATGCTCCTATATGATTTTGAAACGTGTACGTTTGCTTGGTGTATATATACGATATTACAAAAACACTTGTGATCACAAACCATTCCATTATGTTTTCCACTTGAGTGACGTAATGTTTAAACGATGAATAGCCGGTAATACCGTACAGTTTTCGAAATATTTCTACTATGGTTATGGCGACGAGGACCCACCACTGCATCTCCATAACAAAGGGATTATTACGCAACATATCACCTAAAATCGATTGCTTTTGGCACAATTCCTGCGCCTGTATTGTGGTGTTATCGTCCTTACTGCCGTTGTAGCAATTATGAGCTAAGGCAGTGAGTACATACAATGTCAGGAATAGTACAAATGTGAAGCAGAATATCAGACGTCCTATATAATATTTACGGATCTTGCCCCATTTTATATATAGAAATGAGGAGCATAATGGATGCTCGAGTATTTCCTTTTGACCTTCGTCCACGAAAGTATTTAAATAGCTTATCTCCCTGGGATGGCAATGCTGCAGCAATTGACGAAAGTCTAACTCTAATTCTACCTCGCGATTCACGGGATCTTGTGAATGATGTAGCGTGATAGCGGCATCCAATTTCTGACGTATCATGGCAACCGAAGCGGGAGTTTTACGGGTAATCACATTCAAAGCCGAAGTACCTTTTTTCGATTTTGTCGTTACGTCGGCCCCATGATAGATCAGCATTTCAACGCATTGCGCTAACCCATCTAACGCAGCTAAATGTAGAGCGGTAAAACCGTAAATATCCTTATGATTAACGTTCGCACCCCACTGTATTAGAGTCTCTAGAATGTCGAAAGCGTTTTCCGACTTACCAATCGCGGCATGCAGAGGTGTGCGATGATCGAAGTCCTCGGCATTGGGATCGGCGTTGCCGTTACGTAATAATGATTCTACGCATTCTAAACTCGATGTTCTAGCTGCCAAATGTAGGGCGGTAAACCCTCGATGATTTTTCAATTTCGCATCTGCTCCCTTAACTAATAGCAAGTTAACGCATTCCACATTACCTTCATCCGCCGCTAAATGCAAAGCCGTTGATTCTTTCTCCCGTATACAAATTCGAACGTTAGGATCGGCGCCTGGCGCTTTTAATAAAGCTTCCAAACACTGAGCATTACCTAAATCGGCTGATAAGTGTATAGCGTTGGTCCCGTTCGGTTTTAAAGAGTTGACATCAGCTCCTTCATCAATAAAAATCTGCAGACATTCTAAAGCGTTGGCTCTTACCGCGCAATGTAATAAACTTTCCTCGCAATTTGGTTTATTTGTATCAATGCTTGTATGCGCTCCATTATTGATTAAAAATTTCGCAGCTTCCGCTGAATTCCCAAAAGCCGCACAATGCAGCGGCGTATAGCATTTCGGTTGGAAATTTACATTCATACCCTTACCCACTAAGCAGCTTAGCGTAGATAAGCAATTGCTGAACGCTCCTAAATGCAGGGCTGTTATGCCATTTTGATCGTAAAAATTTAATTCGGCTCCGATATCTAAAAAGCTTTGCAATAAATCCCATCTTTTCAGGAATGCGGACCAAAGAAAACATAAATTCTTTTCAATTTTCGATGATGACTCGAAATGAGTTTTCGTACTCTCCGCTATAACATTACCCTGCTCGATATCCTCGAAATAGCGAATACGGCCAGCGGCGTTTTTCATTTGATCGATAAGACTGATACGCAAAGTGTCATTGCAGATTTGCACGCTTAATTCGCTAGTGGGTTCTTCAAAGCTATCATACATACTGGGGGCACTTTCAGCCGGTGGCGATGGTCCACACTCCATATACTCAAATTCACCGGGTGTGGGATATTGGGCTTCAATCATAGCATCCGTATTGTTACGCCATCTGACCATAAGGTTAGGTGGAATCGATTTGAATCTAAAAAGGAAATCAAAAATTAAGCCAATGAGACGAATGGTTAAAGTTGTGCGTTGGGTAAAGTAACATAAATTTTTAATTTAGAATGCAATGATTGACAATTGAAGACGGCAGAGGAACACAGAATAAAAGTGTTCCTTCTAAATAAGTTCAAATTGATATAAAAGGGATTAGTAGCAACGGAAGTAGGGGTGAAATAAAAAAGACATTGATTAGGCCAGTAGTGGTCAGATGGTTTAATACCCTTTAAAACACGTCAAAGCAAACTTCCAAACCGCTATAAAGTGTGACAATTCTTGACCAGTTTCAAATTCGGAACGCAGTTAAGCATGTTCGTCTGTCCATGTGTTCGTTTGTCCGTATGTTCGTCTGACCGTATGTTCGTCTGTTTGTTGAATTATTTTCTTTCTTTTCATTCTGCGATGAGTTTAAAAGATTTGGTGACGATTGGATATAATCGTACCCTATACCCATTGTGGTACAGGGTACATCAAGTTAGTTTGGATGTACATGACCCCCAGAAGGGCTTAAGGTAGACCCATCTTTTATGGTACCGATCGATTCAGAATCATTTTCTAAATTGATCAAAGCTTGTATGTCCACCTGTCCATCGCATGTCTGTCCATGTATTTATTTGTGAGCTGTGAGTCGCAATTTTTGAAATATTTTGATGAAATTTGGTACAGTGACGTGTTTTGACCGAAGGACGAACGCTATTCAAAATGATTCGAGTCGGTCCATCTATCGGAAATCTATGTTACCAAATTTGTACCACGTAGGATACCATAGCTTATAAGGATTCTCATGAAACGCAAACCCTTATATGCCAATAAATGCTTAATTGTTAACTTTTTTATGATGAAAATTTTCTCATGACAATAATTAAATGAAAAAATTATGTGGACCTAATTTGAACCACATTTGTTTATTTCCTCCCTCACTCCATGTAAGATATCTCATGATATCTTAATAATTCATAGGAGCGTTTCAGCAAAAACAATTAACGGTGGGGAACCCACACTTGTATAGGCGATATCACGAAACACCAAACTCTTATGCGGAGAAAAAATCGAACCTTCGAATGCGCGGGCTTTCATTAAACTTATGGCTTTGCATGAAAAGAATGTGTACTTTTTGGTGTACTATTATTAAAACGAGTGAATAATTATGCTATGCGGAGTAGTATAGGGTATCTAATGGTCGCCGTCGCCCGACTGTAATGTTCTTGTTTTGTTTTCTTAACTTAAATTAAAAAAAAATTTTTTTTTTTTTGGGATTCGATGCAAAAAAAAGTTCAATTGTTCTTGGTGAATCGTGTTATTTCAAAATCGGGTAAAAAAAGATTTTGTAAAAAAAAATAGTTGGGTGTACTTGTATATATGATGTACTTTTGCGAAGAAATGTCAGTTTTTTATAGTAATAGTCAACTATAGACTCTAAAGACTCTAAAGGCTGTAGGCGATGTTCTAGTGTGCTATAAACATTTTGTAAACATAAAAACACGTTACTCCTTAAACATTTAAAATATTTGTATTTATATTGAATATTATTATTATTATTATTTTTTTTATTTTTCAGTCTACATTTTGTTGTTATATTATGTGATTTAATGAAAAATATTTATTTTTTTAAATTCGTTTACCGGTGCTTCACGACTTATGACATTTTTATTGTTAATAAAAATGCGAAATAAATTAACTTTTTTATGTTCAAACAAGTATTTAACTTATTCGGAATTTTTCAACATTTATTTATGTATTTTTTTTTTTTTTGTTTTCTTTAACTTCTAGAACTCTGCAAATTGCACTAAGTACCGTTTTAATATTGAAATTTGTTTTTGTTTATAATTCACACAATCGTGAGGTACGTGAGGTAGACGCTGCTTGTCTACGGCAGTCAACTACTATAGATAATTTTTGTTTTCTTTTTTTATTATTGATTACTTAAGAAATTTATTTTTTTGTTGTTAAGTTTTTGAACTTTGAGAAATATGATGATGAATGAATCGGCAGAGAGGGTTGGAACAAGTATATAACTGCTAATGTGTAGAAATGAATTGCTAAAAATACTAGGTAGACATTAGAAGAAATATTGAAATTATCAAGAAATTAATTAGCACCATCTTGGATCTCGATCATATCAAGAAACATGGCTTAACAGTCACTTAAACGTGGAGTGTCCTCATTTTTTTGTGCAAAGTATATGTTGTTTGGTTTATCCTATATCCACGGACATATTAAATTTGTGCGGATGACTTGAGATAACTGCACCTTTTAGTAGATCGATTGATTCAAAATCGCTTGTTGATCTAATGTTGTCTGTCCATCTCTCCGATCATCCGCAGGTCGCAATTTTTTAAGCTTTTTTAATGAACTTTGCTCAAGGACAAACGGTTTTAAAAATATTTCGGAACGGACCATTTTTTCGATCACTTCCTACGTAACGCCTCATTTTGAATGATAAACCCTATATGAATAACTGTTAAATTGTGAATCGTGGCCCAATATAATGTTTTTAATTGCTTTTTTCTAAAAAGAAATTGAAATCTTAAGACTTTACACAATTTCTAGTTATAGCATTTTTATACCCACCACTGTAAGATGGGGGTATACTCATTTTGCTTTTTCCCCATAATATATGTAACACCCAAAAGGAAATTTTAGAGATCCTGTAAAGTGTATATATTCTTGATTAGCGTGAAATCCTGAGTTGATTTAGCCTGTGTCTGTCCGTCGGTGTGACTATTTGGTGTGTGTTGTTGGCACTATCCTGATCGCAAAAATGAAGATATCAACTTCAAATTTGGTACAAATATTGCGACTTTTTGCACGCGCGTTGGTATTGAAAATGGGCCAAATTGGTAAGAGCAGAAGTGCGCAGTGGGGCGTAAACTGAAAGCAGCTCAGTTTTGTCGAACAAATATTTTTGGATTTTTGCTCGTTATTCCGAAAATCATTAGAGATGGAATGCTTCAAACTTTCGGCATTTGCTTTACGAGACACTTCACTCACTAGATCCAAAAATGGAACCAATCGGCCATGTCCACAGGAGTAATTAAATTTACTTTTTTTCACTTTTTTGAGGTTCTATGCTTATTCATCATAAGGCAAACAAGGCCGAATGTTTAAATGAAGATATATTATCGGCCTAAAAATGGGTTCATTTTAAAATCAATATAGTAAACACCGCGATTAATTTTTTGTTAATAATACCAGTGATATGGGTATCAAATAAGAGGATTTGGAGAATAGAATGCGAAAAGCATGGTGGTGGGTATGTGATATTGGGGTCGCGTTTGTGATTTGATCAAGCCAGTTTCGTGGTAATCAATGTTACAGCATTCCACCGCAAAGCTTCCCGATTGCGAGATTTTGAGAAAAAAACCTGGATGGGTAGAAGGACGGACATTGTCAAGTCGATTTAAAATCGCTTGCTAATGAAAGATTTTACGATGTCTGAGAAATCGTACTAGCGGACTTAGCTGGCCTTAGTGGATAGCGGATATAAAAGTTTATATAGACAAAGATCTATCTATATCTTCATTTTAAATCAAGTCTGAATTCGCTTTGAAGTTGTACAGAACTTTGTTTACAATAATTAAGAGATTTAATTTATTTACAAAAAAAGTAAGAGTTTTTTAAACCTTTTTTTTATTTTTTTTTTAATTTATCGAGAAGAACAGCAAGAGTATTTGCAACCGATTCAAAGGCACTTTCTATACGACTAAAGGTTTGTAACTGATATTCCTTTTTTACTTTAACTCTTACAAATGGCTTTTTTTTTCTTAGGCTTTTAATGTTTATTTATTTTTTGTAACAGTAGATAGTTAAAAACACATTTAAAACATTTGTTTATTATTATTATTATTATTATTTATCGATCAGACAATGATTGTTTTCTCTTCAAGTTAAAGACAATGTAAACTTTTTCGTTTTTTTTATTAAAGTTAAAAAAATTAATTCTTTGAAATTTTCTCATTATTACTTTCCTGTCTTTTGTAAGCATTTTTTTCTTTCTTTTTTTGTTATTATTTTGTTTGAGTAAATTAAATTTTTGAAATTCTATTCACTTCTCAGATGCTTTGTTTGAAGAAATAATTAAAATGAGTAATAAAAATGTAAGAGTGAAAGAAAGTTAAAGAGAGAGAGAGAGAGAGAGAGAGCACCGTACACTTTACGCAGCCAAATTCCTGGCAGTGACCAATTTCCCGACGAAGTTTCCAATTTCATTTCATCGAACAGATTAAATTCGCATAAAATGTTTTGAATTTTGTTTAAAAAAAAAGAAAAAAAAACTATAAACAGCAAACTCCCATCACAACCGGTCTTATATGACCGTGTACACAGTGACTTGAAAATCAACTAAAAACGTTCATTGCAAACACTGATCAAAACAATTGACACTTCACTGACTGATATTTGGCTGGTTGTCTGGCTTGTTCGTTGGTTGGTTGATTGGTTGGTTGGTTATTCATACCTACACATAAACATACACTTGCTTAATTACTTGGCTTACATTCTTTAGAAAATGTAAAAAAATATCACTAAAAAAGAAGAAGCAAACGAATGAAGTAAATAGGTTTTTAGTTTAACTCGAATTTTTTACTACATCTCGCCTACGTCTTGATTATCTTGTATAGTTGACCTTTAAGGTTTTTAGCACGAGTAATCAGATTAATGGAATGTCTGTGGGATAAAAATTGAAATATCACGCCCATCGTCCCCTAAACTATCCAACTAACTAGCTTTGCAATGGAAAGATATCTAGACTTTATTACACAATCGGATAAACGCGGCACGATATTCGATTTTCAAATCGTAGACATTGTCGCGTATATGTTATACAAAAGTTTTTTGACTTGCTTTAATGCGAACGTGAACGTGTAACTTGTTGCAAAGCTTTCTTCGTTTCACCCCTTCCGGCAATTCAATATACATTTGTCTATTTACTACAGCCTAAGTTGTCTGTTGATGGGCGTAAAAGCGCCTAACGGGACATTGTTCAACACGATCATATACATTTCCCAAACTTTCTTCTTATAGACGTATTGAGATGAAAACGAGATGGAGTCGTGCTGTGCTCTAAAATTCCTCTGCGTGTATATATCGCGCCAAGCGAAAAGATTTCAAATCAATGTCAAGTCGATGTTAAAAACGCGAAAAAGTTTTAGAGGAACGCAGTTTCCTGTGTAGCTTGACAATATCGTTTTCTAATCGTTCTCATTGACGGTTTTCGCTCTTTGTCTATACTGCTGACCCAAGCCGGGGCATATGACATTTAGCTGCGCCAACAGTTATTCTGTTGTAGGAATAAAGTGAGATTTCCCGAGTGGGTGTTTTTCGATGATCCGCAAATCCTTTCCCAAAAAATGATATTTACATGACGAATTGGTGCTAGAAGAGATTTAAGCGATTGAATTTTCATATCTAATCGTTGGTTAACAGGCAGGCTGACCCTCTCCTTTAACATCAGCATGGCTATTAGTGACCTAAGCAAGACTATCGCATGACGGATTCAATTCAATTCAATTAAAAGTAACATCAATTTTGCCAAATATGCTATACATATAAAGTCCGGAATGTAAAAGTCAGTCATATAAGAGGAGCGAGAAAAGGGGCGAAGCGACATATGCACATAGATATTTTCATCACTAGTGGGGTTAGGTAATTAAAGTTCTCTGGTATTTTTTGTTTTTTTTGTAAATGGGAGCACGGGCATATAGGGGGAGGATAAACAGTTAAGACTAAGGTACAGTCTAATCAAAGAAACTACGGTCTCTCCCTATCTCTCTCCTTTTTCTTTTTCTTCTTTTTTGCGCTCTGCTGTAATTTTACTTTAAACTCACCGGTTAGTATTATTCTCAGCCAATGGTTGTTCCGCTTCGTTTTTAGCGACTACACTTATTGAGCGCGCCATGCGTCTGGGTTTGGCGCTGCCCTCTTTATAGCCAAGGTTTTCCATTCTGAAATACGTGATGTCCTTGTATCTGTTACTAATATGATTTGACAATAGTCGTTAAGTTATTGCACACATAACATTTGGATTTTCTTTCCAATGATTTTTAAGTGTTCACAATAGATGTCATCGTATAAAAAATGCTTCTTTTTCGATTTTTGCATTAATTTCATATTCGTTAGTTACGCTGCCGATTTTCTCATTATCTTGTTTCGAGCTATTGTTGGAAGCTGAAATTAAAATAACAACAACAACGACAACAACAACAACAAAAAACGACAACAATAACAACAACAAAATGTGCATGTATTTAAATAAATTTCGCAATATGATCAATGCTTTAAAAGTTAACGAAAAATGTTTAACTTTTTTGTTAACACAACGAACAAAAAAAAGCAAAGAAAACGAAAAAAAGCGCAAAACTTTTTATCTATAACGTAATTTTACACATGATTGCATACAATTAGAGTGAAAAAAAAAATGAAAATTAATGTTTAATCTTCTTCTTTTTTTTCTTATTTTTTTTTGACATAAATTTTCACAAATATAACCAAAAATTTCCGACGTTAAAATTTTTCCTTAAAGTAGATGGTATTTATCTATTCCGGTTTGGGTTGCGTTGGTCGGGGTCGGGGTCATTAACTTGACACTTGGCGGTCTCCCAAGATTGGTGGCAGAATCGACGAGGGTCGGTCTTCCGAGAAATCGAATGGATTGATGATGGAGATCGACGATTGGTTATGATTGTGTGTTGCTCTTCATCAGTAACAAGCAAAAAACCTGGAAAGCGGAAACCCGGAAGGTGTTTACATCGTAAATAAGTAGGCAGACCGATTTGGATCATTTTCATATTCGGACAGACGGGCAGATGGATAGGCGGACAATATGCTTAGGTTCCCAATTTGAACCTGGTCAAGAATTTATATGCTCTATTGCGTTTTGAAAGATTAGTCCTGCACCTTATCAAGATATGAAATAAAAATTAAATTTTGTTACACTATAATACTAGGTAGGCATGGTCAATTTTCCTAATTTTGTGCATTTCGTCCATAGAATGTATGGTCAAATTTTTGTACATTTATTTGCTCTAGTTTATGAGGAGAAAAACCAATTTTTCATACCTTTTTGGAAAACAGAAGTGTTGTCAGCTTATGTAGTATTGTAGGCGTGTTCTTGGACCTATTTGGGTCATTTTCAATACCAATCTGTGTGGGAGAAAGTTCCACTATTTCTGCCAAATTTGAAGACGGTAGCTTCATTTTTGCGGTCAGGAGATTAACGGACCGACGGACATGCTTAAATCGATTCAGAATCTGGTGCTAGTAAAGAAACTTTGATGGGGTCTTTGAGGCTTCTTTACGGCCATTGCAAACGTTTTGAGAAAATGAATATACTCCCCGTCCTTCGGTGATGGATATAACAATGGATAACATATTGTAACCAGGAACAAAAGCTTCCCAATTATGTTCAGCATTAGCTTGCATTAGTTTGCAAAAATCTATTGTCATAAGTTTGTTTGTCATTTTGATTTTGTTCGAATATTTGCACATTAAAGGGACGCGTGTGCTTAAAATAGAATAGGGCTTATACTCGTTTGGTTTGGGGCCCCGCGAAGTAGTTAAAGTTCTTATAAGGCAGGTTTCGATGTATTTCTACATATTTTTGATTACCGTATTTCGAATGGATTTCGGTGCCCATGGGTTCCATTGTTGATTACCGAAGTCGCAATTGATTTCGCTCTCTGCCTGTACATTCTTGAATATTAAGTATTCCCTAAGGCGAAATGATCTCATCTTTTTTGAATCAATTTTGAGGTCCATCAATATATCATGTCCGGGAACTTATGTTAAACCTATTTTGAATCATGTCTGGATATTGTTGATTATTGGATTCTTAGGCGATCTTTATGTTTGAGTACTAACGTAATTTCTGTGTTCGCCTTTTCGTCACTCCGTGTACTGTCGCAGTGGAATTCTGACTATCGTAATAATTGAAATGGGAAACTGAATTTCAATTTGGACTCGACAATCGGGTGGACCATCCACTGTTATGTCAATTTTGAGGAAAAAATCTCTAATACATAATTGACAACAGAGTAGGGAGTAATCGAACGTCACCTGAAAGGTGAGTGGAAAAATGACACATCTACAATTACACTGTATACTGCAAGCATGACTTTCCGAGTTCCTGTCATCATCTGCAAACATTGGGATAAATGGCTAGAACTTCACGCAAGCGTTCTTGGCTTAAAACCAAACGTCAAGGCGGACTTGAAATTTGTGTTACGCTCTCTCAGCTCAACTCAGATAATGTGAAAGACGAAAAGCGCTTGGTTTACTTGTACAAGCTAGGCATTGCAATGCAAAGCTAGATGCAGAGATAATGCACGTTCTTTGTTAAAGTCTCCGAGGTTGAATTTGGAAAGACTTAATGATGCACGAAGAAGAATCATTTGCAAGGTAATAAACTTCATGTAGTGTTCTTATGCGTGTTCAACGCGAAATTCGAAAAATTTTTTTTGAGGTTATGTTGCCAAAATTTCTTTTCTTACTTTTCTTTCAATTTCATTTCGAAAACAACGAAAAATCGGATTAAAATTTTGCCTTCTTGGTTCTTTTCCTTTCTTTTTTTGTAGGATCACGTCGAGGGGTATAAAAGATTCGATCACGACTGGATATAATTTTCTTACTTTTTTTTTTTTATAAACTTTTTTACTTAAATTTTTTTTTTTATATATTTTTTTTTATATATATATTTTTTTATATATTTTTTTGAATTTTCTATATAAATTAATCTACAAAATCTTGCACAACATTTTTTTCACCTGAACTTACTTCGTTTGAATTTTCGTTTTAAATATATTTTCATGAGTTTTTTTTAACTAATTTGTTGCTCAATTTATTCTGCTTTCATTCTTCTTGAAATAGATAAAATTAGTGGTATATCATAAATTTACGTCACACAGTAACGAGAAAATAATCTCATTTTAGCTACTGGTGTTGTTTTATTGAATATTTATCCCACCGGTGATAAGAAGTATTGTGTCTGTTTGTGTCTCTTTATGTGTGTGTGTGTGTGTATTCATCGCATTCCTTACTCTACTACGTATCTCTCATCTATTTTATTACATTTTTAACGTAATCGCGTTTTATTCGTCTTCAAGTTAAATATTCTACATACATACATACATACATACATACATACGTATATACATACATACATACGTATATACATACATACATAGAGAGAGATTTGCTTTCATTCCCTGGCCATCTCCCTGTTTAACTTGTTTTATCTTACATGTCAGAGCATATTTTCAAGATAATATGTTTCAGATGCAAGTATTTGTCATTCATAAGAGGAAAAAATCTTAAAAAAAGAAAAACAAGTAAAAGCACTACACCCTACACTTGTGCATATAATGACTTTTTAAAATAACTTGTTATAAAGGAAATGATGGAAAAAGTGGCCCGACCAAAAAATGACTGTATACCAAAGTTCATCACACTACTTCAAACAAGACGGACAGACGGGCAAACAAGCATACATCAATGCAGAAAGTGGTTTTGAATTGATTCGTGTAATAAACATTATAGTGGGCCATAGATCACCAATAAATACCTTACACCACTTCGTTCAATGTACTTACAATCAAAATATCGCTTTATGTACAGGAAGTTATCGACGAAGTGTTCCTATCTCAACCATCTTCAATAGCGTTCGTCCTTGAATCAAAACCCGAAATAATATTTCAAAAAGTTATGGACCTGTTGGTTTAACACACGTAAACATGACGGGCACACCGACTGAAGGACAGACAGACAAATAGGCTAATAAAAGAGGGGTTTATCTCAAAATTGCGAATTCTTGATTAAACACAAGAAAAGACCATTCCAGGCGGACAGACGGACAGGCGGGCAAATAAACTAATAAAAAGTGGATCTATCACAAGTGTTTTGGAATGTTGCATACATCCGCATAAACTTAATATACCGTGATACCTTAAAGGTATATATATATATATATATATATATAAATAAAAAGTGATAGAAAATAAAGAATAAAAAGAAAAACCAAATGAAACTATTTTCGTAAGCGTAGAATAATTAAAACTTATTAGTACTGTGATATATACTGCATTAGCTTGTTGTGAGAGTTTGCATAGATGAGAAGGATGTTTTCTTGAAACTCTTGCTTATATTCAAATCTTAATTTTAAATTAACAAAGAATAACTTTAAAGATCATATAATAAATAAAAATGGCGATAAAGATATTGTGATTGCGATAATAATAATAGCAATAATAGCAAAAATAACAACAACAACAACAACAACAGCAGCGAAAAAAAATATGCAGAAAAAAAAAGAAGAACAAGAATTTCAGATGCGAAGATCAGCGTAGGAGCTTAGAAAAGAGAAACTTATCATCCGCTCGTTACATAACATATCGCTCAGTAAGTCTCCGATCTGATGCAACTCTGTAGCAACCCTGGTGACATACCCATATGATTTGGTCAAGAGTTCACGACATTCTGACAATCAACTTACAGGTTGCTTGCTCTAATGACGCCACTTTTGTAGTTATCAAGATCGAAATTTCGGAATTGATAAAGTATTGCTTCTTAATTGGGAAAAAGGCAGCTCAAAGTACGGATTGAGTTAAAAAGTGTTGTGGCATCTCTTCTCAAAATAGTTTTAAAAGATGCATAATGCAGAGTTGTTTAAGACTGATAAGCCGATACATTACAGATATAAGAAGGCAAAGTGTTCACCATTTTCCACGAGAAGGTTCTGTTCGAAGTTGTTGCCACGTTTGCTCGCTTCTTAGAATGACGTGGGGATAATTCAAGGCGCTGTTTGGATTTTTTCGGACGAAATGAAAGGGATTTTTCACGCGAGATTGCAACAGTACTGCCATGGATGCGTCAGATCGGAGACTTATTGAGTGATGTGATAAAAAAAAAAAACTGTTAGCTTAGGTTAGCCTAGGACTGTCTAGAGCTTGCGACTTGCATTTACCACAACTCGATCTAATCGTACATAAAAGTGGGATTACCTCGACTATTTTCATGGCTTTTTTCGATTTTTTCTTTTTTTCATTGCTCAGCGCACTACCGTAAAGATAATAAAACAAGAAAGAAAGATTTCCATCGATAGAACAAATATCAAAAAAAAAAGCTATCGGAAATAGGGCACAGCTTTGCGAAAATGTCTATAAAAGTGAATCTAAATCATTCGTGATCGGTGCAATTCGTCTAACTTTTGCTAGTTAGAAAAAACATCATGAGAAGCTCAAGGGACCGGGTTAGGTCAATCTAAAACCCTTTAGAAATGATTAGAATTAAAAATTTGTGCTACTAGTTCGTATAGAGGGTTACACGTCTTCTAACTTTTCCCAGCTTTTCCCAGAAAATAAATTTTTAACTCTACCCCCCACCAAGTTCTTATATTTTTTTCCGTTTTTCTGATCTGTTACTCAGGGTCCTTCATTCGTTTTTCTACGCTCAAAAAAAAAAGCAAGCTTCATTCTTTTTTCTCATTCTGAATTATTTGTATACCTCTTTGCGTGTCCCAGAAGGATTTGAGACAGATCCACCTTCTACCATAACAATCGATTCAGAGTCACTTTCGTCTATCTTGCTTACGTGTGTTCAACCTGCATGTCGCAATTTTTGAGATATTTGAATGACGTGTTTTGGATCTAGGACGGATGATATTGAAAGTGGTTCGAATATGGTCACTTTTTTGACCATTCACTATATAAAGATTTGTTTTGAAAAGTCGTTACCTTTTTTTATGTTCAAACTAACGATCGCAGCTTTTGAGATTTTTGAATACAATTGGGCACACTGACGTGATGTAGCCCAAGAACGAACGCTGTGGGAAAGGGACAGCTTATGCTGTGACTGCTTCTCAGGAAGAATAGGAAATCCCGAAAGATCCTTCAGAGGCTCCACAAACTACATATATTCATGATCAGGATCAAATGCTGAATCGATTTAAACATGTCAGTCTCTCCGCCTGTGTAATGTCTACTGTACACAATCTCCTGGCCGTAAAAATGAAGCTGTCGACTTGGCAGAAACAATGAAAGCTCCTGTGCACAGGTTGGTACTGAAAATGGACCAAATCACCCAAAGACACGTCCACAGTACCAGGTAAATTCCGAACACTTCTTTCTTTCAAAAGAAATCAAAACAATTTTTTTGGACATTGCTCATAAACTATACCAAGGTAAATGTACAAAATTTGGACCATATGGGTAATGCTGTAGTGCCTCTACAAAAATGGAAAAAATCGGCCACGCTTACTTAAATTTCTTCAGAAACCCCATTGGCCACTTTCAAAGTCGGAATGCATTTAAGAAGTCTGTCTGTTCGTGTGTCCATCTGTCCGTCTTTCCCAACTGTGTAGCATCTGTGGTAAACATTCCCCCGTTCGCAAAAGTTAAGATATCGCCTATAAATTTGGAAAAGAATTTGAAAATGAGCCAAACCGGACAAAAGACACGCCTACAACGCCCACACGTCTATGTAACAAAAACTGTAAACACCTTTGTTTTTCGTGGTTTTCGCTTGTTCCTCATAAACTACAACACATACATCCTATAAGTTTCTACTTTTATTCTAAAAATAGGCAAAATCAACGTCGCCCACCTAATATTATGGATTATGAATATTGAGCTGTTTTTTTTTAGAATAACGGTAATGTATATAAAAGACTTGGTCACAACCGAATATAATTTTCTTATGATGAGTAGGAGCCCGCAAAAGCATTAGGACATAAAATTGAATTGTACTAAATTGGGACCCTGCAGATCTGTTACGGGCAGTCCATTCCGTACGAGCATTCTCAAAACGCGCAACCTTAACTTTTCAGTTTTTGTTATGAAATCTTCTCTAATAGTGCAAAATAAATATTTATACCGAATTCAGACGCTCCAAGTCAATTTTTTTGACAGTATCTCATATGGATCATCAAATAAGTGTTTTTTTCTTTATTTCAGGTATTGGTTTATGTCAGTTTTATTTAAAAATAATTTCACGATTATAAATGACTGACTCTGGACCTCTGTAAAAGTTCATTCCTGGAATAATAAATAATTTTTTCCATTTTTCGTGGTTTTTATTGGAATAAGTCAATGCTCCATCATAACCCCAAAATAAACAATCCAATCGATTTATTTTGCATGATCTTCGTAGCAAGCTTACGTATGTATTTTTGAAGATCGCACGATCATTACGCGTTTTTTCTAATAAATTGGTTTCGTTACGAAATGTTTGGGAGGTTGCATCGTTTTGCTGAAGACACATATTGCCCAAGTCGAAATGATGTAATTTGTGCGACAAGAGATCAGCAACCACAAACCACAAACAAGTGTTATTTGGGTTGTGTTGTACACATATAGGTCTTCTAAAAAGATCAAAGGTTTTCTCTCGCCTCTGAGCGGGCAACATTCCTTATTTACAAAGCCATTTCATCCCACACGCCAACCAAATGTTACCACGAATTCATTGTCTTCGCAATAAGTTTTAACAAGTTCTGTACACTGTACAGTTCGATCGAAGTTTGTTTCATTTACGTTTACGTTCTGCGAACTGGATCGCTCTCTACAATGGTTCGCATGAAAAGTACCGGCTATCTTTTCACTGCTATAAATGAAAAGTCAGACGGCTTGTGAAAAGAAAATCAATTTTCTTAGATCAATTTTCAGTTCGGAGGCCCGCTGCAAAGAATTGTATGTGTGCCTTTACTTCGAAGCCCGGCAAAAATTTCCGGGATTTTATTACGAAAACAAAGAAAAAAAAATGATATTAATTAGAGTAGTGTAGGGCATATAAAAGTCGGTATTGTCTGACAAAATCCATATTGTTACTTATTTTTGAAATATTTTTTTTTTTTTTGATTAATATTACCGGCGTTTGCATATTTATAAATCAGTGTTTATCAGTCAGTGCTCCTACTTTAAAGAGAAAAAAGGCACCGAAAAACACTTAATTCGTAATAAATTAAAAAGCATACGTGCCGAGCTTAAGAAAATTTACGGTTGCATCTAATAAAAGTTTAACGCTTCACTGTTTATGGACTTTTATATCGTTTTTGTTGATCATTGTACTAATGACTATTGAGTCATTTGCATTTTTATAAATCAATCTCTATCAGTCAGTCAACCAAAGAGGTCTTCTTAAAAGAAGAAAAAACAATAAATTAATAAAGAAAAAAGAATGATTTAATTTATGATGAATTCCGGACGGAAGTATGGTAAAAGTATTCCATTCGGATGCAGGCCAGGTTCTAGCTTCTATTTTAATGACAATAAGTTAGACAGATGGTCAGAGAAAATTATGCTGATCTATGGCTTATTGCAAATTTTAGCGCATAATTCCCGATATCGTTCCTAATTTGAATGTGCGATCGAAAAACTTTTCATTCGATAGTAAGGGAAATGCATACCGTTTTGGCAACTGCAAGCTCTTCCCTCGTTATAGCGAGTCTCACAATCCACATAGCGAGTTCTAGATTGTTATGAACAAACATTAATATGCTGCCCATCGCAAGAAAAAGAACAAGATTTCTTATTCAGAATGTTACTTGCAATCGAACTCTAGTCGAATTAGTCAAAGGGTTTATTAACCAAATGTATATTTAAATTGTTTTTGAAAAAAATGGAAAAGTGGCATGACTGCTGCCATTCTCCCACTTGCCACATAGATGAGAAATTGGAAAGAATCATTGTCTCAAGAATATATAAGAATATAATTTCTAGAACTTACGATCTGTATTATGTGATATTAGGTGATATGTAAAGACACTGATACAATTTTACAAGACTTACGATTCACACTAGACACTGATCTATACTTAAATATTTGAAAATAATGACACGTTATGCACCGCACAGTAATGTGCAAGTTTGGTTTGAAAATAATTGTACGATCCACACTAGATACTAGCCTGCACCTGAATTTTAGATAAAAAATTAATGCTAAGGTCTTACGAACTTACGATTCACACTAGACACTGATCTATGACTAAAAATTTGAAAACAATGACACGGTATACACCGCACAGTAATGTGCAAGTTTGGTTTGAAAATAATTGTACGATCTTACATATTTACGATCCACACTAGATACTGCCTGCATCTGAATTTTAGATAAAAAAGTAATGCTAAGGTCTTGCGAACTTACGATTCACACTAGACACTGATCTATGACTAAAAATTTGAAAACAATGACACGTTATACACCGCACAGTAATGTGCAAGTTTGGTTTGAAAATAATTGTACGATCCACACTAGATACTAGCCTGCATCTGAATTTTAGATAAAAATTAATGCTAAGGTCTTACGAACTTACGATTCACACTAGATACTGATCTATTGTCACAATTTCAGTGTGGAAACAATGATGAGATATTACAAACCTGTAATCTAGGGTGGACTACTGGTCTACAACTGTAGTCTCAATTTGAAAATAATGATAAGATCATACAAATTTGCTGATCTATAGGTAAAAGCTCAGTTTGAAGCTGATGACATGATTGCTCTATAGGTAAAGAGATCGAAATTTACGATCTGTACTAGGTAATGATTTAGACCAAAAGATTCATTTTGACTTACACTCACACGCACTCGTAACGATGAAAATACTGAATGCTCAAGATTTGCCACTCAAGGTGAATAAAACTTTCCGATTTACTTTACCATAATTTTTTGTTTGCGATTAAGGCACTAAAAGAAGACGACAAAGAAGAAAAAGAAACAAAAAAAAAAAAAAAAAGAACGCAAAGAATAGAAAAAAAGTGTTGTGCTCTACATTTCTTTGTAATAATTTTCTTTTCATCTATTATTGCTTTAGTTGCATTTTATTTTCATAAACCATTTTTATGTGTATGCATGTGAGTGAAGTCGTTTTATTAAATTATAATTTAAGTCAATTGTGTAGTACAGCTAGCCAGCTCTCAGTTGTTATTGTTACTGTCATCGTATACTAACTAACTACTATATATATTTATATATGTATGCATAATGTATGTAAACTAACTCTTATGTTCGTTCATACATGATATCGTCGCGCAGTAGTAATGAATGGTGTGTGATAATCTGTTATTATGCATGTATATGTCATAATGCTTTTTTTGCATTCTATTCCTCTCTCCATCTATTTGTGTTATTTATTATTCTTCTGTCCTTGAACCTGAGCTAAATATGCAACGAAGAAAGAAAGAATCTTTCTTTACAAAAAATAAAAGTATTTGTGTTGTGTCTTCTTTATTATCTTTTCTTAAATACCGAACCCGAAATATTTGTGTAGGCGCGCGCGTATTAATTATTTTAGAGTAGCAAGTGCATGAATTATAATAAATGACTTATTCGTTTCATATATGAGCGAGCGAGCGACCGACCGACCGACCGACTGAGCGAGTTAATGAACGTATGAGTGATTTAAACGATTGGCTTTACTTAAAAAAAAAAAAAAAATAAATTTACATTAACCTTTGACGTGAATTTATAGGTTAACCATTAGGTTAACCTAATATAATAAAATAGAACTTTTCTGTTATTCCTTAAATTGTGCAGATTTTTCTTTAATGTTATCCTAAAATGTAATAAACGATTAAAAACTTTCAAGGCGTTGTATCGACAGAGTGTACACTGGAGAACTTATAACCACAAACGGTTAAAAGTTGCACGCAACAACAACATTGCCCCTGGAAGGTTAGATAACATATCACTCAATAAGTTCATAGGGTAGCATATAGATGTCGCCGACGACCGACCAATTCATAAGAGTCTCAGGTACAACGAAGTTCCAAACGAAGACGCTTCAAGACAAAAACAAATACAGCGCGTTTCATAAAACTTAATTCGTCATTAGTCATCTTATATTTGTCCATCATCCTACCAACTTATCAACCGGTGTATTAGTTCTTTATTTATTTGATTACCATATTAACGACTGGCCGTTGCATTTACTTTTTAAATGACATGTTCACAATAAAAAAGCAGAAAAAAAGCTCTATAGTAATGTGTAGTATGAGTTTTCAGAATAAGGCGTGGGGAAGAAGGTGAAGCGGTCTGGGAAGTAGAGTCCTATGCGAACCACTTTCAACGGCATTCGTCGTTAGCTCAAAACATGTCAATCCTCCTAAAAATGTCTGGAAAATTTGTTCACGAACTTGGATCAATTCAAGTTCTTCTGGATATTTATATCCGTGTACCACAAATGTTATAGGCTTTAGAAAAGTTGCATTCGTCGAATCGATTCGCGCGTTAGAGTGAATATAAACAAATCTCACTCACATATCTCAACGTTTTGAACAACAGGCGTTGCAAGAGGAAACATCAAGGGCACACACAGACGGACAATTTAACGGGCCGATAAGGTTAAATCGATTGAGAAACTTAAGCCTATCAAATATAAATACATTTTCTTTCTTTTATCTTTTTTATGTCTATTGCGGACCAATTTTCATCCTAAAATATTAAAATCTAAACCTCCTTCTGAAAGGCTTACTATTCACGAAAAAAACCATGTTTAGATTGATGTCCAAGAAAGAGACCCACGCGGTTCAAAGTGGGTTCACTTAATTTTTATGTCAAATTACAATCATGAACAAATTCTCAACATAAAAAATTAACACTTAGGGCCTTTTGGCATAGAAGGCTCGCCATTTCCTTGTGTGATGAGTGATGGTATCCGAAGAGTGGGCCTACGTATTCCAAATTCCGTAAGGTTGATTTCTTTGCCAATTTTCACCATGAAATATTGGGAGAGAGGGAGATAGAGAGAGCGAGAGAGAGAGAGAGACAGAGAGAGAGAGCAAATATTCTGTAGAACCATTAAAAAAAAAGAAGCAAAAAAATGACCTAAATTGGTCCCAAATGACTGACGCGTCAGGACACGTGGTCGCTGCACATTCGCGACCAATGATTTCTTTTTTTCATTTATATTCAAATCAATAGAAACTTTTTTATTTAGAAAAACTTTTGTAATTTAATATAAATAATTATCGATTCGTTTCGATCATTTCTCGTTCTATTTCACTAAACACTGCGTGTTGTTATTGTTGTGATACGGTATAAATTGTTTAATTACTTAAATGCTTGCACACCTGGTTAAATAAACAATTAATCCATTTAGGCGTAAAAATCTATTAGAAAAAATTATTGAGAAAATGTTGTTATCTAGTCCACGTTTAAACGTCTAACTCGGATTTCTATTTCTGTCTATGTGGAAATTTGTATCGATCGTACGTACGATTCAAAAATAGTTGTAAAACTTCTTCCTTCTTTTAATATATATCTGTTTTGCCTTTGATCATATGTTAAGCTTAACAAGTTCATTGCCAAGCTGCTTATGAGTAAATATCATTACCATGCCACGTGTACCGTTTTTAGTGCACGCAAACATATTTCGTTATATTGCATAAATACTTTTTGCGTTTATAAGAGAAAATATATATGTTTTGTCACGTTGCGTGTGTCATGTACCATTGTCGGTACACGACTCCGAAAATTTTGATAAACATCATTACATGATATAAAATAGTTGTAAGCTAGATTCTAACTAAAATCCAAATTAAAACAAGTAAAAAAACCATAGCAAGCCACCAATCACATCTTCTTCTATTCATATTATGGCTTTTTAACGAAATATCCGATCCGAACATTTTCAACAGCGTTTGTCCTTGAATCAAAATACGTGGGAATATTAAATTTTAGCAAAATACCTCAAAATTTTCGATCTGCAGGTGGAGCAGAAAAACACTAAGATGGACAGACGGACGGATCGAATCGTGGCTTAGATTGATTCAGAAAGTGAACGTTTATAATAAAACGTGAGTATATGTCAAGTCCTGCGGAATGTTGCACACATCCGCACCACAGCTGGTGTAGCGTATAAAGATTGAACTTGCGATATAAATGCATTTTGGCGCGTACTCAAAACGGCACACGCAGCAGAGAACGTTAGAGCACTTCTGAATCTTCATTCCCTTAATAAATGAAAAATTTTAATTTTGTTGTAATACAAACGAAAGGTTCCCGAACTGCGCTTATTTGGAATTCTTTTTTCTTATGATAAATCCTTTTCTTTTTATACCCATCACCGAAGGATGAGCACTGTATTCATCTTGCCGAAATATTTGCAACGCCGAGAAGGAAGCGTCGACGTATATATATTCTTCATTCGTATGCAATTCTGAATCAATGTAAACATGTCCGTCTGTCCGCTTGTGTAATCTTTTTAATAAACTTTCTCCTGGCCGTAAAAAAAAATGAAGCTATCGTCTTCAAATTTGGCAAAAACATTCAAAGGTCCTCCATACTAATTGGTATTGAAAGTGGGCCAAATCGATCGAAGGACACTCCTGCAGTACCACATAAACTGAGAGCACTTCTGTTTATCGAAAGGTATGGAAAATTAATCTTTGCTCATTATTCATAGATAAATCAATAAATCTATAAAAATGTGAATGCAATTTCTATGGGTGACGCTGTAGTACGTCTACAAAAATATGGAATGCAATTATGCATGTCCGTCTGTTCTTTGCGGTAAAACATTCTCACTTTCGGAAAAAGGAAGATATCGCCTACAAGTTTGCAAAACAATGCGAAAATGACTAAAATGACAAAGGCCTGCGAAGTCCATAGGTCTTTACGTCAAAAACTGAGAAGACTTTGCTTTCCGTGTTGTTTACTCGTTACCACCCATAAACTTATATCCTGAGAACAGAAAAAATCAGACCCGCCCATCCAATACTATAGACTATGAAAATTGAGCTCATTTCTCCTTTTGTTTTTTAGTCCTCTTGTTAGGGTAACGGCGACGGGTGTAAAAGATTCAGTCACAAACGAATCCAATTTTCTTAAGCTTTTTAATGGAAATTATTGTTACTTTTGTTTTTTTTTGCTTTTCTATTCTTGAAATATTTTTTTTTTTTTGCTTTTCAAAGATCTTGTCCGAACAACGAAAATGGAAATCATTTACCTTCGCGTTCTTTAGCTTTCACTTTTCACAATCTTTGTGAAAATATTTTCACTTTTATCGAAAATTCGGCATTGGTTTCTTCTTAGGTTCAACGAAACATAAATATTTACTTTACTGGGAATTGCCCAGTAATGTCGATTGGGCTCACTTTTTGATTATAGCCCATACGGCTCGCGGTACAAGGGTATATTAAGTTTGTGCGGATGTATGCAACGCACAGAAAGATTTGAGATAAGCCGACCTTTTACCAACTTTTTGCAAATCTTGACATATTTTGATGACTTTTAGTGCACTGGCTGGTGTTTTAATCTAAAGTTGAACGCAATGGAAAATGATTCAGGTCGAATCACTTTCTCAACTATTTTCCGATAAAACACTTTATTTTCAACAATTCGTTATATGAATTGATATGAATTGATCAAGCAAAGTAGTGCAGGATATTTAGTGGTGGACCGGGTCCCACTATAATGTTACGGGTTTATTTTCTTTTTTTTAGGTTATGTCACGAGAGATCACTTTCTTGACTATTTCCCATATAGTATCATATTATTTTGAAGTGGTGCTGGATATGTAATGGTCACTCCTATTTCATCATATCAATTAGATATATATCCCACATGTTTACTACGATCTTCTATTTCGATCTTTAAGAAAATGAATTTAGAAATTTTTGTCCACTTGTGTCATTATCTATTCAAGATTTTCAAGATATAAGCGCATTGATCGTTCTTATTTTTGGAATAGCTAAAGATCGGTGCTTCAACAAATGCTCATAGAACATCATAGAGAACCTGGTTTGACCAAACAAGAGAGAAGAAAGCACCAAAAGGCAGAGAAGAAAGAGAAAGAAATAGGAAGTTGTGAGGAGGACACCGTGGTGGATGTGCGGCCTAGCCATAAGTGTTATGCCTTTACTGACCGAGCATTCGTTATAGCTGCGATCACAGAAAACTCTATCGCGCTTGCGATTTGAATCCGTGAGCAATGATTTTGATTTGCGACAATCAGCTCTCCATACGGCTCCACATGTTTGCTTAAGATTTCGAAAATTTCAACAACAGTAGAGTTCTGAATACTGAACCAGATTTTTGACTGTCAGAAATCAAATGTTCAATGATCACCGACTTGATTTGATTTTTCATGAAAATTACGCGATTTTCAAAGAAACTGAATTCTAAAGAACGTAAAAACCAATTACACCTTTGCCAGGTAGCTCGCGACTGGCGAAAAGATCATTAGCGATTGGGAGAAATTTAGTAGAAAAGCGGATTAACGAGGTTAGGTAATGATAATTTTCTTGTTAAAGGTTATACAACCAGAATATTTGTGGAACGCAAAAAAAGTCTGACTAGTCGAAAGGGGGTCTTCAGAATCGAGTCAAGAGAGTTGAATTGCAATATTCGAACGGACAAGGCCAGAATTAAAATTGGGGCGTTGCAAAAATAAGTTCCTGTAAATCCTCCCGATTTGTACACAGAACCTATACTATCTATCTATCACCATTCAGAGATACGAACTCAATTTCAAAAGGAGCCGAATAAAAATAATGTAAAATCATAAAGGACGGATTGACGTTACGATGCTCATCAAATTATTTGGGCGAAATAAATGAAAAATTCCCATTACGTTACATATATACGTTAAAGATCTTATTAACTGAGCTTTATAACTTTAACTTCTCCCGATTCTTGAAAAATAAATTTTAATTTCACTTCGCGGAGCTGAAAATAAAAAAAAAGAAAACATCTTTCGTTTTAATATTCCAAATCCAGCGATACTCCTTTCCTTCCTCGATCTTGCCGCGAATGGCTGACGGCGAAATTTTGATAAAAATCGCACGAAATTCTTCAAAAACGTTTTTAAATTTATCACACGTCAGGAATAGTTTTTATTTAAATAAAAAATTATACTTTTATTAAATTTCTTACTTTTTCATTTTTAATTTTATTCAATTTTTTTCTTAATCTTTTTCATAATTTTTAAAAAAAAATTTTTTTTTATTTTATTTTTAAATAGTTTTATTAACTTTTTTCTTTTAAAAAAATATTTCGCGAATACTTTTCTTTTTTTGCTTTTTTGATTATTTAAAATGTTTGAAATTTAAAATTAATTTGATTTTATATTTATTCCTTTATCTTTTATTTATTTTTTATTTTTATTTTTTTTTTTTTTGTATTTTTTCTTTGTTTATTCAAATGCGTCGGCGTTTAGGTTTTAATTTTCTTTGATTTGAACCGTATGAACTTTCCGTTACAACGTTATCCATTCAAATATCACAATGTTTGGCAAATTTTTTGAGTAAAATGTCTGTCTCTCCAGCTTAAACTATCACAACTTGACAAATTGTTTTTTTCTTTTTTTTTTTTTTCCTTTGAGATTTTTTTCAACCATAAGATCGCCGTGAGGGTATACTAATTTGATTGTTCTCTTTGCAACATTCGAGAGATCCGGTAAAAGTTGTAAACGTCTGTCCGATTCCAAAATTGAGTATAGAAAATAGTACTACTTAGCAGTGTCGCCAAGTACTGGGCATTGTAAACTCCAGCCCACTTCGAACATTAAGGAAAGAAAGTAGCAACAGAGATCCGGTAGAAGTTCTACAACTTTATCCGCTTCAAAAAGGAATTAGTAAATAATACCGACTTGTACCGAGATCTGATGGAAGTTCTACACCTCTATCTCTTTCAAAATTTAAGCATAGAAAATAATAGTACTGAGTAGCATCGAGATCCAGCAGGAGTTGTAAACGTCCGTCCGCTTCAAAAAAGTTGGAAAATCGCGAAAATCGCTTTATTATAAGTTCAGTTTTTAAAATTTTGATGTGGAGCTGGCAAGATTCACAAGTAAATGCGTCATTAATTTCCAAGAATAACTAAAGAAAGAGGGGGAAAGAGAGAAGAGTTACATCATCACCAGTAATTTTTATCATAATAACTGTACATCCGAAGTTGAGATGCACCCTTTCAAAAAAACACTGCCGAACAATTCACTGACACCGTCAAGCTTAATACCTAATTAAGGGATTTTCAGTTTCAAGAATAGCTGGAAGACGAACTTCATAATCATCGAAGCGATTTTTACATTTTTACGAGAATAATCAGGCAGAGTTAAACTAGGTAAATAGAAGCACCGATGTCCTAAGAGTAGTTATTTAAACTTCGGCAATAGCCAGGCGTAGTAGAATTAGGTAAATAGATCAATGCTCGAAGAGCCATTTTTTTTAAATTCAACGACTATCAGACGGAGTCAGATCAAACGAATGGGGAGCGACCTATATATTTTGATTTGATTCGCGACGAAGCTAAATCATGGCCAATCAATGTTCCAAAAGCAGTTCGTCATCGAAGTGATCTTTAAATTGCGAAAATAATCGAACAGAATTAAATTAGGTAAAGTGGGCGACCGATGTTCTAAGAGCAGTTTTTTGAATTTCGAAAATAAAAATAAATTAAGTAAAGAGGTTAGTGGCCGAAAAGGTTTCTTTTTAAGTTCAACATTCAGTCAGGCGGTGTTAGATTACGCGAATAGAGCGGTCGATGGCCTAAAAGCAGTTTTTGGCTTTTGAGAATAGCTCGATATCGGTACAATATAGGTATACGAATAGGTAAAAGCTGGAACAGGTTTTTGCAAGTTCCACAACAATCGGGCGGATTTAGATTAAACGAATAGAGCGGTCTTTATATTCGAAGTGATTTTTGTGATTTTCGAGAACGGATGGATTAAGCGAAATCAAACGAACAAGTCAGTCGATATAGTCGACTCGATATTTGGAATTCCGGGAATAATCAGGCGACATTAAAACCGACAAACAGGGCGACCGGAGGCCTAAAAACAGTTTTGATTTTCAAGAGTAGCTGGACATAGTTAAAATAGGTAAATAGGTAAATGCTGGACGAGGTTTTTTTTAAGTTCTACAACAGTGGATCAAGCGAATAGAGCGGTCTATATCCTGGAAGCGATTTTTCGATTCTCGAGAACAGACGGATTAAGCTAAACCAAGCGAACAAGTCGATCAATGTACTCGAAGCTAATTTTTTCAATTTCGCAAATAATCAAGTAGAGTTAAATCAGTTAAATAGTAATCCAACAGTAATCCAAGAGATTTCCGGGTTAGTCCCAAGAATAGTCAGGCGAAGCTAAATTAAGAGAATAGGTCGGTCGATGTTGATAGAGTGGTCTTTTCAATGTGGAGAAGCGGTTAAATAATTTTTTCCTTTAGATGATGTGTGTCAAAGGTTCGCCTTAAGGCACTTGCTTTATCTTATTTTACTTTTTATTCAGTTTTCCTATGCGAGTTGTCGCATTTTAATCCGTCGCAATTTAAAGTTGTTGCTTTTTTTCGTTTGCGTTTTCGTTTTCTCTCGTTTGTGTTTCAGCGTACGTGCGAGTGTGTGTGTGTGTGTGCGCGCGCGATCTATACATCACATATTACATTTGCGGTTTGCAATAATGTATGTTTCGTTTAGCGGTACTTTACTCTTTTTTTTATTTTCTTTATTTATTTATTTTCTTTTTTTGCGAACATATATACATACATTTCTACGCGGCGGTAGTGCCTTTTTAATACAAGTACAAAAAGAAGAAAAAAATGATTGTCTGATCTTCATTATTGTATATTTAGGAGTATATGCAATATACACATACACGTGTATATGCATAGGTATGCATGTATTGCACATATAGTTTGAATAGTAATGGATTCAATAAGCTGAGAACTTTTATCAAAACATTTAAATGTAAATTAATTACAATAATCAAAAAATGTTTCTTTTTCTTTTTTTTTTTTCGTCAGAAAATTTTGTATTTGTCTGTCCACATTATCTGTTTTATGTAAATTCTAGTCACTTTGTGATTTATGAAAAGCATAGTAGTAGTAGTAGTAGTATTAGTAGTAGTAGTAGTAGTAAGTGATTTTGAGTTTTCAAGTGTGTATTGAATTCATTTCAAAGGAAATATTAATTAGGAAACATAATAGAAAACTATATATATATATATATATATATATATATAAATTGAAGAATGTCTTTCTTTCATTCGATTTGATTCATTCATTATCCGAAAGATGATCATTATAGTTCTTAAAACTTTTAAATGGGAACAAATATAAATAAATATAACTTAAAGCGTTAAGGATATAGCTCTCAGCAAGATGGATACAAATAAATTCCTTCCGCTGAAATTGTTTGCTTCATAAATCCCCGAAATTTCAAATCGAAACAAATTACAACAATACAAAATTCAAATTTTTTTTTGAAATTATCGTTCAATGTTCATCAAAGTTCAAAGAGATAGATAAGAGTACTTACGATACTACCTTTTTCTGTGTTTTTAACTGAATTAATCTAAAAAATAGTGCAGCTGAAGCCATGCACATGATTAAGTTGTCTAGGAACTTAAGTGCAATAAGCTACAAAAAAAAAAAAAAAAAAAAAAAAAGAGTGCAGCTGCAGCTACGGAAGCCAATAGAAAGTCGGCTTGGAATGAAAATGCAGTGAGTCCACATGTCCGTCCGCCTGCTGCAAAAACAACGAAGGAAATAATTTTCAACTTAGGTTGGACAGTTATACCGCCTTCCCTATATTCTTCAGTCTCGGTCCGTTCCGATATTGCCACTTATTCAGACCGATGCAATCATATTTAGCAGATTATTACCCGCAATATATAAATAACTATGATGCATATTTCGATTATTAAGCCTTAAAACAATTATGCTTTAAATAAAATGAAATTTTTACAAAAAAAGAGAAGAATTGATTTATATTTTTATTGCTATTTAGTACTATTTAATATTATTATTTAAACGATATCCAAGTGAAAGAGAAAATAGGGGGAGGGGGTAGAAGTGATGTGTACTTAAATAAAAATTTCTTCTTTTTCTTTTTTTTGTAGATTTTCATAAAAATCCAACATTTCTCTACAAATATATATTTCTTTTTATAGCCATCAACAAGCAGGCTGAGGGTCATGTTCGTTAGGTCAAAACGTTTGCAACACCCAGCACCAAACCTAAGAGACCCCATAAAGTGTATATGCTCTGGGTCGACAGCAAACTCTGAATCGATTTAGGCATGTCCGTCCGTCTGTATGTGGCAAATATTTTTCGTGTTGCAAAAATGAAGCTAGCGGCTTTAAATTGAGCGCAAAGATTGGAAGCTCATGCAGGCAGGTTGGTATTGAAATTGAGCCAAATCGACCGCAAGGTCGTATCGAGAGCAACTTTGTTTTTCAAAATGTGTGATTGCTTACTTATAAAACACAGCAGATGCAATAACAACAAATTTACATTTATATTCTATGGGTGGCCTGCAGTACTTGTACAAAAATGGGAGAAAATCGGCCACGCCTATTCAATATTATAGAAACATTTCCAGCACTCAGAAAGCAGATGCAGGGACTATATAATTGCTTATTATCAAAGATTTGGTCGCGGCCGAATATAATTTTTTAGTTAGTTTGGGGATTAAATGTTACAATTATTAATCGTAAAAGAAGAAGTGACTCTTGGAAGAACTTCACCTCACGATAATTCTCATTGTAGTGTTTATTTTTATGAAACCGTGGAAGTGTAGAAAGACGAATTTTCAAATTTCGAAAACTGAGACTGTCTTTTTTCTCGCTCAATAATTTAGGATATCTATCCTAAAATCATATCAATACGATATCCCTAAATTGATCTTCTGCCTTTCGATAGTAGTACTCGGATGAAAAAATAATCAATTGATCAATGTTGCAGGAGCAGGGGAGAAGTTATATGAAGCGAAATAAAGGCTACTTACTACCCATTCACCCACTCAATCAGTCAATCAATATGCATACATTTTATACGACCTCAAGTGAAATATATGTAAGAAATTACACAAAGTGTTACGATGAGTTAATAAAAAAAGAGTTCACAAAAAAAAAGAAAAAAAACATTTGGTGTTAGCGCATTTATATGTCCTCATGTGCTTCCACATCGTATCCCATTTTTGATAAAAATCAATTTTCAATGCAGACCGATATCTGGCTATATGTGAAGGTCATGTCAAAATAGATATTTGAGACGATGGCGGTGACTTAAATTGCGTCCATAGCACTTCAATTGGTTCGTAGTTATTTAGGGCAAACCGTAGTTTGAGAGTATGCGAAGATTGACTATCGTATGACTTTAAAATTTCGGTAAATTCGAGTTTCTCAAGCGATCGAACTCTTCGATAATAGTCTTTTATTGATTCATGTAAAGTATTGCATATGCAGTTCTCCGATAATGAGAGGAATGAAGGCAATAGGGCAGTAAATGTCCCTCTCTTTTTAATTTGAAGAATAGTGACTTTTTGAGTTCCAAGAATAGTCAGTCACATAGGACAGTGAATGCCTTGAAGAGGGTTCGTTTCATTGCAAGAATGGTAAGTAAGACGATATGGGATGAATTTTTGATGAGAATGACTCAAGGAGTAGTAAAAAAATCCAAAGATTGTCTCCCCGCAATTCTAACAAATATTTTTACGCAAGCGAGGACGAATACTTGAGCAACAGTCCCTATGTTTACGATTTGTTCCCCCGGAATGAATTCATAGCGCTGGTAACCTTGTTATACCCCACATCCTTTGCCGTGCAAGGATCGATAAAGTTTGTGCGGATGTATAACTCGACGAAGAATGAAAGTCACTTTCTGAATGGATCTAAGCTTATCTGTCTGTCTTGTTTTCTCGTGTCCACAGACCTGCGTTTCATTACACCGATCGATTCGAAATCACGTTCTACGCTTTCTTCAAATTGAGAGAAGATGTCTTAGCTTCCGATATTCCAGCTAATCTTTGAATAAACCAAGGTTTTATCAAATTTGTGCGGATGTATGACTCGACGAAGAATGAAGGTTACTTTCTGAATGGATCTAAGCTTGTCTGTCTGTCTTGTTCCAGCTAATCTTTGAATAAACCAAAGTTTTATTATCTGTTGGAATATTTTCCGTTTTCTTTTTTTTTTTTTTTCTTGAGAAAACACACAGACAGAGATGAGGTAAAGCAATTTTCGGAATGCAAACAGTGCGTTTAACACCTCTAACATTTTAATAAAGCATTTTGTTATAAGATTCCCTGTATGAGATAAGTTAAAATAGTTCCATTTCAGTATTTCTTCTAAATTGCATGAGAATATTGCTTCTTTTCAAATAAATTTGCAATTATCCCACAGATAGATGCATAGTTGCGAGCCATTGTGCTAGAATAAATAACAATTTAATTATTTTAATATTTTTTGAAATTTTTTCCGTTAATTTAGATAATGATCATATTTTAGTAAAATCATTTTTACAAGCTTTTTTACATGACATATCATCATATGCGCTTATAGAATATTTATCTACTACTACCACTACTACTACTACTACTATTACAATAAGTATTTTCTGTATTATTTTTCTTTTAGGTTTTATTTCCTTTAATTTTCGCCGGTATGTTAGGTAAATGTGATGTGGAGGCAAATGTAGCGGGCGGTGGCACATCTGGCCAGGCGGGCGCCGTACGTTGGGGCATAGCGATGTGTTTGCGCAGTTTCGTTGATCAGGAAATGTTGGAGGCAATGCGGTTAGGTAAATTATTCAAATTTATTGAGAACAATTTTTTTTATTGATCTTTGGTTGATTGTTTGTCTTAAGCTGGTTTGCTGACACGTGACTATCGTAGACGCGAACGTAAAAAGTTTGGCCAGGAGGGTGCACGCCGTAAATACACATGGAAGAAACGTTAATTTTTATCGACGCTAATAATCAAACGTAAAAGTGATGCTATGATTACATTTCATTTAAACATTTTAACCCTAAAATATTCATCCCTCTGTGTAAAGTGCGTTTAGCAGCTTGAAATAATAACAATCGTTGTTTTTGCTTCAATATATTTTCTTCTGTTTTTACCGGTAAACGTTTTAAACAACGACTAGTCGAGTTACTGGAATTGAAAAAATTAAGAAGAAAATGAAGAAAATGAAACTATAAAAAAAATTATATAAATTATGTAATTACCATAAATTAAATAAATAATTTACTAAAATACAAGCTTCAAGCTGTTCCTTCGTTTGCCATAACACTTGAGGGTATCTCCCCAAAATGTGAAGTAGGTCTATGGCTTCTTCCTCATTGAGATAATCAAAGCGAGGTTCTACCACATTACCCTGTATTAAATGTGCATTTTGCTCCAATAAGCTATATAAGCGACAGTGTGTGTATTGCAATTTAATGCCAGTATCACCATTCATCTGCAAAGCTTTATCCCAGTTGAAATCATAATCTCTTTGTCTGCGTTGTTTTAAGTCATTTATGATAACTGCTGTGACACCCAGGACATCGGCAGTTTCCTTATTGTTCAAAGAAGCTTTTGTATCTAATAAGAAAATTAAAATTATCTTTTATTAATATGATTTATTTTCGCTTACTTGGACTTTGCGTTTGCTTTTCGAACATCTTTTCACGAGCTTCGTCCAATAAATCCTTAAGGAATACTGCCTGACCTTTACGTGTACTCATGCCGTGTATTCGACCAAACTTGACGTGTCTTAAGCGATTTTGTTTTATTTCGTCAAGCAATCTTGACGTAGTTTTAAAGAGAGCTTTAAAATGATCCGATTGACCATTTTCTACTACATAGAGAATTTCCGAGAATTGGAAACGTTTCCAACGATCTATTAGAGCGGCAATATCACGCGTTAAATACAAAGTCGAACCGTCGCTTTTAACAACGGGTATTCTACGCTCTTCCACCTCCACCACTTTTCGGCCGTCTTTTTCCGGCAGAAGTAGATGCTTTGTTTCAAGCATTCGCAAAATTTCTAATATATGTTTCTGAGAGTACTGAGACTCCCATTCGTACATGTCAAATTTAATACCTAAACGTTCGTAAGCGACTTGCAGCTCTTTGATCGTATAATCTCGATATAAATGCCATTGTTTCGATAGAGAAGGCTCACAATTTTCACTCTCCAGTTGACTGAAAAGTTGGCGCGCTCTTTCACCTATGTTAGGATCTTTTTTGGCTGCCTCATTGGCTTTTACATAGGCTTTATATAGAGTTTCTATTGGAGCTGATTGTATTTCTGTTTGGGTTACGCCTAGCATTTCGACACCAACTTGCAGCATACCCAATTGCGTACCCCAATCCCCAAGATAGTTGATTTTTGTAATCTTATAACCCAACTCATCATGTAAATTCGCCAGTACGTTACCTATAATAGTGGAACGTAAATGGCCTACATGAAAAGGTTTAGCTATATTTGGCGAACTGAACTCGAATACTATATGTTTATTAGAGAATTCATGTGTTACATTTTGCTTTTCACAAAGCAAAGTCTTGATATAAGGATCCGTCCGCAAAACAAATTCCACTTTAGCTGCCTCCTTGCCTTGAGCAGATAAAAAGTGTACATTTTCTATCAGTTCAGTATCATATTGCAAATCCTTTAAGGCTTTTAAAGAAGATTGTAAATGTGCACTATTTCCTTTGGATGGTGTCCAATGTAAGACGAATTTGTTTTCGCTTAAATGTTCCTTTTTCGAAGGCACTTCCAGTTCATAATATATCCTATTACAGTTGAAAACTCCATTTATCTGTTAAAGGCGCAAATAAATTTTATATTTTTTCGACATTTTGTTAATGTTATATTTATAAAATTAAGTAAATATTTTTGAGAATACCTTTTCACAGATTTTTCTGCGTACAAAAGTAGACATTGTTTTTGTTTTCCACAAACATATGTTCAATGAGAGAGCTCTTGCCGGAAAGAGATATAGACTATGTGAAGAGAATGTTTTTCTGATTAAACAGAGCTGCCAACTTTACGTATTTCTTTAGATATTGCCATTAACCCGAAAAACACATAGCAATGTTATCTACATATGAACAAAATGATGCGATTAGGTAACCACACGCAAATTCATGTTGGAAAAATCGAATGAGAAAAAAAGAACTCGGGTTAAAAGAAGAAAAATTTTTATCACGGCAATAGGAAAATATTTGTGTTTCTTCACGAAATATAATTTAATAAATTATTTAAAGGAAAAAAACGTGAAAGGCAATTACGTGATTATTAAAAGTCAAAGTAGAAAAAAAAGGAGGAAAATAAATTAAATTTGTTTATAAAATAAAAACGTCAGTAAGGCAAGAAAAATCGAAGATTAAAAAGGTAGAGGTAACAAATATCTTTAAAGAAAGATAGAAAATGACAAGCTTCATTTCTTAAGAAACTTTGTAATAAAAAATGTGTTTTCAAATAAATAATTAAAAAGTAAAAAAAAAATTCTAAACAAATCTTTATTGAGAAAAAAAAAAATTCATTGTTTAACTTTTTGGACACGTATTGAGAGCCTTACGAAAGCTGAAGAAATTTTTGTGTGTGACGCGTGTGTGTGTGCATGTGTGATTAAAGAAATTCTTTTTGGTTGAATAGTGAAGAAAAAACCTTAAATGCAAATGTGAACTGTGAACTGTTTACTGATCTGTTTTTTGCTCTTATTAGTTTACTGGGAGCTATGCCATCTGACTGCTTTTAGATTTCGCAAACGAGGCATTACATGAAAGTACATTACAAAAAAAATCAATAAATTGAAGTGTTTTAGCTTTGAATAATAACAACAATAATAGTAGTAACTACGAATCCCGATTGTTACAAGTGTTACTTGAATGCTTTTATAAATTAAGGGGTGTTTTTATTTATTATTTCTCAATATATTAACAACCTTTATTTCGACAAGTTTTTTTTTAAGGGGCGTCTATTTTATAAATCAAATAATTAAACCTTGAAATTTTGGTTCAGTTACTAGGTCAAAGTGTTTTTGGCGAAAAAGTAATATTCTGTAGCTTTTGCTTGCTTTAATTTCTAGTTGTCAAAATCTAATACCTTGATTACACGTTGCATGAGCAGAGAATACGGATAAGAAAACAAAATAAAAATTTAATTTTAATAACAAATTAAAAAAAAATTTACTGGCTATACCTAGACGTTAAATAAATTAAAACAGCAGACATCATGTCTATGGCTGGACAGACTATCAACGATCGGTTGTTGGCTGCACGGCACAGTCTCGCTGGTCAAGGTTTGGCCAAATCTGTGTGCAAAGCGACAACAGAAGAGTGCATTGGACCTAAGAAAAAACACTTGGATTGTAAGTATAAGAACTATGATAAAAAAAAAAAGCGCACAAAAACATTTCTCTTGATTTTTTTTATTGAAAAAGCAAAAATGTCCAGTATTCTTTCACAGCATTTCTTTAAACGAAGTAACAGCACATTTAAATAAGCACATGGCTGCGGAAATAATTAACACTAAAATAACCCTTTTTTTTGTTTTTTTTTTTTTTTATTTCAGTTATGTTAACAAGTCATAGTTTCAGTAAAAATATCTCAATCAATTTTCTTTTTCTTTTCAAAGCAGAGGTGTTCTCAATTAGTGTTGTGCTTCCCTATGAAGCCGACAATGTAATTTTTGCGGCCCCAAGCATGTTTGCCACAGGCAGGTAATCAAACAGGTGGGCAGATACATTGATTTACAATTCGACCTCTGAAGTTGCTTTCTGGGCGCTTCAACGTAACGTTTCGACGTAATAAATAATCACAACCTTTCGCTAATGTATATGAAAATAATTCAAGTTTGGGTGCAAGCATTTAACACCCATCCAAGCATTAAAAAGTCCAGATGTGCGAAAGCGATCGCGATCGACTAAAAAGGAACATCTTTTGTCAGTAATATACTTAGCTTTTTAAATGAATTTTCTTGTCCGTCCCCCTTTCCATTCGGTGTCGATTTTCTTCAGATATTTGTTATAGAGAGAGAGAGAGAGGATGAGAGAGGGAAATGGAGGGAGGAAGAATTGAATAATATATCTTTGTGACACTTAATTAGCATTTACAGGAAATGGTTCGAAAATGTTAAAGTACAAGGTCGAAACTTTCCCATAAAAAAAGCATTATTAGCTTTGTTTTCTTCGGGTAGTTTATGCGGCAGCCAAATATCTGTTCTGCTTGCTTTACCAATCTGCCTCAAGTGTTTTTGGATTATCGAACCCGATTTCCTGATATGGATTTGCTTCCACTTCCGATAAATGACTAACGGATATCGACATGCGCAGAAAATAGTACATTACGGCCCGGCACGTATCCCGACTATTTAAGCCCAATTAAAATATGTTTGCCCGTTCGTTGCAGCTGTTAGCTGTCGTAGAAAAATTAAAAGGAAAGTTAAAATTTAGAACCAGCCCATCCTACTCTCAAACGAAACCTAAATATGATCGTGACACGCATATCATTTACAGGAAATATTCGACATATATATGTACATGTACATTTCTAGAAGTTGTCTACAAATTCTTTGTTAACGTTCCAAAGTTATGGAATTCGTTACTATTCTATGTCAAAATGATTGCCAGGCCGAATGGATTTGAAGTAGACCGCAACAGGAGGTATGAAACCACCAACAACATCAGAATTTGCACCTGCATGAAAAATTCGTGGGAAGCTGTGAAAGAACAGACGGTTATAAAGTCATTTGAAGAACGCGGAGCATGTAATTCTATAGATGATAACAAGTTACGTTCATAGTAAATACAATTTTGCTCCGAAAGTAAGATTAAAATATATTTTTCTAATCGTCCAGTGCGTCGTATACTTCGAAAAATACGTTAAATTAAACTGAACTAAACCAAACTAGACAGGCCGCCATTCCAAAGTAACTGGAAAAAACTCGCACTATCCGAAAATGTGAGCGTTGGCAACCCAAGAAAAGAAAAAAGTTTTATAGCTGACAGTTTATCGTTAGTAAAAATGGGGCATTATACGGGAAGGCAAGGAGTATTTGTTGTTGATCGATCTTTCAAGAATAATAGAAGTTAAAATGCGGCTGGTCAGGCAATGACTGTTAGTGGTGTTCATCATATCGCGCTATGATAACCCAATTCTTCCTAACTAAATTCGATGATATTGACGTGAACGAGTTCGCGGTTTCAGCAAGACAGAGATAGATGCGGTCCGCAGAATATCTAAACGTACATAGTTATCTCATGCTTGTTTTTCTTTCCGAATAAATTTATGAAATCATCTCATCTGAGCTCACCTTTCCAGATACTCGGAAGTATGTTTATTATGTGCGATGTAAGCTCAATAATATTTTTTTTCAATTCCCTAATGAGCAGGCGCCGCCAGTGCTAAGGGCTGATATAATATGTTTTAACCGCACTTGGCAGTGTTACGGTCTCTGCCATTTTCCTTATCAACCTGAAAACCTATATTACCAAAGCAATCGACATCGCATTCGTGTAAGAAGTAAATAAAAGAAGTAAAGCTTAAAAAATGAGCAAAGGTGACAAAACGGGAATATATATTTGTTCACCTTTTTATGTTCACTTGTTTAAATATCATAAGAAACATCTTTTTTTTCTTCTCAAAATAAATTCACACACAATTCGTCTGGGATAATGCGCGTGTGTGTGATGTACTGGTTTCAGTAACAGTAATTAGTATTAATAACAGTCCCAGTAGCAACGAAGTCAGTAGCGATAATAGTCTTAATAATGCACAAAGTTGGTAATTATAACAACATTTTTTTTATGTTCTTTAAGTCTTCATTGAGACAAACCTGCACGAGCATGCATGTAAAACAATGTAAAATATATTTAATGAATATGTATATATATATATATATGTATGTATGTACATGGTTGCGATGCATGTGTATTCTTCCTTATGCTGACGGCTTATCATGCAATTTGTTTAGCCACACACGACCCACACATACACACAGTCATATAGACGCATACATATGCACATAATATATACACGCTCGATTCACTGTATTCGTTCGTCATATATTTATTTCTCTAAAATAAGTAACTTGAGGTTTTCGCTGGTAGATTTATGTCGTGCTTTGGTGTAGTAACTGTGTGTTGTTGCACTTATAGTTGCCGCTTTGCGTCAGGCGTTTTCCTATTACCAACATTGTTGTCGTTCTTCTTCTTATTATTATTATTGTTGTTGTTGTTGTTGCCGGTTGGCATTGTATTCATGGTTTAATTTTTCTTACTCTTGTGTTGGCGTTGTTACGTCACTTATCAACAACAACAACAATATGCACGTGTGTGTATGCCAGGAAAATTGTTGAAAATGAAAAAACAAAGAAATTGAAACTATTCCACCATTATGGATGGTCTTCGTTGCTATTGTGACCCATTTTGTGTAATTGATGATGATTTCGTGTCTGTTTGTCTGCTTGTGTTTTAATTTCGTGCATAAAGTTCTTTGATTTTAATATAAACAGCATTAGTAACCAGTTTCTTTTCCTTTCGCTTGTAATAATATATGTAAGTTTTTCAATGAGTTTTTTTGTTTTGTTTTTTTTTTTTTTTATCTCAATCTTATTTTCCCTTATTTTATTTTCCTTTATTTTTTTTTTTTTATTCGCAATCCGTTTTTGAGTTTTGTATGCCCCATGATATTTTCTTGGTGACTCATACGAGAATAATTTTGCATGTAGTGTTAATGTATGTAAGATTTTTTATTTTTTATTTATTTATTTTTTTTTTTCATTGTTATGTTGTTGATAAAAAATGAATTTATGATTTTGACATTTTTGGGGATGTGAAGAAAGGAAAACATAGGAATGGCAATTATATGCGGGTTAAACTTTTGTTTCATTTAACAGTAGTGGCTCTGTATTTTAGGCAACCAGCAGATCGAGCGCTTACTTACTTAGTTTTAATGTTAGGGTGACCATAATATAAACAAAAAATTTCTGGGCGAAAACAATAAAGTCCTGTTTTTGTTTTACTCTTGCCATACCTTTCTTGTAATTTTCTTGTACTAATCGAAAGCGAGTACAAAATGAATAAAAAAATAGTAACGCCTCTCCTTAAAGCGCTATGCCTGTTCGCCTTATGTGTTGGCTGAGACCATTTAATAATAATATCATGGAATATGTGACATAAGATGGTTCGTCGATCGAATACAGAATACCTAAGAAGGACTAATTAATTTCAAAAAGTTGTATTAAAACTCCCTAAAGCCTTATGAGTTGGCCGAGATTAAGTATCATGATTTGCAATTAAATTCAAGAAGGCTTCCTATCTTCTGTAGTCACTCCGATTAGTATAATAAATATTCACTCATCACTATATTAATTTATGTTTTTATGCAAACCAGCAGCTCCGAATGAGATCCAACCATACCCGTTATACAACCGTCATGGTCGTATTTAATGGCATTTGCTCCATACTTAAACTACTGAAAAATACGTACTATAAACCGCAACGTAAAGTCGTGGACAGAAACGAACTTCAACTTTGGCCTACGCAACACTTGACCATAATATCGTTGAAGATGTGACGTAGGATGATAGATTTTTCGAACGTGTGGATAATGCATAAAAAACAGTATGTCTGTGGAATTTTTGGCGGAACTGGTAGTGGTTCACATTATATGTATGTTAACCCTGTAAGGTAAACTATTTTCAGGTTTTCATAGCTTTTTCAAAAGCTCACTTCAACAAATAAGATAGAAATACGGAGTTGTATTGTTTAATAAAGGGGTCTTAATGGAATGCGACAATCATACGAATAGGGAGTTATTTTATGTATTAAACGACGTCCACGGTATCAGAGAAGTAATTCCGATTTTGCGGCAAATCATTAATTTTCGTGTTTTTTTTCTTTGAATTTCATGATATCTTCTTATTTAGTAACCCATTACGACATTGTGTTCAAATAAAAAGGTGAATTCGTTTTTCAAGTATGATAATTGACCCCAGTCTCACTTTTATATGTGCATATCAAAAAAAGTGGTCTTCAATAAATCCTGAAGAAGAGGATCCATTGTAGTATTGTTTTCAAATAAAAAGGGGAATTTTCGCTCTTACGAGCTTCCTTTCATGCCAACATAAGAATTCTCAATCAATATTTCGTGCATTTCGGCAAATCCGATCATTTTGATGATTCGTATATAACTTTTGATGATGATAATGTAATTTGCTGACGTTAATCAGAAAGTAAGTATGAATCGGTTGTAGACTTACCTGTCTATCTGCCCGTCTGTCTGGCTTGTTTTTATGTGCTTCACCTACAGGCTGCAAAATTTGAGATATGGTGACGACCAAAGGATCCGATCCGTCCCATTGGAAATGGTTCGGAATGGTAATCGGAATTCCGAAGAAGGTTTGGTAGTGTGGGAGCTTTACTCATATCTTCGCTGGTCTTCCTTTGGAATGCATGAGTCATATCGATGCTGCAGCATTTTCCACATTTGTTTACTCGTATTAGACAATTGAAACAATTCCCAGCGAAAATGCTCGAGGCGAACGTTTCAACACTGACGCTTTGAAATTCTTCAACACGCATCAGTTAAAGTGCAGCTTAATCGAAATCAATGGTTTTAACAATTGAAACTTGAAAGAGAATCCAAAGTCACCCTCATGGCCAATGAGAAAATCATAAATTGATAAAGAGAGGGGGCCTTCGATTATGGATCTCCACATTCAAAATTTTGGCAATTTTTGTATATCTTATGTTTTTGAAATGAAATTTCCCCTTCATTTTCGAAGATGATAGCGGTTGTAAGATTTTCATTATATGAATTATTATTATACATATCTTAATAGTATTCTTCGCTCGTTTAGTATTCACACTCACATATGATTTAACTATAAACAAATGCTTGCGTTTGAATGTGTAAAAGGAAAAAAAGTACGTTGTTATATGAAAAGTGTGTCGTAAAGAAAAATGCTTTGTTTATTTATTACCTTGACTTTTTACCTTTTCAAAATCATATCCGAGAATATTCAATAAGAGGTGCAAAGTTGATTACTCGTCAAGAAAGATTTGCTGGCGTAGTTTCTTAACTTCTCAACGTAATCGTTGAACAGCTAAAGTTAATTGGCAATCGTTAAAAGTGGACTCTTGTGTAGGGGAAACGTGGAATTGTGAACATTTCTTTCAATATTAACTGGGCATATCTTGCATATTTGCGTTTATGTATGTATTAGGTGTTTGCAAAAATTTTGATCAGCGACTTGTCGAAATAGAAATACGAAATACCAATGTCCATAACGTTTGAATTCGATTCCTCTAGATAGAGTAGCAATTTTCCATTTAATATCAACGATTGATTCAGCGTACGCCCACGCTAATCATAAAGCACGCAGACTTCTTCTTCTTTCACATTCATTACGTTTGGTGTTTATTTGAAGCAATCTGCTGCCGAAGCCCAGCAAACATGTTCAGAGGCTTATACAGTGGGTGATGCTGCTCCATCATTTGCCAATTGTCGGTTTCGGGTTCAACGGTTTCAAAGTGGCGATACGTATTGACAGAAAATGCCAATTTTCGGCCACTTGTTGCAAGAGTTGCAAGAGGATGCAACAGTGCATCCTGGAAAGGGAAGTTATAAAACACCCAGCTTACTCAGCAGATATGGCACCTCCTGATTACCACTTGTTCAGGCCGATGTAGCCTGCCTTGGGTGGCACGCGGGTCCGCAAAGTAGAAGAAGTGCGAAAACGAGGGAGTGAATGGATCGCTGCCAACCTTTAAGTAAGTTCTTTCGACACGATATCAAGCAAAATGTTGCGAACAATGATGGGAACTATTTAGATTAGTCGAATATATTGATCAAAACTCTTGCAAACACCTAATATGTACGTATATGTGTATGTGTGTGTGTCATCTATTGCTTTAAAAGGGTGCTATAACACGATGCGTTAGAAGGCTCGAAGATTTATTTTAAAAAAAAAAATTAAAAAAAAGTTGATTAAAAAACGGAAACATGATAAACCAGATATGTAAAGTTGACTCTCATCTGTCGACGACGACTGTAATAATAATTTTATTTCAATTATTCAGAAGTTCATTTCTACGTAGATAGTTGTTGTTGTTGTTGTTGTTGTTCTTGTTGTTGCTTGCTTGCATATTAAGCTTTCCTTAGGAGAAGAGAATATTTATTTAAATGAAAAGATTTTTAATTAATAATAATAATAATAATAATAATAATAATAATATTTAATAGCGAATGAACTTTTGTTTAAATAGAAATGCGCAGACTAACTGATAAGAAAACTCTTCATACACTTATACATGCACATTTAATACACAATTGTAAAGAAACTGTTTGGAGAATCAATGTTTCTTTTCATATATGTGCATGCATGTACTTACTCTACATGCAATAATGATAAGGATAGCAATTAAATAAAGCGGGCGTAGTTAAGCGCGAATTTTCGTATTTAACGTTTTGATAAAAATGAGAAGAACACGATATGAAACCAAAATACATACATGTAGTTAATAGAAAGCAAAATAGGAACAATTGCCTACAGTTGTTGTTGTTGTTGTTATTATTATTATTGATGTTTTCATTGTTTATTTAGAGAAAGAAGGCGTTTATGCGCTATTAACTTAAATGCTCTTCACATAGATATATAATTTATTATTATTATTGAAATTAAGAAATATAAATATAATACTGATTCAAGGAAAAAGTTCGTGGCATTTCTAGCAAAATTTATATGCGATTATCTTATATGTGTTAAGTGAATTTGATTAGGGAAGAATGCCAGATGGACATGTCTCTCCATGTACTTTTGTGTTTAATCTATGGGTGAAAATTTCTCCGGTTGGTATTATCCAGAATTCATATGAATTTTACAAAATTGTTGACATATATGTGTAAGACCAAAGACTTATTGAGTGATGTGATATTTAAAAGTATTCTCAAACAAAATCATGGTGTATCCAAATCTTATAAGACGACCATTGAATGCATAAGAGATTGAAAACAATTCGAGATTCAATGCTTGATCGGAAAATTAATTGCGATGACATGCATCACTATCTGAATTGATCTAAATCTGTCTGTCCGTCTGATGTCTGTCCATGCAAATTTGTGTTCGAGGTACAGCGCACTTGAAAATTGTTCGAAGCGGTCCACATTTTCGACCATCCCCATATCACGCCCTATTCGGAAAAGCCGTTACATGGAGAAAAATTGTAATTTTCAAAATTTCTCGGCAAAAGTGGCTAAGTAGTAGTAGTATTTCGCATTCTAAATTACTATGAAAACTTTGGACCGGCTGAGGCAATCTACGAACCCTCTCCCATACAGCGAAAACTGAAGTTCATACCACAAAAAGGTACAATTTTCAATGCTTCACAATCAAAATTACATCATAATAGTAATTTAACATAAAAAATTAACTGTGCACAAATTTGGACCATCTCCGCCTATTTTTTGGATCATTCCCTAATAAGGATTTTTAGGAGAATTGATCTTTTGTACAGCAGAAAAATGGTGATGGAAATTGACCCATGACATTACATGCAATTTCATATAAAAATGAACTCTACAAAATTTGGACCATCTACGCCTATTTTTGCATCATGCCCTATGTGAAGATTAAAATTGTACTACATTTAGTTGCGTTTTGGGCCCGCTTTCCCACAAATATGGACATGAAAAATATGCCTTTATATATAAACACGATATAGTTTTTGTATTCTCTTAAAAATAAGAATGGTGTTAGACAAGGTGGTGTAGGATATTCAATGGTCGGCCTTGCCCGACTATATGCTCTTACTTGTTTTTATTTTAATCGTCTGGGGACTATTGCCATCATTTAAATAAGTTATACAGTAAGGTTTAGTTAAGGATTATGAAAAACGTGACGAACGAACGTTTTCCTGTATCTATTGATCACACGATATATTATAATAGCCTTGACAAGCGTAAAATGTGACTCAATCCATTTGTCAGTCCATCCAGCAAGTGTTCTAAGATATATGAGATAACCATTTTCACAAAAAAAAAGTAAAACAACAACAACAACAACAACTTGCCTTGTTTATGGAGTTTGTGGATATTATCGCAAAGCGAATATGACTTCAATGTTTAATCTAAAGTGTATTATTTCGATAACACTCAACTCACTCAACTTCATTAATATCGAATCGTTTCTTAAGCTCCAACGGATTTTAGCGGAAGTATTTAGCGATAACGTGCTAAGTAATTTAACACAACTAATAACTATTTTCTTAAAATAAAAATTTTACATTATTTTAAACGAAAATGTGTTGTGGAATCGGGGTAAACCAAGTAAGAATGCCATAGTCGGGCAGGGCCGACTTTAGTTTAACAAAAAACTTTTAATGTATGTCCTCATGTTAGATCAGTGGTCGCCAAACTATGTTTCGTGGGCCACCGACTTGCTTTAGTTCGTAAAATCAAGTACAATATATATAAAAGAAAAAGATATAAAACATAAAACCGGAAAACTCAAATGCTTATATTCGTCTTAAAACGATTAGCTATAATCCAGACTTGATTGAATCGACATCATACGTTCAACATCATTATTGGGAAAATGTCTCTGACCCAAACATCTTAAATTTTGGTTGATTTTTCGCCCGCGACCACAAAAGGTGGCCGACCCCTGTATTAGGCGATACTCCATCATCAACATGGTCTAAATCTAGAAAACTACTTTTTAAATTTTTTAAAAGTCTTTGTTATTTCCTAGTTGCTTCGTTCATAACAAACCACAAATTAATCTTTGCCGCCATAAAAAGATTTGCTTTGATGAGAGCCATCCCCAATATATGCGATCTGTTTTAAAAAGTTAATCTATGTAATCCAAATTCCTTATCATTGATTTAGTAACGACGCATTTTCATTATAAAATATTCAAAATAAAAATTTTCATTAAAATCCTCATATGGGCTGGGGGGCCTAAAAATAGACTTACGTGGCCCATGTTTAATTTTTATATTAAGTTGTTATTATGCAATCGTTTCCATTAAGAAGTATTGAATATTAGGCCTTTCTGCCGTATAGAGATTCAGTTTTGTTAGGAACGGTTATACGGCAAGAGAGGTTCAAAAAACTGCTCCGTCCGATTTACGCTAATTTATTAAGCGTTTTTTCTTGCGAAATTATAAAAATTGCAAATTTTTTTTTTAACGACTTTTCAAAATAAGGCGTTATATGGGTAGTAGTCGAACAAGGGATCCGATCTATATCATTTTCAATAGTGGTTGGGTCAAAACTGCTTAGTTTTTTGTACCTATTTTGATGAAAGTTGGTACATTGATGGGCTTTGACCCAACGACGAACGCTACAGGAAATGATTTCGACCACTCCCCATATAATGCCTTATTTTGAAAAATTGCTTTATGGAAAAAAATTGCAATTTTCTTAATATCTCGGCAAAACTGGCTTTGTGGGAAACTACTTTGTCATTTTAAATTGGTATGGAAAATTTGATTCGACTGGGGCGATTTTTTGAACTCCCTCGCGTCATATAAACATTTTCAATATTTCATGGTCAAAATTGGTTCATAGCAACAAACTGATGAAGATATCAATCTTTGGACCATATAGGTCTATTTTCTTGAATACCAAGGGATATAGGGATTCTCAGGAAATGTAAACCGTTTCATGCTAAAAAGGCTTAAGGAAGATTGTTTCATTATAGTAATTTGATATATTAATTAACATTTATTGAATTAAATTTGAACTACGTGAGTATATTTCTTGGACTCCATTCCACGTACAAGATTTGTCATGAATAGTAAGCCCTTCAGAAGAAGCTTTGGGTTTTAATATTTTACAATGAAAATCGATTCACAGTAAAAAGTTATTGAAAAAATGAACGGTAAGCAATTTGGAGCACATGGTTCTATTTCTTAGGCCCCGACATGAGTTCGCGGGGGTTGTCGTCAAAAGCAAGCACTTTTATGAAGAGAAAGTCTAATTTCTATATTTTTATGACGGAAAGAAAGTAAATTAAGTTTTCTAAATTTGGATCACGCAATGTGATGTGTTGGGCATCACTGCCTTAGCATTAAAATAATGTGTAATTTCTGGTGCATTGTTATCGAAACGAATGAATAACTGAACTGGGCGAACCAGGTGTAGGGTATCTGCTGGCCGGTCCCGACTTTCTCCCGTCTTGGAATTTATTTATTCATTTGTTTGTTTTTTTTTTGTCCAATTAAGTTACAACAATAACAATAAGAATAATAATAATATTATTTTTTTTATTCCGTAAGACAATCTTTCAATCTTTCAATAATGACTTTTTAAATTTCTTTTTTAAGATCTGGTGCATTGCACAAATGAGCCTAATGTCTCGATACCGCATTTGGCCAACTTACTTATTGAGCGATCACAAAATACCAACTGGGTGGTGGTCTATAAGGCTCTAATAACAACACATCACTTAATGGCATATGGCAATGAGGTAGGTAATCAATGCTTCTTATACTTGAATATATTAGTGTTATGTGTTGATAAAATTTGTCCCTCTTTCCTTTATTCGCAGCGTTTTATGCAGTATTTAGCATCGTCAAATTCCACATTTAATTTAAGTAACTTTCTGGACAAAGGCGGAGTACAAGGTAAACAAAATTCCGAAATCCATGTTGCAATCATAGATTTTGCGACAGTCGCTACTACTATTCTTCTATGTAAATATGTATTCTTTAAATTTTCTGTTTTTTGTTTTTTTTTTGTTCACCGAGCTTTTACTTCCCTTTTTTTATTATTTTTTTTCTTAATTTTTATTCTTGATGGTAACAATAGATGCTTTTTTTATGAAATTTTCTTTCTTTTCTTTCTTTCTTTTTTTTTCTTTTTAATTTTTAATTTATTTTACGTGTAATAAAAAAATATGCTATAATTTGTCGTTTGTATTTGTTGTTTTTGTTTGGTAATAAATTATTTGAAATTAATTTTTTTTTTTTTCGTTTCGTTTCGTTTATATCAATCAAACATTTCAATGAACAACAAATCATAAACATTTTTTTTTGTTTTTATGCTTTAATCGCTCTGTGTAACTTTGACGGTATAATAAACTCTCTCCCAACCCCGTTCTACTCTCTTATTACTACTTACTTACATATAATGTTAACTATATTATTTTGTAATATTTATTATATTAAAACAAAAAAAAAAAAATTAATATTAAAAAAAAAATGCTTACAAAAACAAAAAACAATTCCGTCTTGATAATGTAAAATATGCTTAAAACGAGATGGTGGCATGTCGGTACCGGGTGGAAGAATGGGTGAGTAAATCGAAATCTATTCTTTTAGATCATTTTAGACAAATTAATGTAGTTCCTTAGTTCAATTTCATAGTATCTTTGTTGTAGCTTTTTTTCGTTTTCTTGTTCTTATTATTATGATTCTATGTAAATTTTGCCAAATAATTTCCAGTTGTACTAAATGTTAATTAAAAAAAAATTAATAAATAAATAAAAAAAAAAAAAAAATAAACTTTTTCCTTAAGAAGTATTTCTCTACAATTTTTCTTTCTGTCTTTTCTTAATTTCCTTTATTTAAATTAAAATGTGTATAATATATGTATGGAATATTGTGTTTCGCACAATCTAGGTTACGATATGTCACCGTTTATACGACGCTACGCTAAATATTTAAATGAGAAATCTTTATCTTATCGTGCTATGGCGTTTGATTTTTGTAAAGTTAAGCGTGGGTAAGTGTGTGCGTGTGTTTAAAGGATATTTACTTTTCAAGTTTGAATTGTGCATTTTTTTATATCCAATCTTATGCTTTGCAGAAAAGAAGAGGGTTCATTGCGTACCATGAATGCTGATAAATTATTGAAAACCCTGCCAGTGTTACAGGCTCAATTAGACGCGCTACTCGAATTCGATTGCCAGGCCAATGATTTAACAAATGGTAAATATTAAATATGTAATGCTGTGTAAAACTGTCGATCGATACACTTGCATTTTATTGTTATTCCCTCACCGTTTATACGATTCTCTCATTACCTTCTCTCTCTGTTACTCTCTCTCTCTCTCTCTCCCTCTCCCATCATAAATGCACCTTTGATATTTTCAATCAAAAAGATTATGGATCGATTAATATGATCTTAGAATTGTAATGGTTTTTAAAGTTATAAACCGAAAGATGAAACCTGTCTATGTATTTTCACATAAATAATGTGAAGTGAAAACTAAAGTGATTATCTTTTGCAAGCATGCTAAACCTTGTTAGAGGATTTGAGAAATCCTAAGTGTAGAAATATTTCAGAGTCCCGTTTTAAATGACTTGCAAGCATTTTGTATTCTGTAACTTTGCAATATTGATTATGGCGAAAATAATTCGCTGATTCGCAGAACGCTATAAATTTCATAGCTTTCGCTACTGTTGCGAGGCTTACCGAGCGCAGCTGTTTCTCTATTTGGACGAGTTTTGTCATAATTTAACAAGTAATGTGGCATAACTTTCACAAGAACATTAAATAGTTTTGCATAACCTAATCCTTTCATATCCTTGATTTGTATTATTATATATATATATATATATATATATATATATGTATATATATATACTAAATTATAAATACTAAGTTATAAATAATCATAAGCAAATATTTCACATAAAGTACATTATTATTGAAAACAAGTAAAAATACATTAGTGGGCCTCGGCTCAACGTTATTGATATAACGATTTTTCGAAACAAGGTATTATATGAAAAGTGATCGGAAAAATGATCTGATTTGAATTTATTTATATAAATTATATATAAAATATATCAATTATTGCGGACGGACACACAGCCAGACAGACGGACAAACGTAAATCCACTCGGAAAGTGATTCTGATTCTGATATAATAAGAACTAGATCTATCTCAACACCCACATTCGCACAAACTTAATATACCGTCGTTTAACACAAATAGTGTAAGGTGTAATTAGTAGTAAGTCTTGAAAATCGGCTGATTTTGGGAAACAGAGTTTGTTTATTTGCCATTTGGACAACCTGTTATCATACGATTGAATTATAATTCTATTTATTCTCTTTTACGTTTGTGTTTTCCAGGTGTCATTAATATGTCGTTTATGTTATTGTTTCGTGATCTCATACGTTTATTTGCTTGTTACAACGACGGCATTATAAATTTATTGGAAAAATATTTCGATATGAATAAGAAGCATGCTCGCGAAGCTTTGGATTTATACAAAAAATTTCTAGTGCGTATGGATCGTGTTGGTGAATTCTTAAAAGTGGCGGAGGTAAGCGTCTATTAATTCATTTATCACAGTCAACTTTATTCTAACATTTTGCTAAGCAATTTGAACTTCTTTCTACAATCGCATTTAGATTGTTGCGAGAGGTGTGAAAGGGAATAAAACAACTCTTCTCGGAATAAAAAGTTCAAATGAATTAAAAATTTTCAAGTAAAAGAGAAATTTTTCCTAATGGTTTTGACTTGACCTTCGAAGTTGATTTAAATTGATTTTTTTAAGACTATGTAAAATTTACTATATAAGCTTTGTAACTTTACAATATAAGCTTTGATACTGGAAAGTGATTAGAAGTTGACTTGGATTCCCAGGAAAGTCTAATCTTGATCAGCGGATCAGTACAATCCGATAAAAAAGAAAAAGTTAAAAAAAATGTAGTTGAAAACATTAGTGTTTGGGTTAAAGACAAATCTCATGTTGATTCCTCTTTCAGGTAATTCTGAATATGCTTGTCTGTCTGTCCAAGGATTTTGCTAACTAGAATTATTTTTGACTCTTACATAGGAGCCCTTTGTCAGAAAATTTTTTTACTCTTAAGAAAGAATTAATCACGGTGTCTGCCATATATTCGTTTTAAAATTAATCTATATTTAATTTATCTTCATTTGAGGAGTGTACAAACTAGTTTTAAACATTCTGTCTTGTTTATTCGCCTTATGAGAAATAAGCATAAAACCTCGAAAAAGTGAAAAAAGTAAAATTTAATTACTTATAACTTTGTGGGGGTATGGCCGATTGGTTCCATTTTTGGATCTAAAGAGTAGAGTGTTTCGTAAAGTAAATGTGGAAAACTTCGAACTTCATTAATAATTTCCGAGTAACGAGCAAAAGCCCAAAAATTGCTTTTAAAAAAAACTGAGTCGCATTCAGTTTACGCTCCAGTGCGGGCTTCTGCTCTGATCAATTTGGCCAAACTTTTTTCAATACCAACCTGCATGCAGAAAGCGCATTGGTAGAAACATTGGCCCTTTTTAATAAGCGTTTGCGCTTGGCTCATAAAAATATCTCGAAAATTTGTTCGCATTTAATGTGACGAGTAAGCAACTCAAGTGCCATACAGTGTTCAAGACAGACAAAGCATATGATCTTCAGTTATCTGGGATCCTTTAAATCTATACTTTGTAAATTTACTTAAAAAGTATATGGGCAATAAATAATTTGCGAACTATGGGTTGAACACAAAAATGCATGAACAGACATTAGGCGGATAGATGGACGTACAAACTTAGATCGATTCAGAACAATTTTCAATCGGTATAATAAAAGATGAGTCTGTCTTAAGTTCTTAGCGGTGTTATTCTGTATCGCAAGTGGCGTAGGGTGTAAATAGAATTAGAGAATGTGAAAAAAATTGACTTTTGCCGAAGAAAAATTGCATTTTTGTTACGAATTGGTAAATTTTAGAAACATAAAAGAAAGAAAAGATCTTAGAAGATCACATCGTTAGACCGACCGAAATGGTTTTCTATTTGGAAGGGAGAATGGTATAGTTTTAAAAAAGTATCTTATTTTATACACATTTCAGAATGTCGGTATTGATAAGGGTGATATTCCGGATTTAACTAAAGCACCCAGTTCATTACTGGATGCTCTAGAACAACATTTGGCTGCTTTGGAAGGACGTAAAGTATCTGCTGCCAATACACCAACTCAATCAGCCAGGTTGGTAATTGTGGTTCAGTGTAAATATGCTGCTGACTAGATAACGAAAAAAAAAATCCTTGAAATTTTTAAAATTTTATTTTAATTTCATTATTTCATTTATCGCTTTCTTTTTCTTAATTTCTCCCGGCTAACACACTTTAATTTCTTATTAATAAAAAACACTCCCTTATCCGAATAAATCCTGGCTTTATGTGATTTTGGTTGCGTCATTATTTGTTTATATATCTTCGCTTTAAACTTATAATTTTTCAATTATTAAATGTGTTCGTTTTGCAAAATAAATATCAAAAAAAAAAATATAAAAAAAAAAAATAAATAAATAAAAAAAATCAAATACAAATAGCAACCAAAAGAACTTTAAATCCGCTGTCTCTGCCCTCTCTACTACTAGCACTGCTTTCGGTTCAGCTGCGGCTTCTAGTAAATTTGATAATAGCAATGGCATTGATGAACAGTTAAAAGCTCAGGCATTGGCTGATGAAGAAGCGGCCATGAATCAATATAAAGTTAGTTATAAAATTGAATATAAAAGAGAAAAAGTTAATTTTCTTTTCATTTCGTTTTAGTCAAAAGTGTCATCGCCCACCAGCGGCGGTGCTGGTGCCAACGCCGCATTAACAAATCCTTTCTTATCGTCACCACCAGCTACGGGAGCTGGTGCACCGATAGTTGATTTGTTTGGTGCTGCTACGGCTCAGCCAGGTACAGCTGGCTCCACCGCTGCTGCTGGCTCCACCACGAAGGCTTCAGATGATTTATTACAACTGGGTAATCCCTTTGCTGACATGTTTGATGCCCCTGGTGCAGCAGCTGCCACAGGTGCTAATAATATTTGGATGCATAATAATGGTAGAACGATTTTTAGTTTTCTTAATTTTTTTCTTTAACTTTTTTACTTCAGAAGGCATTTATTCATATTAAGTTTTTTTTTTTATACCAAACTTCCTCGTCTTATGTGGATAAGTAAGCTTGGAATCGATTTAATGCAGAAAAAATTTTCGAAACATTGGATTTGACAAAAAATATACTCGATCCATTCCAATTCATTTGATGTGGATTGGTATTGCACACGAAATTTGCTCTCTAAGAAGAAAATTATATTCGACAGTGACTTTCATACCGATTACCGTCATCCTAAAAAAGACTAAAAAAAGGAAAAGAACCACATTTCCATACTCTATAAAATTGGGTGGGCGCGGCTGAACGGGAGAGAAGTTTTTTACAATGCCTGTGTTGTATTCAATGAGTCGCAAGCAAAATTATTCACAATTTTTCTCACGTAGGCATATGAGCGCGCTGTAGGCATGTCCTTTGACTGGTTTTGGGTTATTTTCAAATTCTTTTGCTAATTTGCATACAGCTGGGCATAGATGGCCACATGAACAGACGAACAGACGGACACACATAGGTGCATTCCGAATATGAAACTGGCCAAGAATTTCGAAATTTCTTAGGGATTTACGACGCCTGCTTTTGCGCGTTATGAAGGTATTGAACAAAAAAATGGTAGGCGTGGTCTATTTTCTTCATTTTTTTTTTTCGTACAGATACTACAGCATCGTCCATAGAATAAACGTTGAAATTTTGGTAGGTTTATCTGCTGTAGTTTACGACTAATGAGTGAAAAAACAAAAGTGTTTTCAGATCAGTTGGTACTGTAGGCGCGCCCTTCGACAGCCTGCGTGCAATGTTTCTGTCGAATTTGAAGTCGACACTTTTTACTTTATTTTTACCGCCAGGACGATGTACGACGGACACTGCACAGACGGATAGACGGACAGACGGACATGTTTAAACCGATTCAGATCAAAAAGGCTCTTCGTTCTTGGCGTTGCAAATGTTTTAACAAAATCACAAAGAATGCCACCCCATCTTGATGGGTGCAGCAAATTTAAAGGTTTTTCGAATTTTCAGTTTTACTATAAATGTTTTAAATCGATTCCTTTAGTGTTTTCTTCAAATTTCAAATAATGAATTTTGAGAAAATTTCCTTTTTAAAAAACATTATTTTTTCAAGTATATATGTTTGAATTTTGCATATAACCACTTTCAGGTTTCAATGGTTCTTCAGTACCTTCGGCGGCCGCCAACGCATTTGTCTCTGATAGTAATTTCTCATCCGTTTTTGGTAACACCGAACCGGCCGGTAAGTTGTATTATCATTTATCCTGTTTTCTTTTTGTCTTATTTATTTATGTTCTTGAGAAACAGTCGTTTGTTACATATATTTCTCGAAACTTTATTTTGAAAACTTCCCCCTTACTAGCCACTGCCTTTGTTTAAATTAATTGTTATTTCCTAATAATAATAATAAATAAACAAAACTTTTTATAAAAAAACTTATACACAAAATTTTATGCATTTTGAAAAATTTTTCTAATGACAACACATCTCTATTTATATACATATTTTTTGAATTTATTTTATTACATTCTTGAAATTTCGTTGGATTTCTTTTCTTTTGGTGTTTATTGTTTCATTTTGTACTTTTTGTTTCAATGTTTACTTTGTTTACTTTTAATACATAATTTTTTTTCGAAAATTTTTTAATATAACACTAAACAGCTTTATGTTAACAGCATGCGGGTTCAAAGTGAAACTAACAAATTACTTCAACTACATATTATTAGAATAAACTGTAAAAAAGAAAGAAGAAGAAGTAAAGAGTAAATTCCGTACTATAAGCAAATCAAATCGTCTTCTTCAGGCATTTCATAGGAAAGAGTTTTTGTCCGCAAAATGATCGTGCAACTTTTTGCAATAAGTTCGCCCTTCGTCCTTCGCCCTTAGTTTTCTTACATAGCCATAAATGATGTGACTTAAGCGAGGACCTTCCTATTCTACCATGAGATTTAATATTATTTTTAGATTTCTTAGGTAAATTGACGTTTCAAACCTATTGAATTAAGTCGCCTTTCCGTCCTCGTCTTACGGATCCGAAGGAAAGTAACCAAGAACTCGTTCATTTTTATAATCTTTGTGAAATATATTTCTGTCCATAAACGCTTAACCTGGGCCCTCTTCGTCCCATCTAGTTTTACGAGACGCATAAGTGGATAGCCCAACTTTGCTACGCCATCTCTATGTAAACTTGAACATTCTTAAGTACCTCGATATTCCGGGTGGATTTAGCCATCGTCTTTTCACTTTCGCTGAAAATATTACGTAAAAACGTAAAGTAGATAGGAAAAGTCGCGTTGGCCGGTTTTGAAAGTGTTTTTTAAGAGAAAAACTGAAGGTAGGTAGGATTTGCATAACTATGGCTCGTTTTGAAAGCAATTATTTAAGTGAAAAGCTTAAAACAGGATTAGCATAACTATGGTTGGTTTTGGAAAAGATCCTACAGGAGAAAAACTAAAGGCGGCATGTAGGGTTAGCATAACTGTGGCCCGGTTTGAAGTAAATTCTACAAGCGAAAAGTCTAAAGCACATACTGCTCGTTTTGGAATTTTTATATCCACCACTTTATTTAAAAAAAAATCCAAATTCTATAATAGTGGGTGGGCCTGGTCCAGTTTTGCACTTGTGCTATAGAACCGTCCATAGAATATATGGGGGAAGTATATCTGCTGTAGATTGCTAGAATAATGAGCAGAAAACTTTATTTTTTTTTACTTTTGAAAGCCGAATTTTTTAAATTTATGTAGGGTCGTAGACGTGTTCTTCGACTGACTGTTTTCAGTAACTTGAAAGGCAACTTGAAGGCAATTGAATGCTTGTTTACTACGGACAGACGGACAGGTACGTTTGTAGTTTGAGCGTAATCAGCAATGAATTCATTCTTCTTTTTCGACCGAGTAGCCCGGCTTTCAATATTGACGTGCCTGCAGGACTTTCAATATTTTTCCCAAATTTGCAGTGAATATCTTAATTTCTGCGATCTGGAGTTTCTACATCAGCTAAGATCGGACAGACACGTTATGATTGATTTCGAATTTGAAACTTATACGCGTATACATACTTTATGGGCTAATTGAAGGTTCCCTTTGAATTTTGCAAATTTTTATTGGCGGATATAAAATATTTTTCGGATAGAAACTCGCCATTTTTATTCATTGCAATTGTAGAGGCGAAAATTTTTGCTACGGCGCCCTGCCATGCCCATACATGATAGGCATCCCTGGCATTCCAATGTACTTGTTTAACTATCTTTATGTGACGGTTCTACCTGCATCCCTACTACCTATGAGAAAAGAGTTTAATTACATTCAAGGAACTTTTCTGAAGCAGGAAAAATTGTTATACTAAACAAATTAAGCTTTTACGATCAAGTATGGCGTTTAAGATTGATTATATTATTATTATGAATGGCTTTTTGTTTTTTTGATATTTTGGAAATAATTTTTATTGTTTTATAATTTATTTTTAAAACAAAATTTTTTATTGTTTTTTTTTTCTATTTTTATTTCTTTTTTATAAAAAAACGAAATCGCCGAAAAATTGTTCGCATAAAAAAAAAAAAAAAATATGTTTAAATTTATATATAGAAACTGAAGGAGCAGCATTACCAAATCCCTTTTTTGATTCAATGGAACCTCAGTCTTTATTTAATATTACCACAAATTCCACCAATACCATCAACACCACTTCCAATATCATCACTTTATTTACGACATCAGCAAACTCCATCGCCACAACCTCAACCATCACAATGATTCCTACTATCTCCTCTACCAACATCCAAAATACGTCGTCAACAACTACCAATTCGAATCTGTTTATGACAACTAGTATGTCATCTAATCAACCAACATCTCCGCCACCAGGTGAAATGTTGATATTTAATTTTTCCAAATTTTTTTAGTTATATATATGTCATCATCACCCTATTGCCAAAATGTTGCCAAATATTTGTCTACGCTTCTCTTCCGTTTCGCTCTATTTGTGTACCGTTTTTATGTGTGGTAGACGAACATTATAATGATATCCTGAATAATCCGTTGTTCTGTTTTGTTTGTATTTTATTCTATGTTTTGTTGTATACGTTTTATAACACACCTTCTCATTTATTTTCCAATCATTTGTTCATTTGTTTCAAGATTTGTTAATTTCTTTTTTTTTTTTTTCAAGTTTTTGTTTCAATTATTAATAATGTTTTCTTGTAGCAACACGTTTTTGAATTCCTTTTTTTAAAATATCACTCTTAGTTTTAATAATACATACATATACACGTATGTGCCTAGTACAATGTATTTACATTTTATGCGAAGTATTTGAAAGTTAGTGAAAGTTTCTTGCGAGAGACTAAAAATTCAAAAATGTAAGTCGAAAGCGTCTTTCCAATGCTTGAGCTAATCATGCTAGTGTGTCGTGGATGATGAATGATGAATGTCAATTCCCAATTGAATGCGTCCAATGAAAGCAAACATATTAGAGGTTAGATTCAACTTAAGGAAACTGTAATGTTTTCGATTATCCGAGTAAAAAAAAAAAACCCAATTCTTTTTTCACACGTTGTAAATTTGAGGTTAAGTCTTTCACAATCTTTAAAAATCATGTAAGACAACGAAACTGTAAATATTTTCGTGTAAACGAAAGTAATACTGAAATCCATATTACATATGCACAGAAAACAAAATCAATTCATTTTTATCACAAAAAAAAGAAAAAAAATTAAAATCTGTGTATAGCGAAAATTCAATCCATGAGTACAACATAACAACATTGAAAGTAAAATGGGTATGGGGAATAAAAATCCGTTTCGAAAGCGTCTATTATGGACTGGACTATATCAACAAATGAAGATCAACTTTTTGAATCTTATTGATGTTATTTATTATTTATTGCATGCTACAAACTGAACAATCTAACAAAACATAACTCCTAGATAACGAAATACTGTTTTCAAGTTGAAGGAGATAAGGAAAAAAAGTGATTATAAAATTTGGTAGCAGACCAAGTTCAAGTCCCCAAAGCGGACCAAATGACAAACGCAGGTATGGACATAAACCGACCGACTTCCGATTACGGTATTTCGCAAAGTTGTACTTTGTTTTGTGTCAAAATTAGAATAAAAAAAAAACTTTTTTTTTACGCGGTTCCTGCTAGAACAAAAAATTCGTGCAAAGAAGTACATTTTGCGAACCCGTGTATTGTAAAATCGGGCAAAAAAAAGACAGTGTAATAAAAGATATATATGTTCTTATTCTGTGAAAAGTATTCACATTTATAAAATCGGGTAAAAAAAAAGACCGTGTAAAAAAAGATTTGGGTGTTATGTGTAATTATAGCCATAACAGAGCTGTAAAAGGTGAAAGTTGAAATCTTTTGACTAAATAAAGCGTTCCAATTGAATATGGCCGTAAAGGATGTTAAATAAAGATAAATCATTTTCAGCTATAAAGTCTTTTCACTGAAAATGCTCACTAATTTTGATTCCCCCCTTTACAGCAAAAATATGTTTAACGAGTGTGCAACGTATACCTAAGCGTGAAAAATTCTTTATATGAATATGCAGAGCTTTAATTATCATTTATATTTTTCATTTAAAATTATTGAACGAAATGGATCATCGATTTGATTCTAAATAAAATCTGCCATTCAAATGCTTTTTAGGTAGTGCGTGTTAAGACAGATTAAAGAATTGAGAAACGAGTTAGAGTCAGATTCAAGTTGGACGGCCTAGACTTTGTAAATGTTCTTAATTATATTGCGAATACAAATAAGTTCCTAAAGCGTACGCAGTAGATATAGTTTCTTAGAGCTTCAAATAGATATAGGTCTTTGGGAAATAAACGTAATTTGCAGGAAATTTTACTTTCCTACGTAATTTGAAGAATAGTGCTACTAACTTCCTAACAGTGTAAGCGCCGATGTATCCAAAGTTCAAATAGCTGTAACGCAGAGTACGCGGATCATGACAGGTCCATTTGGTTGGTTCGGGTGGGCCTGCGGTATTTTACAATTTGGTCCAAACTAATGAAACCATCAGTATGGGATGCTAACGACAATAATTGATGCAGTTTGGATCCGAAAATGGGTGCGATATGCCAAAAGTCATGCTATGGTGAGGAAATAGCTGCAGTTCTAACTTCGAAAGTCCTATTCTTCGTACTGTTATCAGCTGAGATTACTCCTTCCGATTAATCCGGGCTTCAAAGAATGACTTATTATTTGCTCGAATAGAGATTTTGGTCCGACAACAACGATACCCAAGAATAGATTCGTTTGTCTATAGCCGTAAAAGGCGAGACATTTTCCCGAAATGACATACGAAAATTGTCTAAGAGATGGTAAAAGGAGGTAGCTAACGATGGACAATACTTTAAATAAAGTACATTTTATCAATTTCTCTGCATAGGTCTTCAAAGTTATAAAAAAAAACCCTCAAAACTTATTTGTACACACAATGGACTTTCAGCATAAATTTTTGAAGTTTTAAAGGCAAAAGATTGATGTGAAAAACGATTTTCTTCCGGATCTATGGTATGCAAGAAGTTGCTTTCGCAAGGCCGCCCAATTTTTCAGAAGACCTCTGTTACCGCTCCCGCCGACCTATGCATAATAATTTTGCTCTCTTTGTGTTTTATTAAGTCTAGCAGACTAGGGATTGGTTTACGGTTCTCGATCTAGTGATTTCAGAATATTTTACTTGGCTGCAATTTTACGATCGAAAGATTTTTTACTCGATAGTAAGAGAAATGCATACTTGATCGACAGCTGTAAACTCACTACTACAAATTGGTACCGCCCAGATGACAAGGCAAGAAAAACCTTTTCGAGATAGTCAATGAATATTACATCACCCCGCATCCCAAAATATTGATGAGATAAACTTCCCAGTCGACTTTTGCATTTTTGGCCGAGCTTGACGGCTTTCGCCGGTTGCTCTCCATTCCACTGATTGTCTATTTGATTCTGTATAGTTTCATTCATTGTCACATATCGCGCATGAAAAGATCACTTTTGTTTTGCCCGGAAGGTTTCTGACACGTTGTTCTTCTTGGTCAATAGTGAGCAAGCGCTGCACCAACATCAAGCAGATCCTTCGCAAGGTTAAGTGTTAATGCAAACTGCTATATGGGTTGCCGTTTGATATCTTTAGGGTGTCAGCTAGCCCATGATATTTCACTTTACGGTCTTTCAAAACGATTTTGTGCATTTTTACACGCTGTACTCTACACCACTTATATGACAGTGGACGTTAACTCTGTGCGGACTTACATAGTAAAATTATTTCAGATTCATTTTCTGAATCGAATCATTTTTCGATCATGTTCTGAATTGAATAATTTCTGAATCATTTCGTGAATCCACCTAAGTTAGTCGTCTAATGTCTAATGTTTTGCTTAACATATAAGAAGCAAATTTTTGGGATAGCGCTATTGAAAATGCCTGGGATCGGTCTACTTTCTCGACCACTCCGCATATATAAACACTTATTATGAAAAGCCATTATGCGGAACATAATTACAAATTTCGAAAATTTTCGACAAAACTCACTGGGTAGTAGCAATTGTACTTCATTCTAAATTGGTATGAGAACTTTGGTTCGGCGGGACAGATTTTTCAACACGTCCCTTATAACTGTTCTTACAAATAGTGATGTTTTATATAATTTTCAACGTTACATGGTGTACATTGGTTCATAATAATAAAAATAAATTGGCAAAGGGATCAATTTTAGCAAATTCGGACCACGCAGATCTAGCTTTTGAATACCGCATATAAAGATACTCAGAAAAAATATTGCAAAAAAATCCTATTGTTAATATTTTAAAAGGAAAATTTATTCGTGATAGTAATTTGACATAAAAGTTAAGCGGACCCAATTTGAACCACATGCGTCTATTTGTTGGATCCCACTTCACATAAGATTTCTTGTGAATGTTAAGACATGGAGAAACAAAATTAAATTGTCATATATTACGTTAAAAATTGGTTCGTAGTAGCGAAACGGATAAATGGTAAGGAGTCGGTATTACATGGGTCTATTTTTTAGACCCCAACATATGTAGGGTTTTGTCAAGAAAAGCAAGGCCCTATAGGGAGTGTAAGTTTAATTTGAAGCTTTTTTATGGTGAAAATATAATACAATTTTTAGGAAGTTAGTTAAGTTTGCTAAATTCGTATATTGTCACGCGGTGTTTTGGGCATCCTCCAATACACGATCTTTCATGAAAAGTATGTCTTTGCATGAAGATAGTGTGCAATTTTTGATGTATTAAAACGTAAAACGAATGAATAACTCCACTAGGCGAAGTATAGATGTAGGGTATGTAATGGTCGACCTGGCCTGACTATGATATTTTTACGCGTTATTTTTAATTTTTAAGAAAAACCGTAGAATTCGAGTGACAAGAGAGTTTGGCATGATGGTTGCGTTCGCAAACCTCTTATGAATCTATTTTTCGAAAGACAAGAAACGCAATTGTCATAATGCGATCATCTATGAAAAGTTTAACTATCATTTTCGTCGTCAGTTCAGAAATCATATGGTTTGTCCACAATGGTGCCATGTATATATCAGACCATAAAAATGCTTATTGAGTGATACATTATTTGCTTAAGACGATTAGGAATAGAAAACAATAGGAAGGGAGAATAAACACTTTTCTTATTTATGCTACTTCTCTCGTTGCTTGCTAACATTATGAATATAAAAACCATCTCTTTCTCAACTTTTATTATAAAAATTAAAAATCAAAATCTAATTATCTAGCAACCAGTAGTGATTATCGAAAATGTGATTACTTATCGATTTTTCGCTGATTTCCTTCAAATACGTTTTAGGGTTTGTACCTACTACTCTAACTTGATTGAATTTTAAATAATTTTAAACGGTGGTGGTTATAAGTATATCAAAAGAGAATAAAATGTTTTCGAAAAATCATTTTGCTTGCTTTTTTTCTCTCTGCTATGGCATTGCATTCATAAACAAACTAACAACAAATTAATTAAAAAGAAAAAAAAAAAAACGAAATATTTTTTTAATTTTTTAATTTTGTAAATAATATTTCTTCTGTTCATTGTTCACATTAATTGAGAATAAAATTTAGAAAATAAATTTAAAAAAAAAAAATATTTATTATTTTGTAAATGTATATTTTTTCTCTTTCTCTCTTTTTTTATGTTTTATTTTATGTCAATATATATATAAAAAAAATCATTAAAAAATCATATGAAATTATAACTAAACTAAAACAAAAAAAAAAAAAAATAAAAATTTTCATAACATTTATATATATATATATTATATATATATATATACATATATATGTATAATTTTATATAAAAATATTCAAATAATGTGGTGGCACAAAAAATTACTTAATAATAAATATCTAACAAAACTAAATATCGAAATCAATTAAACAAAAAAAAAATATATTTATAATAAATAATAAAAACTAAAAACAAAAAAAATGTATAAATAAATAAAACGGGTAAAAACGATAATACGATGTATAACGGGCTTATGTGTATTTATTTATTTATGTACTTTTTTTTTTTTCATTTCCCCACTTTTTGTTGTTGTTGGTTTTTGTCACGGTTTTGGGTTTTACATATATCTCTCACATATGTATCTATAAACACATAAATGCAAAAAAAAAAACGCTTATATGCGTGTATGTGTGCCTGCGGGTATTTGTGTGTATGTGTGGGTGGGTGTACTTGGATGTATGCCTTTAACTGGATGTTGCACTTTTTGTGACTTTTTTTCTCTTTTGATTATTTTGGTTTGACTTAAAAAACAACGACGCTTTTGAATTTATATACATTTATATATATATGTTTTTTTAAATCACAAAATTCACAAAAAAAAAAAAACAAAAAACAAAACTCTTGTGCTTTAAATTAAAATCCACCAAAAAAAAAAATCACACACATATAACTTTTACTCTCAACAAAATTCCACAACAACGAACATAACCTCAATAATAAAACTAAAATACATAATAAAAAAAAAAGGCTTTGATGCTTTGGGTGATGTATTGAAACCCGGCATAACAACGTCAGCAAATCAAACAAATGTTGTTACTTCAGGTGGCGTTATGCAAGATCACCAGCAATTGCAACAACAACAACAGCAGCAGCAACAACAACAACAAACAGCCACAACTGGAAAGATCCTAACCGGCGACCTGGATAGTTCTCTAATGTCATTAGTAGAAAATTTAAATATTAACAAATCGGCTACTAGTACAAAGTGAGTAATAAAATAGAAAAGACATGAAAGAAAAAAGAGAAGAAAAACAAAAACAAAAAAAAAAATATATGAGAAAAAGTGTCTTTTTCTATGTATACCTTAACAACACTTCACTTCACTTCACTTCACTTCAATTCACTTCAATTCACTTTACTTCAAGTAACTTCAGAAAATTTTTCTTTCAAAACATTATTATTTGAAATGTGTTGTGTTTTTTCTTTGTTTCCGGTTTTTTTTTTCTTTTCTTTTGTCTAAACTTTCTTTCTTGGAATGTTTCTTTACTCATATATATGTATATATAATACACAAGCAGTTCTTTGTCCATCTTCTAGCTATCTTTCTTTCTTACTTTCTTACTTACTTTCTCCTACTCTCTCTTTCTCTTCTCTATTTCTCTATATCATTGAGAATATGCATCTTTCATTCTTCATTCTTCTTAGACCTGTGCAATGGAATTCACCGAAAAATACAGCGAAACCCGGTGCTAATTGGACACCGCAACCTATGGCTGCCACAACTGGCGCTGGCTATCGTCCAATGGTGAGTGTCTCTTGTTGAGTCTTGAGTCTTTCTGTCTCTCTCTCTCTCTCTCTCTCTCTTTATCTCTCTCTCTCTCTATCTCTATCTCCGTATCTCTCTCGCAACGTTTACCAAAAACTGTTTTTATTCCACTAAACTCTTACCTCTACTACTATTACCACCACCAACACCACTACTACTACTACTACTACTACTACTATTACTATCACTATTATCACTATTTTTCTATTCTATATTAACACTACGTTAATTTTTTTCGTTTTTTGTTTTTCAATTACTTATTATTTATATACATATATCTTAATTTCGATAACGTGAGCATTATAATGTTTTCATACCCATCACCGAAGGATGAGGGATCTATTCATTTTGGGAAAACGTTTGCCACGCCCAGAAATCTTCAGAATCTTCAGAGCCCCCCAGGATATATGCATTCTTGATTAGTATCGAATTCTGAACCGATTTAAGCATGTCCGTCCGTCCGTCTGTCAAAATGTCTGTTGTAAACATTCTTCTCGCCGCAAAAGTGAAGCTATTGAGTTCAAATATGGCAGAAACATTGGAAGCTCTTGCATACAGATCAATATTAAAAATGACTCAAACCGGTCGAAGGATACGCCTACAGTGAGAACAACTCTATTTTTCAAAAGAAATAAAAGATTGAATTTTTGATCATTACTCATGAACTGTAACAGATAAATGTACAAAAATTTAAACGCATATTCTATGGGCGACGCTGTAGTATCTGTGCAAAAATGCTAAAAACTTGCCACGCCACCTAACATTGGAAAGCATCAAAATTTAATTTGTGTTTTCAGTACCTTTATAACGTGCGGCAAGCAAGCCGCAAAAACCCCATAAAATTCTTGTTAAGTTTTAAATACGGAATGCATCTAAACATGTCCGTCTGCTTGTCTAATCATGCGCTCGTCTGCCCAACTATGGTAGTACCTGAGATGAAGATATCGTCAACAAATTTGCAAAAGAATTTGAAAATTATCTACGCCGCTCAAAGGACATGCCTGCAATGGCCATACCCCAGTGAAAACTTTTTTCCTTTGTTTTATTCTAAAAATAGGAGAAATCAGCCGCGCCCACCCAATATTATAGAATACGAAAATGCAGTCATTTTTCTTTTTCTTAGGATGAAGGTGATGGGTATAAAAAATTCGGTCACGACTGAATATAATTTTCTTGCGTTTTTTGTTTCCTTTTCTTCTTCTTCTAATACTCTTTTAGTGCTTATGTATTTTTGTGAGTTTTGTGCCAATTTCAATACTAATTACATCAATCGAATACAATAAAACAGATTGGAAGCGAACACTGAATGAACATAACAGTGCAAGCTCCAACTCCAGCTCCAACTGTTGTGGTCTGTCCGAAATATGGGTGTGTTATGTTCAATCAGTTGTATTTTCTTTCACATAATTAAAATAATTTCTAATATTTTACTTTGCCTCTTCTTTCACTCATTTCACTCTCTTTTTCACTGTTAGTGTTTTCTAAATTTATATTTTGTTTTTTTCTTGTATTTAATAAATTATTTCTTTACATTATAGTTTACATATAATAATAGTCTCTATTTTAGAGAATATTTTATTCTTAGATATTCTAAATAAGCTTTAAATGTTTATTTACGTATCATCCTTGGATGAAGGATTACAAAAATTTAAGAAAAGCCGGCGTGACTAGGTTTGCTGTATCGGTAATTTTTTTTTCCATTAATTTAGGCTAGGATGGGTGGTGAGCTATAATTTCTTATTCAAACTATGGGCGTTTTCAAGCTGTAATCTTAATTGCAACAAGTGGGAGTACAAGTGGGTGGTCCAAGGTCCACCATTGCATAACTTATACCATTTTGCTTAACACTGGTATTTCTGTAACGAGCTTTCCAAATAAGGCATTATATATAGGAAATGGGTTGAAAAAGTGATCCAATCCGAATTATTTTTAAAAGCATTCATCATCAAAATGGCTGAAAAACTTTTAACCTCTAGATTGAATACAAGAATACAAGATGGACAGAATGACAGAGGGACAGATAAGTCTAGGTCGATGTAGAAAGTGTTTTCAAATTGATCAGATATAATAAAAGAAGGGTTTCTGTCAAGTCTTTCTGGTTAGTGTACTTTTATGCCACAAGGCATGTAGACCGTAATAAGAGCGTCTGTCAAAGACAGATCTAAGATGGAGGTTCGGTGTATACAAATATTGTAGAAAAGCTAAGCTGGTTAGATGGCAAATATAAAACTCGCACCAGCAAGAAGAGTTTTCTTAAACAAGGGTATGAGGTAGGATGAGTGTCAAGTTAACTGAGATGAGACTAACCTGGCCAACAAACAATAAGTTCAGTTGTTCATGGCGAAGATAGCTAAAAAAGAATTGTCTGTGAGAGAACTGACTGAAGCTGTTCTGGCATAAGAAAAGACTAGATCGCTTGATAAGATACGACTGCAGATGGACTAATGCTAGGCATATCCATGCAGATTAAGAAAAGCTTGGCTTGATAGAAAATTATTAACTTGTCTATTTAGGCCAAAAAAGAGTTGGCTCGATAAAGAAGGTATAGATTTATTGTATAGTAGCAAAATAGCCCAATGGGCTTTTGCTCGCAGAGCTTCTCTATCTCTACAACAATTGTTTGTAAGATAATAACAGACACAGAGACTTAAGTTGGCGATATATTGGTTGAAAGAGGGCTAGGAGGATTGCTAGAAAAAGCTGCTGTGCCTTCTCAAGGTCAGCCGCTTTTACTTTCTCGAAAGATGATAACTATTAGTTCTCGGTTGTTATACTTTCAACCGTAAGAAGTAGTTAGTGACTATTTTGACTAAAAGCTTGCAAAACTCATTGGTAGGTACAAGTACGTACCTATGTACGTACGTGCTGGGCAGCTTAAGTTAGAGATATATCGATTGAAAGAGGGCTAGGAGGATTGCTAGAAAGAGCTGTGCCTTCTTAAGGTCAGCCGCTTTTGTTTTCTCGAAAGATGACGAGTATTAGGTCTCGGTTGTCATACTATTTATTTATTTATTTATTTTTTTTTTTTTTTCAAACAGGAGATTGTAGAATCGATAGCGAAATGTAGGTAATTTTAAGTTGATTGCCATTGTTAAGGTATAATGGATTAATTACCGCTGTGGTCTATTGCAACCGGAACATATTTCGTAAAAATTACACACAAAATATCACATTAAACTGCACAACACTGCTAATGCATTCTTCTTTTCTTTTCTTTTCATTTTTTATTAAATTTTATAAATTAAATGCAATTATTAGTGGTTAATTGATATATTATTTTTTATATTTATTTTCTTTATTTATTATTATCATTTTTATAATTATTATTACTCTTATTATTTTATTTATTTATTTATTTTTTTTGTTTATTTCTATGATTTGATTTTTATGTGTAACCCTTTAAATGGTTTGCCAACTCGCTCTTCCCTGTCTAACTGTCTCTGTAATTCACTTTCTATATGTGTGTTGTGTGCGTGTGTGTGAATATATATGTATCTACCTTTTACGGTTCCCCATTGAAACGAACCCCTGGGTAAAAAAAATCACAACCACAACAACTACGCTTATTTGCTAATCTACTAAAAAAAAAAAAACTACTGCCACCTTAAAAAAAAAAAAATGTTTTTTCGAAAAAAAACTTTCAACACTCGTTTAAAAAACATAAAACTAAAAAACAAAAAAAAAAAACTAACAAAATTCAAAATGATTGTAAAATAATTAAAACTGAATAAAATTGTATTAGGCACATGGCATGACTGTAAGTCCTGCGCCAATCACAATTAATCATCCGTATGTACATGCTAGTTATCCTGTTATACCAAATTATATGCAGGTAAGATTAATTTTTAGTTTTTTTGTTTTGTTTCGTTTTTTTTTTCTTTTCTCGTTTTCTTTTATTTTTTTTTTACTGGTTTTCGGTTTAATTGTTTTTTTAAGCTGAAGATTTTTTTTCTCTCTCTTGGATGTTTCGTTTATTGTTTGAATTTTACTTTTCTTTTAATTTAATTTAATATGAAATGGTTTTGGTTTTAAGATAATAATTTGTTATTAATTACCAAAAAAAAAAAAAAAAAAAAAATAAGAAATAAAAAAAGTTCACCAGCATTGAAATAAAATAAGAAAAAGAATTTGGTTTATCTTCTTCACACCCCGTCTCCAGTAGTCACACTCACGCTTTTTACAAGAACAAACCCCGAAAAGCATTTAACTCTTAATTTAGTTCATTTCAATATCCTAAATGTCTCCGCCCTCCACAAAATAAAAGCGTCTGCCGCATACCTCTCTATTAAAATAATTAAGTGAGATAATTTCTTTTTTTTAAACAAATTATAATTAAAAATAATTTTTTTTTTTTAATTAACTTGACAATTAGTTTCGCCCTTTTACACGATTGCTGTTTTGCTTTTTTTTGTTTTTTTTTTTTTTTTTAATATATATATTTAATTATTTTGGTTTCTATAAGTCAAAAAAAAAATTAGTCTAGCTTATGATACGTAGATTTTTATATATAAAAAAATTTTGCATGTGTTCTTTTCAATTTTTTTTTTTTTTTCGAATAAAAAATAATAAGTATTTCTTTTAATTATGAGGAATCCTCTTGATTTTCTTTATAATATAGCAGGGAATGCCGGTGATGGGTCAACCTATGATGGGCCAAGCCCCTTTGACTGGGGTAGTGCCGCCGACAATGACGACTCCACTGATGGTGCCAAGCAACAGTAATGTGTCATCATCGGGCGTAATAACTTCCACCCAAACCATACAAAATATGATGCAAGCGAACGGTGGCAATAAAACTGTACCCTTAGATCCATTCGGAGCGTTATAAATCTCTTGAAATTAAACAAAAAAATAGTAGAAAAAAAATCTATATATATATATATATATATATATGTTTATATATATATATTACAAAATAACTATAACACAAAAAATTATACACATTTTACCAATAAATAAAAAAAAAAAAAAAACAAGAATTGTATTAAATATATATTTAGAAAGCAAACTAAAACTGACAAAATGTTTATAATTATGTTGAAAAGAAAAAAAAAAAAAAGATCAAGAAAGAACATTATTGACTATGTATGTGAAGAAAGAAAATAATAATAATAATAAAATATATATATATATATAAATAAATAATTAAACAAAATTATATTTATTATATATATGTAACTATAAGTAATATTTACACAACTTACACATACTATTACACAATATTACGTAACCACTATAGGAAAGAAATATTGAAAGCAAAAATCTTATCAATAATTTACATGGAAAAAAATTAAGTTTAAAATCAATAATTTTATCAGTTTAATAATAAAAACGAAAATTATATATATATATATATATAGATATATATATATATAGATATTAATATATGTTTATAAATATAATATATAATTGACAAGAATAATACCTACCCATTACTTTTACCCCAATATAGTAAAAGCTCTGCTTATTCTCAGTTGTGTAAAATAAGTGATAAAGAAAAGTAATTCTATGCGGAGTGCCGCACTATGAACTATATACGCTTCGTTGACTTCGTTGATTTCCGTTTTCCTTTATCCGTAAATTAAAATAATCGCGAATGAAACAGAATTCTGCCTATGCAGTTGTAGATGAGGGGAGACGTAGACGGAAGAGAAAGCGATGCATGCAGATGGTAGACAAGACTGGGGAGGAAGAGATGAGTGTAGATAGTAGAGAAAATCGTGAAAGCGGGACGCATGTAAACGGTAGACAAGACTGTGAAGAAAGGGATGAGTGTGTATGGTAGAGAAGACAGTGATAAATACACTCATGTAGACAAGACTTGGGGGGAAAGAGATGAGTGTAGGTAGTAGAGAAAACCGTGAGAAAGGGATGCATGTAGACGGCAAACAAGACTAGGTGCACATAAAGAGTCGAGAAGACTGTGAGGAAGAGATGCATGTAGACGTAAGAGGAAACTCTGGACAACCGGGTACGCTATCGTCTCTCGAAAACAAGGATAAGACTACTATGTAGATATTTCTGGTTTCTTTTCTTTTTCATCTTGCTTGTAATTTATCCTTTAATGGCTCGGTAATGATTAAAAAACTTTTACTTCTCTGTTGGACACTTGTCTTAAATGCATGTTCAGTGTTCTAATAAAACTTGTTAATGAAAACCTAGTCATTCCTACAGCCATGTTAATCATGTTTGTTCTCTCAGATGGTATGGGTCGGACGGCCGGTCGGATCTAGTCATTCCTACGGCCATTGGTTCTTTTAGGTTATATGGATGGGTCGGTTAATCATTCCTAGGGACATGTTATTCAAGTCTATTCTCTTAGACTGCATAGGCCGGTCGATCACGGACTGATAGAAACACGAAGGCTATTTTTGCGGGTTTAATCAATGTTTCTTACTAGTACAACGGCACTGACATCTTTCATTCACTTGGACGTTAAGAAAGTGGAACGAACTTTGTTTATGGGTCAATGATTCGCAAATTTCAAGAAACATTTTTTTTGTAAATTTTATTCTTATACCGACTGATAATCTGACTAGAATCTTTCCGGATCCTGGTACTCTTGAATAGCACGAATGTTAATAACATTAGCTTATCATGCTTTAGTAATATTGAGAACCTATCAGATGGCGGGTGAGATGACTATAAAGAACTTAAGCTGACTAACGTGTCAGTCAAGTTTATCTTTAAAAGAGGAGACAATATAACCGGTTAAGATTGGGGACGACTTATAAAACACAACAAAAATGAAAAAAAAATTTTTCAAGTAACAAAACACATAGAACAGTGAATCCATCATCTCAGTAGATTTTCTATATATATTATGTAATTTATATTGAAATTTGTAAACTTATGTGTAATATTTTTTGTTTTAAGAAAGTGATGTCATAATAAAAAAACTGTTTTTAGAATTTTTTGTACAACAGTCAGTTTGGGCAACGGAGAAATGTATTCGAGTAATTGCAAAAAATAATTGAAATGATTTTAATCGGTTTTAAGCGATCACCCATCTTTATCCTTATTTCAAGCCTAATTGCCTTTAATTATTTGATATCGTTTTAAGTTTTTTTTTTTTTTTCTTTTAATTACATGTCAGAATAAATAGATAAAATTGGAAGACGCAGGCTTGTAAATAATCAATAATTTATATAAGAATTTATAAATTATATAACATAAAAACATAATTGGGGCTTTTCGTAGTCTTTAATTGGTTGATTTGATGATATTAATATTTAGAAAATATAAGTGAACAGATTTCACATTCCTAAGTGGATGTTATGCAAGTCAATTGCTAAATTAACCAAGTCCGTCCTTTTTTCCAACATTTTCTAATTGTTTTTATTTTCGTCAACGTTCTTGAATTAAGAAACAACAACACTAACCTCGTACTCTGTTTTGTATTGAATTAAAAAAAAAAAAAAAATTTAAAACGAGGTTATTAACAGTATGTGCTTCAACACTTTACGAAAAAGTTGCTAGCAATTCGCTCCGTTCACTTTGTAACCTTCAATATAACTTCGAAAGAATGTTCCATTCTTAAGGAATCAATTTCTTCCATCTTTTTATCCTACATTACACATGTGGCATGGGATTTATTAAGTTTGTGAGGATGGTCGCACTGTATCATTAATTAAGCGAAGTGGTGTAGGATTTCTGGTCGGCCTTGTCCGACTGTAGTATTCTTACTTTTTTTTTTTTTCGTTTTTTGTGATATATCTGCTGCTTTTTATATATATATAATGGCGGTTTTTTGAATTGAATAATACGTCCAACCATTTCGTAGCTAATAGATCGCTATCCGAAGCAGCATTTTCTTCTTTCCGAATTAAGATTACTAAATGAAAATATTCGTTAACTATAATCTGGCAAAAGTGCAAAAAAAAAACCGGTATTTAATTTGTTCATGAAAATTTATAATCATATTTTTCTTAATAAATATAATTCTTTGTTTTTTTACTTTTTAATTAAAAGTTTGAAACATATATTAAATTGAATCTCGGCACAAGGCAATGATTTTAGTTTTAAATTGATGAAAAAGATTATTTTAAATTCAATTAAATATATATAAATTTTTATAAAGTCCATATTTAGGTTTATACAAAACTCTCTATATAAAGTATAATGTTGAGTGTGGGATAAAATTTAAAAATTTTGTAGTCTACTATTATTTCAATGTTTTCATTTTCATTTCCTTAGTTTTTCAATTTAAATACACATTAAAAAAAAAAAAATTGTAATAAAATGAAAAATTTTTTAAATATAACTTATGTCGAAAATTTTTTTTATATAGTAATAAATTTTGCTTTTCTTTTTAATATTTAAATTTAAAATGCCACGTGGTACTTTTTTTAAACAATTGTAAATACACCCAACTCTTTTGGTACATGGCAGATGATAGATACGTTCCTCAGAAACTATGCAAAGTAGGAATATATTCCATAACTTTAAAAAATCATTTAAGATAAAAAAAAATGTAAATATTTTCCGAGAAAACCGTGTAAAAAAGGAATGAATGCCATATTACTCATTTATAAAACAAAGACAATTCATTTTTATTACAGTCCACACGTAAAATATATAAAAACTGGAATTGAAGTTAGGAATAAAAATCAATTTCGCAATTCTCCACTGTTACCTAATAAGAAACGTGCCCTTTTTCACCGGTAGAATTGTCAGATATGTCTAGCACAATTCTCGCATTTGATTCAAATAAACGGCCACTGTTGGACTTCTGAACAATACGTTCCGCCAGTTGTTTCTGTAAGACACTGTCAAAGTTAGAACTAAAGAAAATTTTTTTTGGGATTCCTGCTAGAATAAAGAATTCGTTATATGTTCGCGACTGGATGGACCGTGTTATTCCAAAGCCGGGTAAAAAAAGACAGCTTAAAAAAGAGTTGGATGTATTTAATTTAATTTAGAAACATTCTTGATTCATATAAGTGAAAATAAATTAATTTTATTAAATGATTGTAATGCATGATGAGGTTATTCCGAAATATTATTTGCATACTTCGTTTCTTCCTGATCTACGCAAAATACTCCATCCGTGCCGGCAGTCTACAAGCACATTTCTAGATGAAATTTCCATTAAATAATTATCCGGGTATAATTACGCGTTATGCGATGCCTTGCTTAGTCTAATGTAACCTATTCTAAGTTCAAAAAAGGTTAAATATTTTCTTCAAAACAGAAAATTACATTTTGGATGGACCCACATGTAGGGAATTAAGACTTTGCCTTCATGCCGGTGACATTTAGATTTGTGAAGACTTTCCGTTTGCAAATATTTCAAAATTTCAATATCAATTTCCTTTTTCCCTTTTTTTACTTACTTAAATGGTCCCTTAAATGTTCAAGGACAACTATGAGTTAAAGATGTTGCCATTTCTAGTATTTTCCCAAACAAAAAAAAAATGTTCTGATTAAATAGTTTTTTTTTATATTTTTAATTTATATTTGAATCAGTTGTACTGCTTACCCGACAGCGCCTTGAAGCGAAGATGGCTGGAGCATCTTAATATTTCTCCCACAAAAAAATGTTTTTTTCTAATACAATTTTTTTTCTTTTTTAAAAGCCTCCCCGACCCCTTGAGTTAAGTATGCGTAAAGAGATCGGTTGCGGTTTTGTCATTTAATGTTTATCCAAAAAATATGTTTTTTTCTAATTAAATTTTTTGTACTTAATACTCTTGAGCCAATACAGTGGAAAGAGATTATTTATCCAAAAAAGGAAATTGGCGATCGCGTTGGTGGGCATACAAAATTCGGCCCAAGGCGAATATATACCTTCTTCTTCAACGCCATCTTAAGTAAAAAAGTTTCAATGATTGTCATTTTTTAGAAGTAAGCCTTGAAGACCTCGTGATTTGGTATCTACTTTTCATTAGCTTAAAATTCCTAAAAGAAAGTTTCAAACTCTTCCGGCAACGAGAATTATGACATGAAATTCATAATATAATGAGAGCTTGTAATCATTCGCTTTTAATGGTCGATATTTAAAATTTGCTTCAAAGCGAAAATACGTTTCTTACAATTAATTGTCTTAAAGTAGTTTATTTCGATTTTCGATAATGCATTAAACGTATTGTAAATACAAAATAAATATCTATTTTACTTATGTATGGAAAAACTAAGCTTAAAAGTGAACACGATGGGAAGTGAGAAGACAGAAGCAGTGAAATTTATGTTTTTATACTCTATACCACTGCCCCTCACTAGGTGTATTGCATGCAATAGCCAGGAGGACTTGGGGCAGAACCAATTTTTATTATTCTGATCAATTCAGGAATCACTTTTTGCTTGTCTGTCTATCTATTCGCTCTGTCCGCCCGTCTGTCCGTTTTGTATTCTTATGTTCAACCTACCGGTCCCATCTATTTTTTAAGATATTTTGATGAAATTTCGTGCACTGGACGAACGTTATTGAAAATGATTCGGATCCGATCACTTTTTCGTTCACTTCCCATATATAAGTCGTTAGGTGAATAACTGTAGAATGCAGGATGGTGGAGGGTACGTAATGGTCGGCCATGGCCTACTATATTGCTTTTACCTGTTCAATTTGAATTTAAATTTTATTTTTTATATTTTTGTTTTTGATAAGATTTTTAATCAATAAAATTAACAAATAAATTAACAAATGCATACGAGACAAATCGATAAGGAAAAAAATATTTAGGGATATAAATGAAGGTATAAAGTAAATATTTAGGCATTAAGTGTAGCACTTAAAAAAATTGTAACTTTTGCTTTTCCATTTCACTCAGTAAACAAACATTGCAGCATTAGTTATAATATGTCAGCTTATGTGCTTGTAAAAATAAAAAAAAAAAACTTTTAATTATTACACGTACATTATACACATAGAAAACAAGAAGAAAAAAAGAAAATAATAAAAATAAACAAATGAATAGATAAATAAAGAAAAAAAAACAATAAAAAGCTAACCTCAATTGTAACTATAAGTGTTGTTGTAAATTGCATTCAATACACAATCAAGTTTAATAATTTTTTTATTTTCCTATTATTATTATTATTATTATTATTACTGTCTGTTAAAGCCTAAGTTAAGAAAACTCTCGTTTTAATGCATTCTTTGAAAAATATTCTATACAAAAATGAATAGAAAAAATAAAATAAATAATTGCGTAGATAAATTAAACGAAGTCATTCTCCTTCTTTCTCACAAATATTGCAAATGATCTTGATGATAATGATGATAATGATGATGATAATGATGATAATGATGATGATGATGATGAAACAAAAATTATGACAATATTTCAAAAAGCTGGAGTTTTAGGTATATATTTATTTCTAATTGAATTGTATACTACAAACACATATATTTATATATTCTACAGAGAGAAAAATCTATTTAAAAAAGAAAACAAAGAAAAAAAGAAAACAAAAAAAAAAAAAAGGGGAAGAAAAAATAAAAGAACAAAATAAGGAAAACTCTCCTAAATACCTACATTCCATGCCTACAGATACTTCCAATACATACCTACTTTATTGTATTGTACTTTATTGTAATAAGAAAAAGTTGTTTTCAAAAACTTTAATAATAAAAATTAAACCTAAACACAACAAAGCAAGTGAAAAAGAGAAGGAGAGAGCGAAAGAGTTTGTATTCGTTTTAGTCCGAATCTTTGCTTACCTACAATCTACCTTTTTTTTGTCATCTGATTTTCAAATTAATTACGTATTTTTTGTATTTCTATTCTGTCAAAAAAGTAACGGGAATCACCAAAATTACTCTTTTTTTTTTTTTTCCTTTATAAGCAGTACAGGCTTCACTGAATTATCAAAGCTCATCTTATACCATAAAAAGGTGGGAATGGGAAAATTTTCTTGTCTACTTTGTGCAACTTATCCTTAAACCCTGAAGAAACCCTGAAAGAATCGGAGTAGGACAACTTTCTTCGATTTAATAACTTCCTGGAACAAAAGTTATTTTGTTGAAACTTCCCTTTATTCGTTCACATTTATTAAATATATTGTATTGGCTGACAACAGTTATTCGTCATAATATTGCTTTTACACTGATAGTATGTCAGTGCTTTTGGGCACTGATGTGTAAATTCAGCGGAAATTGCAGGAACAGAATAGAATCCGAGGGGAGAAAAATGAAGTTGGTGGGTTTGTTATATCCTGCAGCACTTGTGCGTACGTACGTAACACAAGACTCCCAGAAAGTGATTCTGGATCGATCACTATAATAATGGATGGATCTTTCTGCAGTCCTTCTGAATGTCACATACGTTCGCGCAAAATTAATACACCTGAGCTTGTTTGTCTGTCCGTTCGTTCATTTGATGTCCGCCTATTTACAGGTCGCAATTTTTGAAATACTTTAATGAAATTTGATATATTGGCATGTCTTGAGCCAAGGACGAACAGTATTAAAAATGTTTCGGAGCGGAACACTTTTTCGGCCATTCCACATACATATAACGCCTTATTTTGAGAACATTGTAATTTTTCGTATTTTGTAAAAAAAAATCGCTAGGTAATAATGTTCTCGCATTCTAAGTTGATGTAAAAAATTTCGACTGCATGGAGCAACTTTTTGCATCTTCTGCCATATAATAATTATTCCCATAGGAAATGGATCTGTGCTTAGTAAAAGGGCGTAAAATTTTCAATATTTGTTCATGAAAATTTTTTTCATTACAATAATAATTTGTCATAAAAGTTAATCCATTCTAATGTAATCGTTTGGATCAGAAAAATCTCTTGTTTGGATTTCATCCCTTATAAGGATTCTAATGAGAAATATGTGCTTTTATGGTAAAAATGTACAATTTTTGACATTTTGTGAGAAAAATTGATTCGTAAGAGTAATTTCAGAAAAAAACTCTATTAAATCTGGATCAAATAGGTTCACTTCGTGAACATCATCGCATACAAAAATTGTTTCAATATAGTAAATCGTATATGTCGAAAAGGTCCAATTTTTAATACTTTATGACGCAAATGGATAATTGGAACTTATATTATCTAAGTAAAATTGTATAGGAAGGCAGAAGCTTCAAGTGCTGAGTACAATGAATGCATGGCAAAATATTATTTGATTGTGTGTTGAACTTATAGCGTGCATTGCATTTCTGGAGTAAAAATCATGCAAACAAAAAATATGCATAATGCAAAAAATGCATCCTTTGTAAATTTTGTTCAACGCTTAAGTTACTTATTCTGTCTATCGATCTGTCCGTCGGTCCAATGTCTTCTGTAAACATTCTTCTGGCCGCAAAATTGAAACTCTTGATACCAAATTTTGCAAAAACATAGCAAGTTCCTGGACGTAGTTTGGAAATTGAAAATAGGCCAAATCGGTCGAAGAACACCCCTGCAATGCTACGTGAACAGAGAACATCTCTGTTTTGGTTTTGGTTTACTGCTCATAAGCTACAGCGGATAAATGTACAAAAATGGGAAAAATTGATCACGCCTACTCAATTTTATAATTTTTTAAAATTTATCATTGCTTTTATAACGCGCAGAAAACAGCTACAAAACCCCATTAGGTATATAAATGATTGGCCAATTTCAAATTTGAAATGCATTTAAGCATGTCCGTCTGCTATTCCGTCCATCTGTCCGTCTGCCAAATTGTGTGCAAATTTACAAAGGAGTCTGAAAATGTCGCAAGCGGGTGAAAGGCCACGCTTACAACGCCCACACCTCTGTGCAGACAAAATTGAGAAAAGAAAAAACTTTTACAGAATCATTTAAAGGGATTACGAGACTTTTCACAACGAAACTAAATGCAATAATAGTTGGAAAGTTTTCAATATTATTTACTAATGAACAGCCGAGTAGGCAAACGATCGCGACTAACAACTCATTGGTCGCGGGTTCAAATAACCAGTGCGGTTAAGTATTCAATATAGGCGAGCATATATATATATTATTTAGATGTTCAAGCTAAGATTTGAAAGCTTTGAATTGAAAGCTGCGGTTTTCTGTAAGGTTCTCAAACCAGGGGACTTTTTTTTGGGAAAACTTCCCGAAACTGCCGGTTGCTGTTAATCCGTGTTGATCTGGCTGCCTAGGATCCGTGTATATGTATATACATATATATATATTGCAATATGTAACTACATAAGTGTCTATACATAAATATGTATAGATCTGTAGTATATACATATTTATATATATTATATACATATATATATATGAAGGTATCGCATAGTCGTGCGGCGCCTGTCAAATCGCCGTTCACGGGTTCAAATCTCAGCTAAGTATGGGTTGCGCGTTAGACCATACTTCGTAGCAATTTACAAATGTTCGCTTGATTAGTCGTTTAAGCTTAAAAATATTGCAAATAATTGTTCGCATCAAGGATTCTATTAGAAGAAATAATTAACTAAAAGCGACGGAAAGAGTCGACAGCAGCTATTCCGTTCTTTTTTATTTTTTCTATATTAGCAGCCGCTGCGTGGTTATCGGCCATGCATTTACCAGATTGGTTGTCAAGAAGGACTGCAGCTAGCGGGGGAAGCATAAAAAAGCAGTAGCGTTTGTGTACGCTCGGCTTGAAATTGTAAACTGACGGAACGACCAGACGACATATTCAAAGATGTCGAAGAATTGCTCTAAAACGAATATCGATTGCTTTCTAACTTGTTTTGATATATATATATATATATGTATATTTTTTTTTATCTATTAAATATAATCTTATATGTATACATAACATTTTTTAAGTCGTAGAAATTTTATGTTTGCACTTAGAAAACTGACAAAATAAATAATAAAAAAAAAATGTTATAACAAGAAAAAGAAAAAAAAAAAAATTGGAACAAAGTCTTGACCAAAATTGTTACAATTATAAATGAAAATAGTTTGTTTACCAAGGACGTAAGAACAAGGCAAAGAGATAATAAATAAAAATATAAAAAAATATATATAAAACTAAAGTCTATGCAAAACAAAAAATACGTAAGTGTTAGTTAAAATGAGAAAAAAAAAAATAATAAAATAAATAAATAACTTGAAAAAAGGTGTTAAAAAGTCAACTATATGTATAAAAATAAAAGGAAATTAGAAAAATTATATACAGATAAAAAAGTGGGAAAAAGTATAATAAAATGAAACAAATTAAAATAATAGCATTTATGTTGAAAAAAAAAATTTATTCATAAAATTTTAATTAAAATTTTTAAGTGCGTAAACGTAATTTATATTAGTTGAAAATATCTGTTTATTTTCTTATATAATGGGTGCTTGCATAAATTTTGGCCAGCGACTTGTATCGGTGAAAATGACAAAGTAATGCGAAATATAATGCATTTTGAATAGCTTTCGTTGCTTGCAAGGCAAAAATGAAGAGATTTTTTTATTGTGACTGGTGATGGAAAGTGAACGATAATCCCTAGCGCAAAATGTTATGGGTTAGTCCATAAGACGCCGAAGCCGAATATTCAGGGCCCTAAGGTTTTGCTGTGCACGTGGTGCGATCAAGTATGCGATGCAGTATATTACGGGCTGCTAAAATCGGAAGGCAACGCTCGCCCACACTTTGCAAAAGTGGTCAATGATACACTATTGCAGGTCGAATAGGAAGTTCTGTGGCGTCCAGATCCGACTCATCAAACATAGTGCCTTCTGATTACCATCGATCCAGCCCCGCATGGCTGGCACGCAGCTTCACAAAGTTGAAAAAGTGCAAAAATGGATCGATCATTGGGTCGCCGTCAAACCAATATTATTTCTCGCGCTATTTCGACGCGCTATTACCAAGTTCCCAGAATGACTGATAAAAGTTGTAGAAAATTATCGAAAATATTGTGATTAATTTGTTATATATTGCAACAATTTTTCTCAAGCAAACTGGCTGAAACTATGCAAGCACCTAATACGTAACAGTAACTATCTTCCTGGAAATTTTCGTTACATATTCGATTGTGGGTATTTTGTAACTCGTCGCTTAAATACTGGCTTATACAAGATTAACTTGAGGTGCAATTGACCATTACGTTTAGAGACTTTTAACAACTATACACGGATGTGGGTCAAATTCCTAGCCACATCGTTGACATATTTTCTCAATTTTGCAGTTATTAGCTTAAGGTTGCAGGTTGAAACTCACGACATTTTCGGGCATATTTTATTATGCTATTAGGCGACAAGCGGGATTAAATACACCCAACTCTTTTTTTACACGGTTGTTTTTAGCCGATTTTGGAATAAGACGGTCCATCGTTGGACTTTTTTACACTAATTCCAGAAAAAAATTTTTTTTTGTAATTCTAATTTCTTTACTTTCTTAGCGACTGGGTCCACTATGGGGAATACCGGGCTTTCATAATCGCTTTTTTCTTTACCTCTTTTTAGTTCAAATTAAAAAAGCATTTCGTTATTTGACATATATTTTGTGTTACGAGTGATCAGTTCATTAAAATTCTAAAAGTTGATGCTTCACTGCGTAATAAACGTGCAGGCTTGTTATCAAGTAGCGATGAATAGTTGCGAAATTTATTTCTATTTAAAAATTTTGTATGTTGTACTTAGGAACTAAATTTTCACTTTGCACAAAATGAAAATAATTTCTTTAAATAAAAATAAACTGCCATTGGTTAGTCATACATGCGCTTATTACGGGTATATATGGCGCGACTTCACGCCACATTCATAGCTTTAAAGCGTGGAGAATACTTTGAATTTTTCCTTATTTTACTTTTGACGGATAAAGAAGAAAAAAAAAAACAAACATTCACTCAGTCAACCAGCAGTGTAGACAAGAGTGCATGACATTCCATGCACACATAAACATCCGCGATGCACTGTTACAAAAAAATGATGAATACATGCTTACACCAAGTACTCAATCCACTTATCAACACTTGCCCGTCTTAACGCTTTAGATGAAGATCGTTTGTATTTGCAATACGAATCACTTGCTTGTAATGCTCACCTAGCCGCTTACTCTAGGTAAAGGAAGAAATGGTATGTTTTTTAGAGACGCTTGTCGAATCAATAAGAAACCAATCATCGATATAGGAATAGTTGATGAGTTGATGAGTAGGAATGGACCAATGCAAAAAGCAATGCATTAATACTCCAGATACGTGTTCATGGTAATATTCTTTACTCATTCTGGTTAAAATACCATCCGCTAATATGTTCCCGAATTATTACTAAATTATGCGCCAGCCAACAATCGTGACTGTCACAGTAAACAGAGCACGGCAAACCAGCCACTAACAAAGATGATCATCGGTCTTTCAACGGTAAGGATCTAGCTAGCCTTAATTTGGGATCGTCTAGCCTTGCACTTCAGCACTTGTTTTTTGAGCGACTTTTTTTTCCTACTCCGAGAGTAATGGCCGTTAAATTGCTCCCCTGCACACACCGTCGGCCGCAATGTGAGGGAACGAACGAGAGCGAGGAAAGACGATTTCACTCTAGGGAGTGAAGCTAACGCGTACAAAGGGGAAAGATTATTATATTTGTAGAATGCGAATACAATCAAGAGCAAGTTAAACGAGGAAGGGGTTTTAATTGGCGGAAGAAGGCCGATTCTTATCGCAATAAATTTTCTGTTAACGTGGACCCTGGCGCATCTGAGCTGTCTCGCTCATTAAGAGGTAGAAAATGCAACGTTGCAACCTTTTAATTTTCATTTTTGAGTGTTTAAGATATCAATTAAGATAATAAAAAAAGAAAAAATGGAGGGTAGAGCATTAGCTTTTAAAATGTTGTGAAAGTAGACGTACACCTAGAAAAGCTAATATTCTTGATCGTAATTCGGAGGAGCTCACTAAAGGAAGACTTTGTGTCGGTTTACCGGAAGCTACGGTTTCGTAACGTGTGCGCTTTCATATTTGACGAGTAAAAGCTCGGAACTAAGCAAAGTTCTGAAGTAAATGCACGGCCCATTTGTGAATGTAAATATTTACAGAGCGGTGCGTTCTCTGGTCGAGTGACCGGCTCTCCTTATCGAGTTAACTCTTATGACCGAACGCAAAAACAACACGATTGTAACGCAAATCCATACGCCATCGAGTATTCACTATTCGTTAAAAGTTGCTCGATAATGACAACTAGGAATCTGATAATGAAAATCACATTCGAGCTATAAGAAAAGGAAAGAAACAATTGTGACATGAGATCTCATATCAGTCTGTATTTTAAGGAAATCTGATTTCTTTTAGGAAAAAAGGCCTGCGCTTGTTTTCAAGAATATATCAATCGTCAGAACGAATAGCCTGAGGAGCAAGTCTCAGGTTGTGCACTATTGTTTACTTATCACGCAAACCTCGTAAAGTTTCGTTCTTCAACGTTTCTCTGCGCCGTGCCAACTTTATATGACTACTCGATCATCATGATTGTTAAAGTTAATTAATTTGTAACTTGGTTTATGAACTTACGGGGGAAACTCCGATATTTGAAGTTCTGAAAAGTAATCTCTATTTATGACTATATGAAAGCACAATTTTGCAAACCTTTCCCTCATGCAAAACTCATCTCTATGCGTTGGAAATCAAATCTTTCATATATCATCTCAAACCTGATGCGTTTTCTTTTCATTTTCTTTAGGTAGGCACCCAGATAGTCGCAAGAGTATGCGGATAATATCGCATCTTCCCAGTCACACACATATTAATGGTCACGTTCTGATTTCTGCTGACTTGACGGTCGTCGACAAGCAGCATTCAATCTTTTCTTGGCAACAGTGCTACAATTATACTTAATTTGCGTTCGTCATTTACACTCTTTACTTCGGCAAAAAAATATAGCCTTTCCCTAAAAATTTCCCACAATTTTGGTCTTAAACCTGTATGGATTTTGAACGACTACTCTTGTGACATTTCGTTCTCCATGTGCAAGAAAGAGTATACTCCGAATTACATTTTCAGCTGAAAAAACATAAATACTGGAAAGTGATGGTTAGTTACTACCATATACAGATGGTTCTAAAGGTGACGATCTGCTACCTGGTCGATCTACTTGTGCTAAATGCTTTAGGACATGTTCTTCTAAATCACATACTTCACGAAAGTCCAAAGCTCCCCTATCCTTCACGCTGCGAATTTTGCTCATAAAGACAAAGTCAAAACTGCTAATGTCACTAATGGTCCATCGAATTTGACCCAGATCACCATCCATAAAGCCAGATCACCAGTGATAAAATTAAAATGCTTTGGCTACCGAGACATGCCGGTCTATTGGTAAATGAGCAAGGTGATCGAGCAGCGAAGTCTACTGCTTCTGCATCTCGAGAAATTAGAAATTCACACAACAAAATTCTCTTTACGTTATATCATCTCAAAACCATTTGGCAAATAAATAAAATTCCAGAATATATTGATATTAAAAATCGTGAAAACAGCCTGGGGAAAAGACCTCTTCCCGTACAATGGTTGTGTGATAGCACGGAAAGGTACATACAATCAAGCTGAACGACAACTTTATTAAGGTCCCAAACAGAGTGTCTGTTGACACTGAAACTTTTTTTCCTAAGTTCAGTAAGTCATCTAGTGCGTCGATTTGCTGACTCGTACAAGAAGAAGAAGCAGAAGAAAACGTTATTGTTTTTTCGATTGTGTCAAGCAAAAAGAAGAAAACATTTTCTTCTTCGAAACTGTGCAGAGAGAGAGGGAGAGAGAGACTGTACGATAGAATTTAATTAAAAGAATACATATTTTATAGATTTATTTACTTATTGTCGCAATAATCATGGCAATGATGAGAAAACCTTTGCATAATAAACCCGACGAATCGGCGCCAAAACCCGTATATTTGACCGTTGACGGTAATCATGCGCTATTTAGTTCGCCACATATGCACAATCATATGATGTCCGATGAGCGTTGGACGGCCGATTGTTTAATTGAACAATGCCAAAGGGTCACTAATTTAATGCATCGTCGATTAACTTTTCAAAAGCGTGAAAATACTGCAAAAAGGAAGAAACTACTCAGAAATTGCACAAAGCTGCGTACGCAAAACAATGATGGACGAAAAAAATTGAAACAAACATTAACCGGCGAAAATGCTATTGAGATAAATAAATTGTTATTGCATCATAAAGATTTGAATCGTCTGTTCAAGAATTTATCGTTGCCGCAAATCGTTGCGAATATGGATCAGAGGTCCTTTGTAATGCGTAAAGAGAGGGATCGTTTAACGTTTCGTCGGGATCAATTGGAGGAGGATTTAGAAGAAGCTTTGGTAGGCACACGCATAAGCTTATGCTTCTTTCCTCTATTGTTGTTGCTCTTGTTGTTGTTGTTGCTCTTGTTGTTGTTGTTGCTCTTGTTGTTGTTGTTGTTGTTGTTGTTCTTGTTGATACGGGTATTAAGATGTTTCTTTATTGTTGCATAGATGCGGCTATCAGTTGTACAGAATCGCATTATATATGAAGATCGATTTCATATACCGGAAGAAGCTGTCATACGTCGAATGCAAACGAAAATAGTGAATTCGAGGAGACGCATTAGAGCCTTGAAGCATATTAATTACACATATAAAAAAATGATGAAACTCATAGAACACGATGAGATTTACTATGAACCAATATTGCAAGCTTTGGAAAAAGATATTGAAAATCTACATGGTTTCATAAAATACACGGTCTATATTGGTGTACCGGCCATTAAACGTTCCGAGAAACTTGAGGCAGACTTAAAGGTAAATCCTAACATAAAGGACAGTTAAAGTTTTCAAAGTCATTCTGAATTGTGTTATTGTATACCAAGTGTAGACTATAGCGCACATTAGATATCTTATTGTCTTCCGTTTTCGGTTATAACATTCCTTGATTCGATTTGCTCTACGTCGTCCTGGATAAGTGATTCTTACGCGACAACAAACGTGTATTCAGCCTTCTTCTTGAAGAAATTTCCTATAGCGCTTGTTAATTACCTCTACATGCCTGCGTCTGGCAATGATTTCTTATAGTACAATGCGTAGAGTTTAGCTTGACCGAGGCAAGTTACAGGCTCTTGTAGAAGTCGCAAAGTTCTGGTTGCAAGAAGCCATTGCAAAACTAATAGAAAAATATTGCATTCCTTGATATTGGCCTTAAGAAGGAAGTGCGGCACATCGCTATCCTCTTATAAGCGTTAAGCGTTTACCTTCTTCCTCTATTTAATAATATTTCTTAAATTATAGATAAAAGAAAAGCAAGCACGTAAAGCTCTGCAAATGAAGGTCAAATCTATAGGTGGTTACCAAAACCTATTAAAAAAAGGATTATCCACAGGACCCAAGTCGAAAAAACCTGAATTATATTTTAATTGGGGCAAGCATTACGAACGATATACAAAAAGTATGATGGCTTTAAAGTTTGAGTTGGAAAATGATGAAAAAAGTATAGCAAAACTCCAAGAGCGAACACTTTGCTCTCGTCCAAAATTCATTTATCCAACGTAAGGGTGATTCTGGCAGAGGGATTTCATTGCTTTAAGATTTTATTTTCATTCGTTTTTTTAAAACAGTTTCAAGTTTCAAAAAGAGAGCAACGCTTCTTTAGAAAAAATTATCGCTTTGGCTACTTTACGGGTCGAGAATAAAGCTTTTAAAGCGGCCAGTGCACAAATCAAAAAGAATTCCAATTTGGAGAACTTTTGGAAAATAACACGATTGTAAGAACAAAAACAAAAAAAAGAACAAATTTTCAATTCTTAAAATAATAGAAAAGGATTTCATTAAAACAACTCGATCTTATATAGATATACAGAAAAGATCGCTTGGCTTAAAGAGAAAGTCGAAGAGCAAACGAAAATCGATCAAGATTTGGTGGCTTATATAAAAAATCGTTCAGCCATGATGTTAATATTCCGGTAAGTAAATGGGAAAACATTATCTGCATCTATATACGACGAGCTAACAAGTTCTTCTTTTGAGTATTCACTGCCGAGTAACACAAATGTGCTTTTAAATGTTATTGGCTAAGATGTATCTAAATGGATCTATTCGTCTATTCGGTCTGCTTTTGGTGCAAGAATACGTGCTTCGGCTTCCCCTCGTTCGCGTTCAATTATTCCTTTTTTTCTTCTGATCTTATAGTGTGTTGCAGTTGCGTCATCGACTTCACATGGCGCACTGAAGGCGATTTTATTTGCCATGAAAATATCTCCCGAAATGGGGAGAAATTTATAGAGATCCCCCAGTCCGAAAGCTTGGCTTGGTAAGCTCTTGGGGAGGTTCAAGTTTCTTCAATAATTTCATTTCGCTTTTATTTACCCTTCGCCTGATTCAGCGACTGCAGTGGTAACGAACGACCGGAAATTTGCGTCAAAGCGCGCTAACTTGGAGAGACCGAATTGTTGTTGACTTGCAAACGTCTTGTATTCCATGACTAAGCGGGAAAATGCCCGATAAAGAGATCGATAGATTAAGCTATTTTTTGATACAAACCAGGACTTTTCTAGTTTTTTTGCTGCATAATATCTGTATGCGTTGAGCTTAAGTGATCGATAAACAAGAATGAGTTCAGATGGGAAGAACATCTTAGCATTTCTCTTTCTCTTTCTCGTTCTCACTTTCACTTTTATTAGATTTGCTTTATGGAATTTTCATGATTTGTTACGTCATGTGAAAGGAAAGGATTGCGTTAACTTAAAGCGCATTTATCAATCCGAGCACTTGAAATTGCCGCTCCTGAAATATGAAATGCTAGTAATGCATGCCGCACCTCCACCGCTATTAGAAGAAAATAGTATGTTTAATGGTTTTTGTTAATTATTTTAACTTCTTTTCACTTTAGTAATCTCTGTACTTTCTACTCACTAATCCATTGTTTAGTTGATATTGTGTTGGAAGTTGTGAAAAGAAAATTGGCATTGGTAATGAAGACGTATTCGCGACTGCTTAGGGAATTCGAAATCGATCAGCACAAGCGGTCAGTTGTATTACGTTATCAAGATGAATTTATCAAGACTTGTGAGACACAGATTGCGGAACGAACATCTGACCAGGAAGATGATGGCGTAGTTGACGAAATCGCCTTAGACGTAACCAAGGTCACGTCTGCAATACATTCACGTCGTAGTATGAAAGAACTAAGTGCTAAAATAGTTGAAGAATTCGCGAAGAGAGAGTCCGACTAATTGTCAAATTGCGATACAAAAAGACGCTCTAGAAATAACATATAGTAACGACCTGAATGATAAATGAATAAAAAAGAAGTCATTTATTTGAAAAAACCTGTCATTCATATTTGATTTAATGCTTGGAAGGATTGATTGCAATTTGAAAAATAATTCATAGACTGATTGGCAATATTTTCTCAACAATTCTCGATCATTTAAGTATAAAATTTGTGGGCGTTGCTTTTCGAGAAGGGTGATGATTAGCATTCGAAACCAAGAAGAAAGTTTCATAGATCCCACAAAGTATACATACATTCTTGGTCAGTGTCAAATTTCGAATCGATTTAAGCATGTCCGTCTGTCCGAGTGTACGCCTGGAAAAATGATGCTATCGACTTTAAATTTGCCCAAAACATTGCAAGTTCTTGCACATAGATCTGTGTTGAAAGTGAGCCAAATGGTCGAAGGACACGCCTACAATATCACGTAAATTGAGAACATCTCTGTGTCTTTCAAAAGGAATAAATAAATGTTTTTTTCTTCATCAATTATAAACTCAGAATAAAAGTGGAGAAGTTGCCACTGTGCGAGGTCAAAGCTTCCGATTTTTGTACAGGTACTGCGGCATAGTCCGTAGAATACTCGTTCAAATTTTTGCAGATTTTTGCAGATCTGCTGTAGTTGATAAGTAATGACGAAGAAAAAAGACGCAGTTTTTTTTATTATTATGAGTTATTCTCAGTTCAGGCGGTACTGTAGGCGTGTCCTTCGGCAATCTGCATGCAAGAACTTCCAATGTTTCTGCCGAATTTGAAGTCGATAGCTGCATTTTTGCGGCCAGGGAAATGTTTACAACAGACATTACAAAGACGGACAGACCGACGTGCTTAAATCGATTTAGAAATTGATGCTGCTCAACATAAATAAATATACTTTGCAGGGTCGCTGAAGCTTCCTTGTTGGCGTTGCAAACGCTTTGATAAAAGGAATATACCCCTCACCCTACGATGATGGTGATAATACTGAGGATTTCTCACACAATTTTCAACACTATTCAGACACTCATGTTCTTTGTTTTATTATTTTTTTTCTTTTTCATTGAGTCAATTTATTTTTTCAGTTTCATTTAATAAGGGAACGTTTTGAACTGCGATTTTTTTTTAAGATTCATAATAATTTTTATTCTTTTATATTTTACGCGGTTTTTTATTTTTTTATTTTTTGCAAGTGAAGTAAAACTATTTGGAAGTCGAGATTTGTGGTTTTTTCTTTTTTTTTGGAGGGGGGAATAATTGCGCTAAAGAGATTGTTTAATTAATAAATCAAAATGGCGACTCCGGCACTAGCACCTAAGCCCGTACATCCAACGCCAATGCGTAATCATGGATTGCTTGGCATATCATACGTACGACAGCATATGATGGTCGATGATCGATGGGCGGCCAATGCTCTTATTGAAGAATTTCACGATATGGCCAATCTATTGGGTGGGTATACGAAATAAAAGTTAATATTTTGTTATATCGTAGCACTTTTTCTTATCTTTGAATATTTGTTTAGCAAAGCGGTTAATATTTAAGAATCTAGAGACTAATGCTTATCGCAAGACATTGAAAAAGTCTGCTCGTCGTTTACGTATACAATGTCGGGATGGTCGCAGTCTGTTGCAGAATGTTATGAACGGTGATAATATCGCTGCTATAAGAAATGTCTTAATCAATCATAAGGACATGCAACGTTTATATCAGAAGATGAACGTTTTTCAAGTCGTCGATAATATTAATCAACGGACATTTGTTATGCGTAAGGAACGCGATCGTTTAAATCATCGTTTAGCTCGCTTAAAGGACGAATACAAACGAGATCTATTGGAGCGGGCAACCATTGAGAATCGTATTAAATATCAAAACGAATTCGTGTTGGAGGAGGAGTTTCGCATGCGTGAATTTACAAAAAAAATCGAAAACTCAAATGTCCGCCTGACTGCCATACGTACGATTAATTCAACATATAAGAAAATTATTCAGATTTTACGGCACGATGAGATTTTCTATGAACCGATATTACGTTCCCTGTGCCGAGACATTGATGATCAGGCGTCCTTCATTAAACATATTCTCTACTTAGGAATGCCAGCAATAGCTAAATTTAATCAATTAAGTGAAGAGTTTCGAGTAAGTGATACATCAAGTTGACTATATTTAAAGACGAAAAATCTCTATATATAATCCTTCTCGATATAATTTCTTAGCAAATGGATGAAAAATCGCGCAAATCAACTCAATTTAAACTATCAGTTATAATGGGTTTTAAACGAACAAGTTTAAAACGCTTCTCCAATCTTGCAAAGCTGCCGAAAGAAAATTTAGTCGTTAATATCTCGAAGCGTTATACTAGAGAGACGAGAAGCATGCTAAAATTGAAAAATCAATTGGAAGAAATTGAAATAATAATTAAGAAAATCAAAGTAGCGACCTTATGTTCAAGGGCAACTGAAATATTTCCGAGGTATGCAAATAAAAATTCACTATTTTTCCTTATTCAAAATTCGTAGGAATCGTCCTTCGCCATATATATAACCGAGTTCTAGGGCATTTCACTGCCCTGACATTAATAATGTGTTCGAAAAGTTTCATCGTGCATCAGTTGTCACTATTTGGGCGGATAGCGCAATCCTGGTGTTTAGAAGGATTCTAAAATTAAATGAAAGTTGGAAGCAGTTCGGTTGCATCTAAAATCTTTAAGGTCTGCCCTCTCTTTGCTTTATTTATTTTTTTTTTTTTCTTATACTAAGGAGCAGCACTTGGAATGCTTCCATCCAGATAGAAAGCCCATTGTTATGCTGGAGTTTGCATTTGAATCCTTTAACGAGCAGGACCATATTTTCCCTTTTAGCAATGGATTGTCTCTGTTCGTTTCTATGAACGATAGGAAATGTTAAAATGAGTCGAGTTAATGACAACAAAGACTTCAATGTTACCATGTTTAGAATAGAGATGGGTCTAATTTTTGATACGATCGGTATCTATGTTCTCGACGCTTCAGGCCATTCCCACTTGTCTTTTGTTAAAATCATGTGTGAAATATTTTATATCCTCCTCTCCAATTGCGAGTGGTAATCGTGAAAACGAACTCGAGAATAACTCAAGAAAAATATTCTGAGATCATAAGACTTTATCACTTGGGTTGGGTTGGGTTACTTTGAATCAATCACCTTTCAGAACGCCTTTAGTCGATTTTTCCTCGAGCTTTAAAGCGGCAGGTTTTGATTTTGAAATACTTATACCTTGGAACTGAAATTCTTGAAATCCTTAGACACGTTCCTTGCCGCAAGTACCGTTTTCAGTATACGTTAAAATGCATTTGCCCGCCTATGGCCATCTTCTAAATTAATTTATGAAAATCTAAATATACTAATAGTTATTATCCCTATTTCAGGAGATGTTCTTTTTTTTACAATATTGTTGAAGATGTGTACCGATAATGGTACACGTGATATAGTTTTTTTCTCATAAATGCAAAAAGAAAAGCATTTATTTGTATTTATGAAACTTGTTACCATGTACCGAGACCTGTACGTGTGGCATGGGAATGGTATCGACTTGCTTGCAGCTTGACAATGGAACTTATTATAAAATACTTGTTAAACTTTATTTTATATTCTAAACAGCCTTGTGTGTAAACTGATTTATACATGCATGGTTTTTCGAAACAAAAAATAACAGAAGAAATTTTTTTATATTTTTTCAAGTCCCAAATAAATAAGAAGGAGTTAAATTTTTAGTGTGGCACAATATATATTTGGCAAATGCTTATTCTTTCTTCGATTTGAATTTTTTTATATTCTCTTATGCAAATTAGAATAAAAGTCCAAATGGAACATAACATAAAATTGATGAAAAGGAATGAAATCGGAACCATATCGAATGAATTTTTAATCTTCAAAAATAAAGTCGCCGAAGAACAAGAAAGTGTTCTACTACACAACTACTTCGAGGAGGAAGAAGAGTAAGTTTATTGAATAAATCATTTTCAGAGAATACATATATAATAACTAATTATTTCATTTTTGTCTCTTTAATGTTAGGCGAACAAATCGGATTAGATTGCTAGAAGAAGCCATAGTAGTTCAGGATCGTAAAGAAGCGGCAATATTAAGGCATATGAAACATCGGACAGACACTTTTGTTGTATTAAGGTGAAGGCTAATAGAATTCTATGCATATTTTTTCAAAATTTTTTAATTATATGCTTAATTAATTAAATGCTAGATACACTTTATGGAATCTTCTCGATATATTAAGATATGTCGATAAGCCGCCCCGTATTGCTCCATTGCAATATCCGAATACATATTTAAAATTACCGTTATTGAAATTTGATATGCTAATAATGCGTGCTTCGGCTCCGCCATCATTTGAAGAGAATAGTAAGTAATATAAATTTTATATAAGATGCGGAGCGTGTTCATATTCGAATCGATTCGATATATCTATCTTTAAGCTAAGACAATGTTATCGATTGTGGAACGTAAGTTAACAATCTTAATGAGTGCCTATAAATATTTACTGGCCCGTCAAAATATACAAATGACGCCAATGCAAATGAGAACGTTTTGGCGAACTTATCACGAGGGATTCCTAGAAGTGCAAAGTGTGACAGACGAAAAGGAAGCCATGCGCGATAAAAACAACCTTGAAGATGTACAAGAGATCTTCGAAGATGCTAAATTGCTTCAAACTGTACCAAATCGTAAACAAATTAAAGCACAAAGCGCTAGAATTGTTGAAGAGCTTTCAAAGAAAGAAGATTAATATGTCACATGCGCTAGGAAGTCATGTCAACAATGTCAACAATGTTGAGATTCATTGTTCTTTTTTTTCTAAAAATTTTTCATAATAAAATATTTTTTTTTATTGTTTTATACATGTTTCTGTTCAGACTACATTGATTAATTATTTTATGGCGTTAATCATACTCGGGAAAAATTAAAGATAAAATGTCCGGGCGTGAAGTTAGCTCGTCGTGCGCGTTTGCTGAACGGTGAATTCTCTTTATGATTGGTTCGCGCCTTTCCTAAGATAACTGATAGTTGGCCGACATAACCCCAAGTTTTAACAGAAGGAAACAAGTATAGAGAATAAAAACATAGAGACAAAGAAATGGAATTATCCGACCTATTTTTAAAAGCTCGTCAATGTGCCCTATTTCATCAAGGTATCTCAAAAATTGTGATCTCTAGCTTGAATGCAAATTTACATGGGCCTAGAAAGGCAGATAGGCGGTCTCTGTCCGCCTTAGAGCGATTCATTTTCTGATTTGATCAGATTCAGAATTTTATTCCTGAAGCGATTGGTATAATAAAAGTTGGGTGTGCTCTAAGCCCTTTTGCGTGTTACATATGTCCGCACAAAGCTAATACATCCTGCACCGCGAGTGATGTAGGGTATAAAAACTAGACTTCGTTTTTTTGCCTTTTATCACAAGCTCCCAAAGAATTTCCCGAAGTCTCCTTCAAGTATTTCCATTTCTTCCATTTTCATGTTTTATTTATTAAATTTTATTACGCGCTTTTTATGTGAAAATCGAAGTCTGTCCTCTTACTCTTATGTGTGGACGATATTTTAGTAAGGTTTCAATTGCTCCTACGACTCGTCGCGACCCTTAAATATTAATCGACAAATATGGCATCTTCAGAACTACAGTGCGCTTATCACAAAGTTTCTTTTTCGAATATTTGTCGATTTTTGATTTTATCCTTCTTTCGATTTCATATTCTTACGTTTGGTTCAAAAGAATTTCGTTTGCTTTTTTGGTTTTCGTTTCTTTTTTTTTTGTTTTTAGAAATATTTCGCTAAATAACTTCCATTTGGCTTTTATTTTCGCGTTTCCTTCTTTTTGTTTATCTCGTTTTTGTGAAAAGTTTCGGGATAATTTTGGTTTTATTTTCGGTTTTCAATTTGGCGAAAGAAAAGTGTAAAGAAAGAAATAATGAGCATTGGAAATCTGGGAAAGGGTTTGCATGTAGATGTATCACAGAGGCCAGCCTATACATCACGGCCTGTAATGTCTCATGGTCTTCTTGGTGCGCAATATTTAACGCAACACATGATGATTGACGATAATTGGAGTATTCAGCAATTGATTGATCAATTTAATGATGTGAAAAGAGTAATGAGTAAGTTTGTGGAAGAGAGGAGAGGAGGCAGAACCAAACAAAAAAACAAAAAAACAACTAAATAATTAAACGCATTTTTCTTTCTTTTTCTCTCTAGAGACCCATGAAACAATTAAGCAGATACAGAAAAGAGCCGTAACATTTCGGGTTGATAAAGTAATAAGCAAGTTGAGGTCTCAAGTGCACGATGGTCGCTTCTTGCTAAATCGTCATAAATATCATACTAATAAACAAGTAATTCAGTATTTAGGAGGTGATAAAGCAAAAACGCGTCTTTATCAAAAACTACCACTGCACGGGATCAATGAATTAATTGATCATCAGACATTTGTCATGCGGAAAGAACACGATCGCTTAATGTTTCGTAAACGAAAGTTAGAAGAAAAACTACATACGTTACTGGTAAGAAAATTTAATTAAAATAAATAAAAACGTTATAGAATGGACCGTGGCAAACTATTAAATACCCTACATCATGCTACAGTCGTTTATATAACGACTTTTCCAAATAAGTCGTTATACATAGAAAGTGAACAAGAAAACAAGATGGACAGACGGACAGACAAGGTTAAATCGATACAGGAAGTGATCGATTGGACCTGTGGGTGGGTCTGTATCAGACCTCTCTAGGTGTTGCATCCATTCACACAAAACTTAGTATACCGGTGCACCACAAGTGGTATAGGGTATAAAAAAAAAAAACTAAAAAAATTTTATTTTCTTTCATTTTTGCCAATTAAACAATTGCAGTATGAAAAAGCGACATTAGAAAATCACATATTGTTTCAAACATATTATGAAGTTGAAGAGGAGAAAAAGGTGGCAGGATTTAAGAAGAAACTTGCGGCTTCTGCGATCAGATTGAAAGCAGCGCAAACAATAAATTCGACTTATAAGAAAATAATTGAAGTACTTTTAAAAGACGCAACCTACTACGACGTAATAATTCGGTCATTGGTAGATGATATTAAAGATCAAGATAATTATGTTAATTATATACTCGATGTTGGGAAACCGGCTTTTGCACTATTCCGTGTCTTAAGCCTTAACAATGTAGTAAGTAATAGATTTGATTTCTCTACTCCTTTCTTCTGAACTGGTTTACCATCTTTTTTGCTTTTCCCCCACTTTTAGAAAAGACGCGATAATGTTCAGAAAACTTTGCGCAAATTCAATGAGAACATACAGAAGAATACGGTAAAACTACGAAGGGGGAGTAGTGGATTTTTCGAAGCAAATGCTACTAAGAATTTGGATGTATTTGATATTAAGGAACGTTACGAACGTTCTTCGCAAAGTATGCGCACGTTGGCAAAACATCTGGAGGCAGTTACCAATGTTATTAGAGACTTAAAAACAGCTACGCTGACTTCAAACTCAACAAAAATTTATGAAACGTGATTATTAATATTTTCCCCTATTCATTGCATTTACATTTATTAAGTTTTTATGTGCATTCAGGATAAAGAATCAAAAACCAATTAATAGATTTATGCATAAAGAGATTCAATTGGACGACTTGCAATACAAATCAATGATAGTCAAGAAAAAAATTTGCGAAACAGCAAAAGTTATTATTTGTCACAATTTCAACGTTCCCCATATGAAGTAAGTTTATTACCTCACATTTATTTTATGAACGGATGCGAATAGAAACGAAATTAATCAAGTGAATATTCAATTTTTCATCAAGCTTGAGTCGCAAAGCGTGGCTATTGGAAGCTGCCATAGAGGGTCAAGATATGTACGAGATGCGGATTACTAAGCACATGAAAGAACGTTCAAAATTATTTGTACTAATACGGTAAATAAGTTTTCAATTTAACTATAT
>KK499880.1:707212-751437 GCA_000688715.1 Glossina pallidipes
AAACGCTTTCATTCTTGGAATGCTTTCGAAGAAAGTGGTGGTTAGCTTCGAAAGATGAGGCCCTTTCGAGGTGGTAAAGGTATTAAGGTATTAAGAAGGACTTAAGAGGAGTCCGCCTTTTATTAAATCGATCGAATTAGAATCGTTTTCTGAATCGATCTAAGCTTGTTTATCTTGTTTATTTAGAGATATATCCATGCAATCTTTTCCACGTCATGGCGTTTCAAAGTAAGGTGTTATATGTGGAGTGGCCGAAAAAGTGTGCCTATTCGAACTATTTGCAATAGTCTTTGTCCTTGGGTCGTCATTGTACCAAATTTCATCAAGATACCTCAAAAATTGTGACCGGAAGGTCGAACACTAATATACATGGATGTCGGACAAGCAGGCAAGTTTAATAAGAAGTAGTTCCATCTTAAGCCCTTCTGGGCGTTACACACCTTTGCATAAACTTAACATACCCTTTACTTTACAAGTAATGTGTAATCTTGAAAATTTCGCGGCAAAACGTGTGTAGTAATAGTATTCCGGCCCGTGCATAGTATCTGAAATATATTTTTAGACATAATACCAGATCTTAAAGCTTGTAAAATGAAAATTTCAAAGTATCGTTAACAAGCGATCAACGAAAGAAATTTCAATCCAAAATTTGTGTTCAGAAACTCAAAGGCGAAGTTAAAGAATTAATTTGAGTAAAGAGGGGAAATTGGCTCCCAATTAGTTCACAAAAGGCATTGGGGTTAGGTACTAGGTTAAACGTTCTACTTCAGAAACTCACGTTCGCTTGATATACACTAATTGGATCTACATTCTAATGGATATCTGTGGATCTATAGGCCATCCTCAGGAATGATTATGTCTTTTAGCAGATTTGTTATTGGTTAACTTATTATATATGACTGCTTTCTTTCTTAGTCTCATCTAAAGTGTCTTTGCTGTGTCTAAGTTCTTCCTCGTTATAAGTCAGACTAGAGGGCAACAAAAGTGTTTTTTTACTTAGCATGACATATACGCTTCATTTAATGTCATTTAATGTCTTGAAATCGATTTGTGATATTTCATGGGGTTCCGATGCTTCTTGTATAATTAAACTATATCTGAGAGTAGTGAGGACAAAAATTAGAATACGCTGGGGCTCTGGGCTCTTCATAGACATTTCAAACAAGGATCTCCTGACTTATATTGCATTCCATGCAAATGTCTTTGCTTAGCTCTTGATGGCATGAAATCCACTCACACACTAAGTTTAGAAACGACAGCAAACGTTGTGCTTCTACCCAAAAGATTTCGCTTACTCGCCAATTTTAGATCCAATAAAATTCTATCCAATGAGCATCATCCGGCTTACCTTTCAATTACGATCTTCCAACACACAACTCTTTTCTTTCCTTTTCAAAATTTTCGCCAACAAACTCAATAATTATAACATTCTAAGAACTGATATTTATAACTTATTCAAAATCCCCTTTTCAGCCAGTAAACAAGTTCTTACCGGTGAGAACGTCGACAGTCACTTTTGCAGACGAGCAACGCTGTTATTTGAATTTGGTTAACAACATTTTTACTGGATGGACCGAGGGCTATGTTTGGTTTCCAAATATTAACATCGTGGTTTATTTCTCAGAACCGTCCATGCATCTCTATATTTTTGGCTGAATGTCTTGCGAACCTGAAAGCTATCCACTTGGCGAATACTCAATCACAGAAGAAATTTCCTATAAATAAATCTGTCTGTTTCAAATGTGATGCATTTTGCTTTCATTTTCTCTGGGTGAGTACTCACATGGGTATGCGGATAGTATTGTATCTTCCAGACCATTACATATCAAGAGTGGTGCTCTGATTTCCCTTATTTGATGGCAGTCGACAAGAAGTACTCAGCCTGTTTTTGACAAAAGCGCGGGAATGGTTCAACTTATGATCGTCACTTATCGTCACTCTTTATTTCCGCTATCAAATATAATACCTTGGTTTGCAAATTGCGGTCTCAGGCGATACATTATTTGCCTTGTCAATAGGCTGATGTTTAATTACCCGGAATACAATGGTCGCCAATTCAAAATTAACATAGCGAGGTTTCGTAACCTGCTATCACTTCTCTTCGCCATTCCATACTTCGCAAAGTGTCTACGTGCAGTCTTCATGATCATGATCATGGCGTTTTTCGCATTTTCCTTTCACGTAATTTGACGGCTTACACTACTGTCTTCTTCTTTTTTTTTATAAATCTGCCAACAACACATATATAAATATTCACAGCCAAATTATGTGATTCTACCCCTGCACGCCCTGTTTTACTTTCGCAACTTTCAGCTCTTTCATAATCCTCTTCCACATACGTGTACTCCATCATTTCTCACATAACGAAATTCATTCTACACTTTATCGTCTTGTAATCCTTTGGGGAAGAAGAGAATCGAAGAATAATTCCTTCCACAGATTATATATAAAATAAGACAAGAAAAATAAATTCAAACTCGCGAGATATAAGAGTGATTCGAATTACGTGGCGGACGTCATAACACGCATAACAATTACGTACACGCCTGTATAGTGCACATTTATGTCGAGTTTGTACCAAGAACCTTGTGCTTAAAACAATGTTACGAATCTTCGCAGAAGAAGAAGAACCTCGTGAATTGTTTTTCACTCAGAGGAAAAGAAGAAGAAGAAGAATATGTTATTTATAGAAAATAACTTTAAAAAACACTTTTTCAGAATGATAAGTCGTTCGATCTGATTCGTTCATGCGTTCGTTTTGAGAAGGATTTCGTATTTAATTATTTTCGTTTTCTTTTTTTTTTCTGTTTCGCAAATATATTTTGCTGAATATTTATTCATTTAGATTCCAAACTCGCTTTCACGTTTTTTGTTTTTTTTTTTTCGCAATATTTTCGTAAAAAGTTACGCGAATTTTTGAAATTTCATTACAATAATCGTGAAGGAAGACAACAAACAGCGGCATTAGAATGACGGCATACAGTTCGAAGTTTCACGCTCACCGTGAAGAGTCATTACGTAAACTAACGAATGTTTATAGGCCTATAGTGAGTCATGCCTTCCTTGGTCTCAATTATGTGAAACAACACATGATGAGCGATAGTGGTTGGTGTTTTCAAGATTTAGTGGATCAAATGGAACATTTTAAAAGGATGATGAGTAAGTGTTTTTCTTAGCTAGCGCCAGAGAAAGTGCTAGATAAGGAATAATTTATGCTTTAATATTTAGAAACTTATCAAAGCGTTAGCAATTTGGAGAAGAAAGCCGACTCGGCAATGTATAAAGAAGTTTTGCGGAAACTACGAAATAAAGTTCACGACGGTCGTCTGTTATTGTACGCGCGCAAAAATCAAAAACAAATAGGTTCAAGTAATTTCAAAGATAAGCCTAGAGTTCGCCTGTACAAAGACATGTCTCTATTTGAGATAAGCGAAAGGATCGATCAGCAAAGTTTTGTCTTGCGCAAAGAATACGATCGTTTGCATTTTCGTTGCGGAGAGTTGAAACAGAAATTGCAAGCCTTAGTGGTAAGGATGAATTGATCTGATCAAAAACATTTCGAGTGATTTTTTCTGCATTTTTTACTTAGCATGAAAGGGACTTTATAGACACGCGCATGGTGTTTTACAATAATTTCGGATTGGAGGAGAACGAGAAAGCCAAATTATGTCGCAATAAAATTCAAGCTAGTCGTGTGAGATTAAACGCAGCTCAGACGATAAACACAACCTATAAGAAAATCATTAAAATACTAAGAAACGATGCCAATTATTATGAGCCAATTATTCGATCACTGATCGACGATATCAAGGATCAGGAAGGTTACATTAACTTTATAATCGGTGTCGGGAATCCGGCCCTTGTGCAATTTCGTAAATTGAGTAATTTCTATACCGTAAGAGAAATTCGTTTTTCATTATATTAATCCTTATATGTATGAAATTATTGATCAGTTACACGATAAGATAACGCGTTCTTCCCTAAGACGTTCGCAAAGATATTCAGTTTGCTTTAAAAATTATGTCAATGTTAACTGTTTCGCTTATGTAATAGGTTTTCTGCAAGACCTTAAGCTTATTTTCAACTTCTCACAGCAATCACAATCGTATAGACTTTGTCGGTAATTGATTATCGTGTCCTTTTTCCCCAGTTCCCTTTTCTGATGCATTAAACCCGTTTGTTCGCTAGCGACATTCACATCTAGCTCGCTGCCAGAAGATTGTTTTCAAGACTTATTCACTAACAGACTCTAGCTTACTGATAGTGTCACTGTTGTGTGCCTTTTTCCAAATTTCCGGCAGTAAATTTCAGATAATTTTTCTCAAGACTTATTCAACCGTACACTCTCTTGTGTAGTAAGCCTTGTTCGTATGGAGTGTTTACAACCCACTAAAGTAGAGATTGAAAACATCTTCACTCCTAACACTTGCTGCAAAGAAAAATGACTTTTTTCTAACGAATGGACTAATACTAATATCAGCGTATTGCGTAAGGAGTAGCCTAAGCGAATGTTCTGGCAGCAACGAGCAGACTACGCTGATCGATTAGAAAAGTCCTGCGAGCAAGTGTGACCGAGTAAAGATATTTTCAGTCTCTACTTTAGTGGGTTGGCTAAGAACAAGGCGCTATTCCGCAAGCAATAGCGTAAGCGTAAGATACGTTTGGCAAATTAAACGTAAGTTTCGCTATAATCTCGCGCAATCTCTTTATAAAAAGCCAAAAAACTTGGAATCCAATCTAAAATAAATTATAATTTTGATATATGCACCTGATCAGGATAAGCATACGAATAATTCACTCGTAAACCTGATCGAACTTGAGAATTTTGCTATTGATTAAGACAAATATAGAAAGTTGAGAGCTTACAAGCTTTCTAAGACCCAATCGGACTAAGATACTCAATTATTGATTTCACTTCTGCCTGCTGCTTTAAAAATACGAATTAAATTGTTTTGTCTTTTGCTTCACTCATTGTTTTTTTGTTTTTTTGTTTTTCTTTTAATGTAGAGAAAACGCGATGCAATGCAGAGAACTTCGACACGATTCTACGATGAAATAATGGATCATTTGCATACAGGATTTAAGAAGACTGGTCTTCCTTCTGCGAATAAGATAACGAATGCATCAGAGCTTATTAATCGTTATAATCGTTCATCGAGAGATATGCGGGTATTGGAAATAGAATTGAGTAAAGTTGAAAGTGTTATTAAGCATTTAGAAACCGTTACGCTTAGCGCGCATTCGACACAAGTCTATAGGACGTAATTAATCTTTACATATATACGAATATCATATTATTATAATTATATTTATGAAATTCTCTTTAGAATAAGGACACAATCAGGAGCTAATGCTAAATTACAGCGCTGGTTACAATTCGGTGCGTTAGCCAATGAGATGTTGGAAATTAAAACTCAGAAGAGCGAAATTGTAAGGAATTTGCTTCGTCACAATTATACTGGATGGCCTCAAAAGTTAGCACAATTCATTAAGCGATTGTGGACTCATTTGAAATGTATTTTGGTTTTTCTCTTTTGTATGTAGAAATCGATATAAAGAAAAGAAATTACGTTTAGCCATAAAACGTGAGGATGATTATGAAGCCGATATGATTCAACAAATGAAAGAAATCTCTCCACACATCGTACTTATACGGTAAGAAGTCTGCTGTGCTTAAAATTATGGGAAGATTTAAATAGATTCAGACAAAATGTTTCTTTGTCTCTTAGAGATTTTTTTTTATTTATTTTTTTTATTATATACAAAATGAGCGAATAATTTGTTTTTCATAGGTCCTTTTCCTCATTTAATCCCGGCTTGTACTTGGATTTTTTACGAAGTTTGTTAAATTTAAATAAATCTCATTGAGGGGAAATGGTTCTTTTAAGAAAGAAGAAATCCGTTCCTCTTTACTCAAGGACATTATATCTCGCGCTCAGCTGTTCTAGCATAGAGTGCTTTACTATAAATGTATTTAAACTGTAACCGACTCTAGCATATAGGACATTATTATCAATCCGTTTGCCTTGCTGGGGAAGCGGAGATTTTCGTATTCATCTCCAGTCTTTTACTTAATCTAGAGTACGTCCGGTATTACCATATCCATTTCTATTTTGTTGTTTAATCAATATTTAGTAGTACATCGGTTTCTTGGCTCTTCCCTAACCTAGGATATGGTATATTGCGACACTCGTTTCTCGGTTCCTATCTAATCAAGGTTATGTAGTATATCCATTTCTGGGCTTTTACCTAATTTGAATTATAGGACTTTATAATCTTTGGGTACTTATCATCTAATGTATGATAATAGAATATTATAGGACTTAATCTGGAATATAGTCCACATCTCTCGGCTTTTACCTACTTTAGGATATAGGATATTATCAAATTTTTTTCTTGGTTCTTGCCTAATTTAGGCTATAAGAGTACATTAGTTTATTAGCTCCCACATGATATATAATCTACATATTTATGGCGTTATCATATCAAGCACTCAGCCCTCACTTAACATTACAGTTGTCATTATTGTTTCGGTTTCTCGCTTCTTGCCTAATTGCGGTTACATTATATATCATTTTCTTGGTGCTTACCTAACCTAGGATATAGGATAATAACATGTCAAACAAAAGAACTAAATTGAAATTTGCCGCAAACATTAACCCGACTTATACGAACTTTTTGGGCAAAGTTGGTTCATGATTAACCCTACGTATAACTAATTTATTTTATTGTGCATTTTTTCTTTCCTTTTATTTTCGTTAACAGGTTTACACTTTATCGTTTAAACGATATGCTGCGTTTTGTGAATTATCGCTCGCAAACGCCTGCTATGCGATATCCGACTGAAGATCTAAAGTTACCGCTATTGAAATTTGAAAACCCGCCAGGACGTGCATATCCGCCTTTACCTTTCGAAGAAAATCGTAATTCTTACTTCTAAACTAAATTTTTTATGTTTTAGTCCCTGTTGAAATTGTTTTGTTGTTCATTTACAGTTGAAAATCTCATGAAAGTGGTTCAAGAGAAACTTAAAAAGTTATTAAAAGTTTTTAAAATAAAGGAGCAGACCGAGAGCTTGATGGAAAAGCGTCGTCACATTTATAATGAAGAACTTCAAAAGTCGTACACACGTTACGATGACGATTATAGTATTTTAGATCATTTATATCAACATTCAAGAATAAGTGATCATCCTGACGAGGAGCCAAGCACGATTAAAATATGGGCTGGTGTACCAAATCGTGCAAGAATTAAACAACGCAGTGCAGCTATTATTGAGGAACAAAGAAGGCTAGTAACGGGACACTAAAACCGAAAAACGAAGGGAAGCAACAAAATATGTACAAATGTTGGAGTATGGAGGATAATGAAATATCTTGAACGTGTGCTCCAATAGTTGTAGAGATTTTCTTCTTCACTTTAGTTTTTCTTTTGGCGAAGAAGTCGCGAACATGTTACCCAAATGCGTCGGAAGTGAAATGATACAAAAAGAATTTGCTGCATTATTATTGAACGATTTGAGAATGAATGATAAATAAGTGAAAAAAAGTAAATACATATAAAAAATTTATATAGAAATATAAAGAAGGAAATTACATAAAAAGAAAAAAAAAAAAAAAAATTATAAAAAATAAAAAAAAAAAATTTTAAAATTTAAAAAAAATTAAAATAAATTAATATTAAAAACTTTAAAAATTAACATAAAAAAAATTAAATTAAAAACAATTAAAAAAAATTACAAATCAAAAAAATTAAAAAAAGCATTAACAAAATATATTACAAATTTTAAATCAAAATAAATGCGCTTTTAATTTCTATGTAGAAGAAAAGCATTTGTCATCAGCCAGCAGAGGTTAAAAATGAATTCACTCATACGGAGATTGCATAGTAAACTATAAGTTCTTGATGAAGAGAACAGAATTCGAAAGTGACTGTACCTATAATTCTTTATCACTCACGTTTGCGAGTCTATCTATCACTTTTGCATGAGCAAATTTTGCGATATGAAACATCGATCACACTCGTCGTAACACTCTTGGAACCTTAGCGATGTAATAGAATTCACAATAAGTAAAAAACATAGTTTTGGCAAAGTATACGTCAGTACTTCATTTACATCATTTATTTTAAGGCAGACACTGTCTCACCGGTTTGAGGTGAACATACTTGTCAAGTTTTTAAACCAACGATGGTGGCAAAAACATGTCCATACCACTGGAATACACTCACTTTATATTCCAAGTCAGAGTTTATGCAATCTCTATATGTGCTTCCGAATGCTCAAGAAGCGAACACAGGTTAGAGCTGATCTGCATTCACTCCGATAGTCAAGCTGTGGAGGGACAAACAATAACGTGTGGGGTCGCGTTAGAGATTCTACAAAGTTTGAATGAACCGGTGAAGTATAATGCTCCTAATATGCGTACATTGCCATTCGGGTGCGTTCGGATGCTGAAGGCAAGAAAAGGGCTGATTGTCAAGCTAACAAGAGAGGCCGGGGGACCATGATAGGTCCGGAACCTTTCTGCGGTGTACAAAGAAGCCACATAATAGGCCAGTATCGGAACGGGGACAGCAAAATCAAACTGGCCTTGGAAACGAAGTACACGATCACGGCAAGCGAAAAGATTTATAAAATATTTCCATATAGCACATAAACTACTGGAAGAAAGAAGGAGCGAACTACGATTGGTAATTGGTTTCTACACAGGTCATAATTCCCCCAGAGTTTCACTTAAGAAGCTTGGGCATTTCTGATACCGATTCATGCAGCTTGTGCTAAGGGAGGTATGGAGCGCCTTTTATGTCCTATGTGAATGCGAACCACCTGCAGAATTAGACACGGACGGTTAGGGTCGTGGGCGAGTACAATGCAGACTTCAGATCTCGTTATGCACTGCCCACGCAATAATAATAATAATAATATTTCCTAAATATTTTTGGCTTATAAACCGTTTACTTTTCCTACGAACGTTCATATTGTAGTGTCTTTAAAAGATTAGGCCCTTTCGATCCATTTTGTCCATACCAAGTTTGTATGCTAAAATACTCAAAAATGTGTCTAGAAATTTTCAAAACTAAAAATTTTTTCCATACGGCAACTTATACAAAATAAGGTTCTACATAATCCAATTCAAACACAATTCTTATATCGTTGGTTTCTGGGCGCAAAAACGTGAGTGTATCAGATTTGAAAAAAAAAAAAATCCTATATGTAAGGTAAATACAGTAATACATGGATAGATATCAGAGAAGTGGGGGAATAAAGAAGCTTAAATCGGTATAAAAAATGATTTTGTGTTGATCGGTACAACAAAATGTTGACCCATTGTAAGCAGTTTTACGTATTAAGCATGCCCTAGTGTTGCTGGGCAAAACGCCTCTTTCTATGGCTACAGACAAATAAGCTTATCTGAGCACACTTAGACTGTGAAATATCGACAAACTAAAACCGGGAAATCTCAGGGGCCAACTAGAGGTATTGAAAAACTTCATGGAAGAACCCTTTGTTAAGATAATGGCCCATTGTAACGCAAAGCTAATACTGTAGAATCGCAAATCCGAGGCTGGGGTTTGTGGCCCGAGTTTTCAGGGGGCCATACCAATGAGACACAGTCCCTCTATGCTCCATGCAGAAGTCTATACGATCGCCGTATGTGTCTCTGAATGCTTAAGAAGGCAGCGCAGAAGAAAGCTGATCTGCATTTACCCTGACAGGCAAATTGCTTTAAGGTCCCCAAAATAGCGAATGATAACATCTAGGCTTGTGTTGAATTGCTCGTTCAAACAGTGAACGAGCTAGCCAGGCATAATGATGTGTGTGATGGGTGTTGATACGTAAGGGCTGACTGTCTATGGTCCTTTGGACGCAAGAAAATGGTGTCGGAATTCATAAGAATCTTAAAACTGGAGGGCTAGGGGCACCGGAGAGTACAATAGATTTTCTAGGTTGCGGTATGGATTGTATACGCAACTAATAATAATAATAATAATAGTAATAATAATAATAATTCTGCACAATAAATATAATACACAGGCTCCAATGATGGGTTGTATTGAAGACAATCGTTGCTAAGTATGTGGAATTATTTTGATTGCAATCTTTACCTTTGAAATTTATCTTACATCATCTCTATATACGATAGTATACGGATAACAAGATCAAGGCGGTTATCAAAATCTATTTTATTGTCTTAAATTGTCTGAACCTATCAGCGGGACAATCAAGTTCATAAAAGACTAGACTCTTAACTTCTCTTAATTGCAAAATCTCCAAAATGGCCCATCTAGTCCGTCCATCGACCTTAGCGTAGGTAGTCGTGTTTAGCTCTTAAAAACCAGATGTCGCTTCTTCTTCACTCCGGTCTGCGTTATACGAATAATAAGAATAGCTTTAAACATTTCAAATCTTGTGTTTTGTAATATCTCGTACCTTGTGGACGGGTCACTTGCCTTCATGATTGACTGAAAAATCTAACAAGTCTCTCTCTGTAAGTCTCCTGCGCATGTTCGTCCGCCTACCATAGAAGCTTGTACTTGGAAGTTAGCTCCGGCCGGCCAAAATGATCCTGCACAGTTGAAACTTACCCTACGCGCTCTCAATCGATGGTCACAGATCAAAAGTTCGACAGTGGATGTATAATTGATGGACTATCTCTGTTGCATTATGCAGAAAAGATTAATTAACAGCTTACGTTAGTTAACGGTCAGCAAAGAGTGATCGAAAAGTAAGAAGGGCAGAGGGAGATGATGGCAAAGCAAAGCAAAGTAAACTTTACCGTATTCGAGCTTTGGATCCGTATCCATTGACTTGGTAATCGCGACTTTTACCAAGTCGTCAATTCATGCCAGTGCTTGCCTGACTTGCTTTTCGCATAATTAATCGTCAATAGTCCATGGAGGGCAAAGTACTAGAATTTGCAGCTCGTGACAGATGTTGTTTTTAAAAGTATATGCAAATATTGGCCAAAGCCATTTAAAAGGTGACTACAATATAAAAATTTGATTTCATCCGATCGATTGGGTGAAAAGGTCTTATTTTGACAAAGTACTTTCCAATACACTTTTTGGGCGTTGGCCCTACGACAAATGTATAGTTTAGTTACTTGTTTTACATAGAAATTTGGAGAAATCAAAGTTTAGTCAACGAAAATCGAATAAGATTTAAGTTTTGAAAAAGTTCTTTTTATTTCCATTCATTTTCAATTTCAATTTTAATGTCGTTCTGATAGCATCGGAAAATTTTAAATAATTTTTGTTTTGTTTATTTCTTTGTATGTTTATTATTTTTTTTTGTTTTTATATTGGAGTCGGCGAGAAACAAGTTAACGCGAGTTAAAGTCCACGAGCAACGTAATAACCAGGAGGTGCACCCGAATCGAGCAATTAGGAGCGCTGGTGAAAAGCGCATGATGTAAAGTGTTTTTTGAAGTAGAAAACAAAAAAAAAAAAAGTTTGAATATTTTTCGAAAACTTTTTCTTTTCAATTTTTATATTTATTTTGAATTGTGAAAGAATAGAATTTTGCCGATAAATTTTATTAAAAAAATTTTTCTATCCCGATATTTTTTTTACATGTGCAAAAGCAATCCCGTTTTCCTTTTTTTTTTTTTTTTTTTTTTTTTTTAGAAAACGTGTACAAGTTTGGAAATTAATTTTCGGATTGATTGGCAAAGTATCGGAAGTTGTTGTAGCGATAATTGCCATAACTGTCATAAGAAATGGGGAAAGGAATGGAATTTTATCAGAACATTGTAAAGCCAGTACATCCCACGATCGTGAACGCTCATGGGCTGTTTGGTTTTCAATTTGTTAAGCAGCATATGATGACGGCTGGTGGCCTTTGGACGCCTGCTTCAATAACTGACGAATTCGCAAAAATGACCGATTTATTAAGTATAAGAGTTTATTGTTATTATTTTTTTTGCAAGCAAAAGTGTATTTTTCGATGTTTTCGATGTTTATAGGAAAACGTTTACAATTTTCGAATTTAGAGAAGGTATCACAACGTAAGAGACTTTTTCATCATTACCGTGTCTTGAAGCGGCAAATTCGCCATGGCCGTAGGAAATGGGTTCAGATGATATCTGAGGACGGTGCCTTGGAAGTACGTAACTTATTGGCAGGGAATAAGGGAATGCAACGTTTATATCAGACGATGTCTTTGAACCAAATTGTTGATAACATTAATCAGCGTACATTCACTTTGCGCAAAGAACGTGATCGCTTGACAGCCCGTTTAGAAAATTTAAAGGCTGTCTATGAGAAGGCATTGGTTGGTTGGTTTGGCAAAGACGTTTAAAACTTTTCTTTTTCTCTCTTATTCCATTTTTAAAACTTTTTCTTTTTCTCTCTTATTCCATTATTAAAGAGGGTGAAGTCTGAAATTGAAAATCGAAATAAATATCATGACTTCTACGTGTTGGATGAACAATTTAAATCTTATGAGAAGAAGAAGCTACTTGTGAATTCAAAAACTAGATTGGCGGCCATTAAAACCATTAATGGCAGCTATCAGAAGATAATTGCCATTCTGCGCCACGATGAAATCTTTTATGAGCCAATACTTAACTCTCTCGATAGGGATATTTTGGATCAAGAGAATTTCATTAAGCACATCTTACACTTGGGCTCACCGGCTATAGCAAGATTCTCAGAATTGAGCGAGGATTTCCGGGTAAGCTTTACAAAAACAAAACAAAAAAAAAATTCTTTTAAATACTTCTCCAGCTTCGAATACCTGTAAAAAGTGAGAAGGCTGAGTCAAATATCGCCTAAACGCTACAATGTGTCAAGCTATAAAACGTTTAATGATGTAAACAAGAGGGCTTTCGGATTTTCTTAAGTTACCTTCTAAGACTCCTCTCTCTGTCTCTCTCCCCTCCCCCTCTCTCTCTATCCCCAACCCACCCTTTCTCTCTCCCTCCAACTGTTTATTGTTTCTTCTCAATAAACGCTTATCCCTTTAATTCTAGGAACAGTCTTCAGTTTGACTATTTTCTACTATAGATCCTGGCGCGTTTTCTCTTCCTTTGTAATCGAGTATCAACCACTATGTACAGTATATTCTTCGTGATCGGCAGAGTTAACCTCTGATGAAAGTATCCGTTGGCTCTTCGGTGTTGGAACGCTTATGCCTGTAACGTAACTGAGGCCGATCAGTGAACTAGATTTAGTTGACGAGCCACATTAGCCACACTGGCCACCTTGGCGTGAAATCTGTGATTCACAATTTTTGGCATAAATTTATCTGAACCGAACTATTACACGCATTTTCCAAAGCTATATAGAATTTTCATAATTTGCATCCATTTAAAGTGAAATAAGTGAAACTTGGAAAAAGGCTTCTTTGGGTTTTCCTATTTTCATTTTTGTGTATTTTTAAATCTACTTGACTGTATGGCATATAATTGCTTCAACTTTCGCTTATGCGGTCTGCTTATTCTCCCTTACTCCCAACCGGCACAAGGAGTGCGTCCTCTAACTCGTTCGACTCCAAAAGAGTAGAGGTTTAGTCTTATACTTGCTCTACCAGAAAATGTCTCGCTAAGTTCTCTTTATAACAAATTCGCTCCCGGGAAAAACGCTCTTTCTGCCAAATTTGTTATATTTTCATCTGACTTTAGGGTCTATCTGCAATCGAAGGGTGATGTATGTGTGCTCTTTTCTTATATAGGACTAGGTCGTGTTGCTCATTCTCTACATTTGCTTGTATTTATTGTGCGAGGCGTATGACTTATGCGTTTGGGGCTGTTTGCGAGGAGGGACTGATGTATGGCACTCAATGTAATTTACGTAGTTTAAATGGGCTATGTAGGAGCTATCTCTAAAAGAAGTCTTGGCATAGATGCTTTTTGCTTACGGACGAGTTTCTATTTTTCCTTTTTTTCTATATTTTCTGTTTGTACGGGACGTACGACGGATGCGTTTAAGGTAATTTGCGACCAGTTACTGACATATGATATTCGCTACAATTCGCTTGTCTTAAAGAGATGATCTCTTTAGAATGCAATGTGGACGCCAACAGAGTACGTAGAGCAGAAAGCGTTAATCAACAACCGCCACAGAAGAAAGTATTTCCCCCATCCAGGCATCCCACTATTGGCGAAATATCAGTGTTGAGCCCATAGATCCTCACCGATGACTTCTCCCTGCGTAAGACGAGGCCTATCTAAAGTCGAAATACATCATCGAAAAGCCAAGGATGCAGCCTATGGATAAGCTTGCGTACGGATTTTGCATGCATCTTTGCTCAAAGATCGACGTCTCTATAGATGTCCAATGTTCGCGACGATATCGATACAGCGGAGCTACTCGCTGCTTAGGTCGATAGTAGTATCGTAGAAAGTATAGAGGAAAAAAATAAAAATAAGAAACATCTTTCGATATATTCTTTGTTTGCCTTCTCTCTATTGAGAGTCTTTCGTCTGGCGAAGGCTTTATGATGATGTAAAATTGCCCTTGTAATAATAAAATTGTATGGGAAAAGTGTCTTTATATATGTTTTTTTTTTTTTTTTTCAATTTAGAAGCAACAAGAGATGGCACGTAAGAGAACACTAGCAATGACCGAATTGGTTACGAAATTGCGATCTAATAGAAAGCGAAGTAGTTTATTCCAAACATTTAAAAATGTTGATGGAGGCCATAAAGGAGGCGGCGGCCGTACGGCTGCTATAAAATCCCCATTTGTGCGCGAAACTATAAGTATGTTGGTTATGAAAACCGAGTTGAAAGCAATCGAAGAGACGATTAAGAAAATAAAGTTTGCAACATTTTGCTCGAAATCGACAGAAATCTATCGAAGGTTAAGTGATATTAAAATTAATGGTGAAATTGCACAAATTAAATTAATTTAAAAATTCTCTCCCATTTATATAATATTTACGATATATAGAATGAAAGGACAAGTGGAGTATAATTATCAACTAAGGAAAAGACTTGAAAACGATGATTTAGGTCTTGAAGCATTAGAAACTAAAGTGAAATGTGCTTCAGTATTACGTGATGTCTTAATCGATAATATCACCGATGAAGGCGATCGGTAAGTGGAAAGTAGGAGGGGGAGAAGTGAGAAAACGGGGGGGAGGGGGCTTTGTTTAACTTTCTTAAAAGCGATCTGTACTTACTTTGTTATCCGAAGATAAATGTGATTTGATCTGAAAACCCATAAGGATAAGAGGAAGGGGCGCTAGGGGAGGAAGAGTATGAAGAAGTTCACAATTATACATGAGCTTCTACCTTCCTTCCTTCCTTCCTTGCTTCCTTGCTTCCTTGCTTCCTTGCTTCTAAGGGCGTATTATTGCAATTTGTAGAAGCTGCAAAGTTAAAATGTACGTGTGCCTTGCGATAGAGCGACGCACCTTAAGTATAATAAGGACCTTCTTACATTGTTGAATTTAATTAAAGCCAAACGCTCGACTGAGTCGTTTATCATTTTTAAGATAATCCTTTCAAAAAATATTTCCATTGATGAAGAGTTCACCAAAACTTTTGAAAAACTGAAGGGAAAACGGTATGTAGGCATAATTGCGCTTACATAGTTTATGAAACTTTTCGTTTTTTTTTTTTTGAATTTTTATTAAAGGCGTCTAAGACGTGTAAAGCTACTGGGGGAAGCAATAGAAGCACAGGATAAATATCAAGCGGCTATTTTGGATTACATGAAAAATCGCGCCAAAGCTTTTGTGTTATTTAGGTAAAATCGTAAGCTATGCACGGACGCGTGCTTATATTTAAATGCATAAGAATTGAAAAAAAGAGTTTTGGAAAATTTTGCTTTGTTTAAAGGTATTCTCTGTGGAATATACACGATATACTGCGTCATGTTGCCCCAACACGTGGTCGTCCAACCTCTTATCCTAATGAGTATTTAAAATTGCCTTTACTCAAATTCGAAATGTTGACGATGCGCGCTGTACCACCGGAAGTTGCTGAGGAAAACAGTATGTTTTCTTTCCGGTTTTTTTTTTTTTTTCTTATAAACTTAAAATCCCGAGTTTCCAACAATCGCTTTTATTATCTTATTTTATCTATTTTGGTTTAGTTTCGTCTTTAATGAAAACAGCTGAAAAGAAATTAAGAGCACTTATGCTCGCTTTCCATCAATTGAGAGTGAAACCCAGTGAAGTTGTTAGAGCTCGTGCTGATTATCAATCGGATATTTATCGTCAACAATTGCTCGTTAGCGAAACGAATAGTTGTTGGACTAAGCACGAATTCATAGTTGCGGAAGAAGCAGCAAAAGCTGCGACCAGTGTACCGAATCGTAAACAGATTAAAGCTCAAAGTGCTAAACTCGTTGAAGAAACTGCCAAACGAGATGAATAATCGAAATACGATGGCCCAAGCGAAAAAACCTACTAAATGCTTTCGTGTAAGCAATTAATAGTTTTTTTTACTTGGACATCGTTCCATTGTCGGTGAAATCGTCGAACGAGTTTTACTTTCAGTATTCGGTCTAAAATGGAAGAAGCTTTTAAGATATATTTTTTTCGCTATATTTAAATGAGTTTCGGATAGCGAACCAGGTAAACGATTGTAATCAATTAAATTAACTAAAGCTGAAAAACTTACAAGCATTTAAAATAAATTCAAGCATTGAAAATGTTCCCGTCTTTCATTCATTCACGTCTTGTACAGCTGAGGAAAAGAAATGGCGAATCAAATTATAGCTCAAGAAACGAGATAGTTGCGCTAGAGGAATCGTTCCAATTTCCGCGCAAAAGTGTGAAATCGTGTTTGGTCTAAATATCGACGCCGGCGGTTCAATTTCAGCATTTCAGTTTAACGGCACACACATACGCGGAAATAAGAGAAGACGATCTAGTATGTATAACACTTCGTCGCTCTATGAGCTACTCAGGGTTGTCGGGTAAAAAATCGTGTTTGTCACAAGTTTGCACTTGAAGCGAAAAAAAGCTTTCAACTGTTCATGTTTATTCTCCTTTGTCGTTTAATCACTTGATAAGTTCCCTGCCCATTGTTTTATGATTCATTGATTGATTTCACTTTCGAACAATTATTAGATCAGCGCATAGAAAACTTTCGCTTTTTTTAATCTACTGATTTTTCCTAATTTCTCCAGCTGGCAGCAAACAGCTGATTCCTTCTACGTCTGCCGTTGTTTGACGGGGATTTTGCACGGCTACTGCTTTAAAAGGTTCCCATCATCGCGAGAAGGGCTTTAAAGACCGATTCGTCCTTTAAAGTCGTTTGACAAAGCAATTTCTAACCGCCCGATCGCTTATTAATCCTTTACCGCATAAACTACATCTTTTTTAGCTGTCGCCTTGCTACTATTGCCAGGTTTATATTCTCAAATTATTAAAGCACGACTTCGAACTTTTTCACTCCATTTTAGAGGTTATGAGGAAAAGTTTAACAAAACATGCTCTACACAAAGCAACTGTCAGAACGCTAATAGAACCGTAATTCATTTGGTGAATTACTGCGCAGGCTTATAAACGGTAGACACAAATATAGATTTCACCTATCTAGATACGGGAAGGACTTTATCACTTCATCTATATAATACTTTCTTTTGTATTTTTGAGGGAAAATATTGACATATATTTTCTAATTAGGAAATATTCAAGCAACTAAGAATGCTATTATCGGATAAGGACGGGTCTTGGATACCCTGCGTCGCTTCGCCTAATACAATCATTCACTCATTTTCTTAACATTCTACCGAAAATTGTAAATTATTTTTGCGTTGATGTATAAGTTTGACGACAGCCCTCATATTGGAATTTAACAAAGTTGGCCCAAATTTAGCAAATCTAATTTAGATGTCAATGATAGTGCAATTTCTTGCGCCAAAACAAACCACAAATTAGACTCTATCGCCATAGAAGGATTCGCATTCCAAATTGTGGTGTGGTCTAAAAATAGACCTATGTGATCCAAATACCCTTTTGTTCATTTATGAACGACGAATTTTCATTATAAATTATTCAAAGTTAGATCTTCTCTCGGCATATGCATGTTTATTTTTCGTGAGAATCCTTATATGGATTATGTGATTCAAAAAATTGATCTACTTAGCCTAAATTCGGTGAGGTCAATATTTATGCCAAACTATTATTGTGAATGAATTTTGGATAAGAAGTATTGAAAAGGTAGAAAAATTGAATTTCCGTGGAGAAGGTAAGGGGTTTAAACAATTACTCGACTCGATCCAGAATTTTCACATCCGAATTCAGAATGCTGAAATACCATTATTAAGGCATTTTTGTCGCAGCATATTATGCAATTTTTTTTCATCGAATCACTTTCAAAAAAAGCCGTTATATTTGAATTGAGCGGAAAAGTGGACCGATCCGAATAGTTTTCAACAGCATGCGCTCAAGTATTGTTCGCAAATTGTGATTTTTAAGTTGAATACAAGCGTGCATGGAAGGACATCAGACGGACAGATCGGCAAATAAGCTTAGAATTATTTGTTGAATCGAATGACATAGTAAAAGGTGGGTCTGTTTTATGTCCTTTCGCGCGTTACATACGTCCGCATAAACTTAACACAGCTTGCATCACAAGTGGTGTAGGGTATGCGAAAGATTAACTCTAATATTTCATTGATTATATCATGAGTTCTTTCAGATAAAACGGTGTAAAGTGTTTAAGCAATGGCTCATGTCCGGCTTTTTGGCAGTTTAACTTGTTATACCCGTCTGTTCGGGTATTGCGTCTATGTGTCCGTTTTGTGTTTCTTGTGTTCCACGTGCGGTCTGTCATATAACGCTTTATTTTCAAAAATCACTTGCCTCACTTGTCTTCCGTATATTTTTTTGAAATTTTAATATAAAATATTTTATGAATAAATTTTTTATTGATCGCTTCAAACGTCTAAGAAACATCCATATAAACGCATCAAGCATTAGCATTAATTGCTATGCGATTTTTGGTCTTAAGAAAAATTCATTAAAAATTTATTTCAAATGAAGAGACAGAGGCGCACAATGTAATGCCTCTTAATAGGTTGATGTTGTGAATGATAACAGACTAAATTGGCTGACTGAAGCAATTTTGTTTGTTTAAAGCTTTTTTAGTTGATTTCTTCAGAATCTTGTATAATCTTATAAATGTTACACTAAAATTCAAGCTTAAAGGCATTTCCTTGCTTTAAGGGACAGCTTAAGAAAACATATGCAAATAAGGGAAAAAACCAAAAAAAAAAAAAAAATAAATAAATAAATAAATTCGTAAAAGATTTGCAAAAGATTTTTATTAACTAATCTTTCAATTATTTTGGTAATTTAGTGAAGACAGAAATTTTGCAACCTTTTTCAAAGTAACACTTGAGGCTAAACGTATAAATATATGTTTGTAAGTACAGTTACAGTATACATATATGCGAACTGTGTAGCAACCTTTAAAGGTCGTTTAGTTTAGTTGTTGTAAATTATTTAAAATAATTTGTTTTTACTCACTTCTGTATGTCATTCTCACCTATAGACAGGTTCAGGTAAGCTCTTCTATTATCAAATATTTTATATTCAAAAAATCGAATTTCTAACTTATGTTTAGCAGGGAAGCGTCGCATTTCTTAATGCATCGCATTGTGATAGTTTAGCGAAACAGTAAACAGTGACTTACTTATATACATATATGTACACAGTAAGACTCGATTAAACTTTAAACAAATTGCAATTAATTAAAAAAAACAAAAAAAAAAAAAAAAAACAAAAATGAAACTTGCTTTTGTTTGATACCATGAACCGTGCAGTTATTAACATGTGCTAATATATGTATTTTTTTGCGAATTATTTCCTAACCATTATTTCTTACTACATTTTTTGTTATTATATAATTTATTCTTACAACAATATTAATTATATTTTTTCTTTACTAAATATTGCTTGAAATTAATGATTGAAATCCCTGCGAAGCTAAGGAAGGAATGACTTTATTATGTGAAAGCAAAAAATCGAAAGATTCCCGAAATTACAAAAATTATACAAAACATTGATTTGCATACGAGTTGCATTTTTATACCCTACAGCTCTTGCGGTACAGGGCATATTAAGTCTGTGCGTTCGTATGTAAGAGGGAAAACGGCTTAAGATAGACCGATCGATTCAGAATCATAGATTGTGCACACACTTCATAGACTCCGGCGCCTTCGCTATGCCTTTCTTTGCCTCACTTCTTACCCATCGTCAGTCGGGGGTTGATTTTGTTTATTTTTAGAATAAAAGTGTGAATTTTTACATAGTGCATGTGTTAAGTAAAAAGTAATAAACATGGAAAGCGAAAGTGCTCAGGCTTTTCGTTGCATAGGCGTACCGTTTGATCGGCTTAGGTGATTTTCAGTTCCTTTTGCAACTTTGTAAGTCATATGTTCATTTTTGCTAAAGGTTGAATGTTTACCACCGGTGCATATGGACAGACGAACAGACGGACAGGTTTAAGTGCATTCCAAATTTGAAACTGGAGTTTTTGAAGCTTGCTTCTGCGCGAAGGCATGATTTTGACTCGCTTGAGAAGCAAGAGAACACTCTCGCAGGCCGGATGAAATGATGAGTCATTAGCATAAGTGTATTTTATTCGAAGTGGGTTACTTTGAGAAGGAAGACATAAGTTTGGATAATGCGTTTTATTTAAAACGTCTTTCTTTTATAATATTATTCATGCATTCTATGTAAGGAACACGGGCTAAGAAGGGATTTTCCACAGTGCACAAGCAAAACGAAGATGGTTTGGAGATTACTTTATGTGTGATAATCGTTTGGCTTCAGGTCTTGAGTGAATGCGATCTCTTTCGGATATGGTATAAAATTTTGTGCACCAATTAACTCATAATGTGTTCGCATAAATCCCTGCTCTTTTCTTCCATTTGGTGATTACTAATAATCTCGCGATAACGAATCTAATACGCTCCTCACCCGATACACTTTCGTATATTATCGATTATGAAGTATTGCGCAATGTATATACTCATGCGAATGTTTTCCTGAAGAACTGGATGTTTCGCCTGCAAAAATATTTTATATAAAATTAACGTTTACCTTATTTTTCCCAATTAAGCGATAGACTTAGGCAAACTGAAAGATCAAATGAAACCAGAAGAAATTTCGGAACATAACCTCACCAAAGAGAACAAAAAAATAATACCCAACAATGGAAAGTTTCTTGTGAAAGGTAAAGATCACGTTATATCCTCAAAGCGTTACAATTGCACCTAATAGTGTTAATATACCTTTCCGTGAGAAGTGCATGATAGTATTACTAATGCTAACCACAACAGAATTTTAAGTGTTGATAATTATTGAGTATTACACGACTGTGAGTTTTGAAAATGGGATGCAAGATAAGAAAAAAAAAAAAAAATGTGAAAATTTACCTAACGTGGTCTCAACCGCTATCAACAGGCTACGGCAGCAGCAGTAGCAACAACAACAGCGACCGCAGCACCAGCATTACTTTACTAAGGTATACAAGTCATTCATTTATTTACTCATTCTTTTATTCATTCACTGAATTGTTAGATGATTTAGATATGCTGTCAGCTTACAGTGCTTAGATATTTCTTTATGCAAAATTTTTACTGCACTTTGTATGCAATTTATTCGGCAACTTCATGAGAACATTATACGGTTATAATAAAAAATTTAGACAAAGCATTTGTTTTTGCAAAAGACGCATTGAAACACTTCAAGACAGTTAACTAACCTATAACATTAGTTATCGGGCGGGGAAAAAAAAACTGTATTTGGTTTATATATATATTTAACTTGAAATCTTAAGAAGCTTTTGTTGCAAGATAAAGCAGTAAAGACACTTTCTTAAGTTTGATCAGACAAGTAATATATACTTCACTACTTTCTCTTCAAATCGTAAAGACTTGATTGTGTTAGAGAATTTCTAATAGTTTCTTGAAAGTACTTTGCAAGATTCAATGTACTTTTCTCGAATTTGCCGATGGGGTCTAGCACAAGTACTACTATGTCCAAAAAGTAAGACCAATTTAATTTTTTCTTTTTTATATATCTGTATATTATTTCAAGTCTTTTTCGCCCCCTCCCTATGCAATCCTCAATTTCAGGTAATATTCGTTGTTAATACCTTGCTCCGACGGGAAGTAATTCTTAATGCTATGATAATCGAAGAGCGTCTTGTGAAATTTGCCACAGACGTCAGTCATAGTGCTACCAATTTAACAAAACAATGTTTCTGATATTCGATACACCCGCCCAATTTAACTTGTATGGTGGTCTTTTCTTTTGGTCACACTATTACGTCACCCTGTTTATCCAAGTCTCTGTTGTATTCTTTATTGGCGTTATATTGCGGTATGATTTCCTTATGTCCGCTAAGTTTGCTTTAGTTTGTTGTCTGTCTGTTGGAAGCTTCATTCATCTCTCTCTCTCTCTCTCTCTCTCTCTCTCTGCCTGTGCACGTGCTTTGCAGTTCGCTTATGACTATATTCGGTGGTCTTTCCGTCTACCTATTAATCCGACGTTGTTACCTGCCACCGTCTCTTCTAATTATAATAATAATTATTAATAGTAATATAAAATGATAATATTATGATAATATTATGATAATATTTTTTACATTATCAAAACCTGTTCTATGAGAAACAGAAGAGATAAAATTGCTCCTTTTTTGCTTTTTATGGTTGAGTGATTAGGATCCGCCATGTCCAGACAGATCCGGCTGACAGTTCTTTGTTACTCGTATTTTGGCTATTTTTTACTTAAACGGATATGAGTGAAAAGGAGAGGGGGGGGGGGGGAATAGCAACAATTTTATATGTTGTTGTGTACTTCTTTCCCGGGAATCTTATTAATTGCCCGTATGGAATCCAGAAAACCGTTTGGTGATAAAAATAGATTGAATAGTTTTTGCTTACATCCTACATGACTCGTGGTACAACGGCATATTAAAATTGCGTGGATATATGCAGCATCCACGCTTTTTATTATACCGATCGATTCCGAATCACTTTCGGAATCTATTTAAGCCCGTCTGTCCGTCTGGTCGTTTGCCCCTCTTGTTTTTTAATGCACGTCCTAAAGGACGTACTTTTTTTAAATTCGATATACGGACAAGTTTTGGACCAAGGACGAGCGCTAGTGAAAGTGGGTCGGCTCTTGCCACCATTTTCAACCATTCTCCCAATAAAACGCCTCAGCCGTTATATGAATAATTGTAAGGTGGTGTAGAGTATTTTATGGTGGGTCTTGGCCCGTTATAGTGTTTGCTCTTGTCACTATTAATGTAATGTTTTTTTATTAATTATTATTTAATGTTAACTGTGGATGTCTTGCTCAGCGTAATCATTGGTTAGGGACATGAAAGAGTTTAGAAATAAAATTGAATTTTGAAGGGATTGAAAAGATTGTAAAATAAGCTGAATGAAATCGCACTTAAGTCTTAAACATTTGCAATTCTCTAACAATACGAGGAAGAACTGGCCAATCATTTAAGACAAGCTAGTTCTGAATAGCTTGCTTTATGTTTATAAGCCGATAAGGTCAGATATGATCGTTTTATGAGGTTTAACTGTACATGCAGGTTTTTATATTCTTTTCATTTTCAGTGTATTGTCAAACGAAACTTGATGTTGATTTTTATTATTAAAAAACACTTCTTTAACAATTTGTTGGTTTATTCAATTTTTGTTTTGTTTTTATAGTTAATGCATAAGAAAACAGAAAAACAAAAACGTATAAAATTACTATAATTTCGTTGGACTGATATTTTGAAGGGTTTGCCAGAATTATTAAAATTAATTATATGGGAGAATGAACGAATTTTATTAGGTTAATATGATAAAGAAAACGATGAACTCCTTATGTACTTCCAATAATTCCCAGAGTTATTACTCTATCAGTTTCGTTATAAGCTACAAATTTACCGCTCAAGAAGCGTATGCGCGAATACTTGATAATGAAATCGAAATAGTTTTGCTTACGAACCGAAACAAACCATTTTCACTGCAAATCAGGTCTCGACGACAGGCGATAATTTTTTGTGGGGATTGTGGGATAACTTAAAACTTGTGTAGTGTAGAGTATTTATTGTGGTAAAATTTTTCATCTCATAACTTGCATTCGAAGTGAAACAAATGCTTGGGACGTAATCACGTGTGCAAAATTTCCCTACATAGCAGGTATAGCGAAAATCATATAAAGTTTTGGTGTTTTTTTTTTATGTGATCAAGCGTTTCCCTATTCGTGGGAGGGGATAGGGGAATGGTGGCCCCAGCCGAGTGGCTAAGTGTTATGCCTTTATCGAATGAGAGCTGACTGTAGGTAGGATCAAAGCAAATAGTACCGAACTACTGAAATTTGAATCTGCGAACACTGCCTTGGTAGTCGCGATTCTCGTCTACTTATGATAACATAAACGGAGCCGTAGTTACGTTGCGTGCATAAAAAGTTCACGTTGAGTGCATAAAAAAAGCGAAAGTAATGAGATTTGGAATTTAAAAGCTATGACCAAATGTAAGCACTGGAGTCATGTTCTTGTAGTCACTTGCTTTAAGCTTAAGAGATTTTTTAACGCAACTTTTTAAGAGTATTTCGTCAGCTCTAAAGTACTATCCTCGGTGCGAACTGTAAGTTGATCATTAAAATAAGTAGAAACATGCAATGAAAGAGAACCTCTTAGGCTCTCACATTCGTGAGGAAATATTTTATATTCAATGCTTAGAATAGGCAGATGGCGTAAGTTGTGCTGGGAAGTGTAAGCAACATTTTGTTTTTTGCTTACTACATATTCTTGTTGTTGTTTTCTTCTAAATAACTGATTAAATGTGAGACTTTTTCATTTTTTGGTTATCTCTCTTTTTTTCGCCAATGCTGCGGCGCATGTCTTCCGTCTAACAGCTTATAAGTCAAATAAAAACGTTTCGGGTAATCAAGACAGAACATTAAGTAGTCTGGAACACTTCATTTCTTTTTGCATTTATTTCGTTATGAAACACTTAGATGGGAGGGGTTTCACGACATTTTACTATGTACTCAATGGTTTCTATCGAGAATTTTGAACGCTTCAACATATTGCCGTATAACGAGTTTTCCAAAAAAAAAAACAGTTATAGGGGAAACGAGTGGAAAAATGTCTCGATCCCATGCGTTTTCAATAGAGTTGGCAAGAGTTGGTTGCTGGGCCAACGAACAACGATATACCAAATTTCGTCAAAATATCGCAAAAATGGAGACCTGTGGATATACGTGAGTGATTAGCATAATAGGGGAGAATCGCGACTATTAGCTTAGTGTATACGCGTTCAAATCTCGTTACGGTAGAGCTTGCTTTCGCCGTAGCTATAGTGGGCACTCGCTAGGTAAAGGCACAATATTTACCGATTGGGCAGAAAACCACTGGGCTGCGGCCACCACCTCTCTATCTCGTACTTTTTTCACACTTCTTTCTTACTGTCATCTGATTACACACAAAGACAGGTTTAAATCGATTCAGAAATATAATCCGAATCGACCGGCATACTAAAAGTTGAAACTATTACAACTCCCTTAGATTGTTACATACCTCTGCACAAATTTAATATATCGTATATCATAGCATAAGAAAACGATTCTATCCCTCGATGCTAACTTTTAAATTCATATTTTATTCATTTATTTTGTCATTGTTGGAGTTCTTCCCGTCTCCTCGACGTGACCATTGCGAATTCTCAATGTTGCGGGAAGTTATCGTTGGTGTTACTTAGTTACTGTCATACCGTGTTACTTTTTAATGATATTTTTTAACTTCGAACTAAGCGTTTTTATTAACATTCGCATTAATTTCAAATGTAAAAAAAAAATAAAAAATAAAAAATAAAACCAATAGGATTAGGCAGAGTGAAGACTGTACTAACGACTTTCGTAATAGTTGTGGGAATTAAACGATTAAAGCAATCAAATAAGTAAATTGGTTTTTAAAGACCGCTATAGCATTGCGTAGCGAGTGGAGGGACGTATGACTGTGAATGAAAAATGAATGAATGGAGGAAACGAATGAATGGATGAAAGAGTGTCATTGTGTTTGTACGAGTGAGTAAAATTTCTTCTTATATGCCATAATGTCAGCGACGTACAATGATGAAGGCGATACTGATAACTGACACCTTAAAATGAATGAATTTCTGAATTTTTTAATAATATGCTAACGCGCAGATAAGATGTTTTGATACATGAGGCGATTTTGAGTTGTGAAAAGGTAAGGAAACATGTTGATGTTATTATTATTATTGTTATTATTATTACAGAGAGCTGTGTGAGATAGAGTTGTAATTTATGGCATTCCAATTTATGGGGGCGGGTATAAATTGCCCACTCTTGTCTACTTAGGTCCAGCATTCAATCAATTGCGAAATGCATTTAAAGCATTTAAGATAAGATTTAAAGCGTGAGGCGTCAACGAGTTTTCCCTTAGGTATAACGAGATACTATGTAAAGAAAATAGTAATGTTTGAGATAATTACTTTATCTTTCGTTTGTCTTATCTTTCTCTTTCTCTCCCTCTCTCTGGTTCGCATTCTCGCTCTGGCTTTCCCCCGCAATACCGACCGACTATTTAGGCGCACGGATTTGCTAGTAAGCGTTTTAACAGCACTTACACCTGATAGTTATTATATTCACTGTCAAGTTTATTGAAGTTTGTCAAGTGAAATGTAATTCATTGCCAAAGTTAACGCAGTCAAGTGTTAGTTTAAAGAAAATGAAATTAAATTAAAGTAAATCTTATAATAGTTGAAAATTATAAATAAACAAATATAGATACGCACCCGCATATATATATATATATATATATATATATATGTGTGTTTGTAAAAATGGTTGTTGTCGCCAAGGATTTAATGTCAAGAAAATCGTTATCTATATTAAATATTAATTATCGTTACCAACTATTTGCGGCATTAACGGGTAAAAACGAATAAAAAAAAATTATTAATTAATCGTCTATTTAATAATAAAATTAATATTTATTTGCATTTGAATTTCGATTAAATATAAAAATATTTATTTTACAATTCGCTCTCATCATTTAGTACAATTGATTACATTTACTCATGGCATATCCACCGGTTGGCTATCGCCCACACTCTTCCATCTTCAGAACGATCATACGGCACCGGACTTCACTTTATCTGTGACACAGATTTCGTGGATTGGTTCGTTATTCGGTTTGGGATCTTTGTTGGGTAATATTATGTTTGGAGTTTTACTTGATCGTATTGGTAGAAAATGGTGCATGTACATGTTAGCATTACCAGTCATTGTACGTTTAATGAAAATGCATTGTTTTTTTTCTAAATTTTGTTATTAAAATTATTTTATAATCTTTACTTAACAATTCTTTATAGTGCGCTTGGTTTTTAATATACTTTGCTAAAACTCACGTTTACTTGTACGTAGCTCGTTTCTTGATTGGGATAACTGGTGGCGGAAATTATGTTGTTGTACCGATCTTTATAAGCGAAATTGCCGATCCGAGGTAAGCGCAATAATCAATGCAGCGTGAGTTGTGTACAGTGTTGTATTATAAACAACCAACAAGAGAGATATACATTTTTTTCTCGGCTAGAAGCAGGCAACACTTTTATTTTCAGTGTTAAGCCTGAAGATAGGCAAACATTTTATTATTTCCATTTCGCTTTCGAGATCGGGACGTTATGTTGTAAAACTCCATTATTTACCGTGCACGACTTATTGTACAAGGTCATATTAAATTGTAGAGGACATATACAATATCCAGACCGGCTTGGGATGAATGTATCTTCTGTTATATATTCAGGAGGCCGTTTATTATTCATTCACAAATTGATTTGACGAATTGAATCGCGCCCCTCCATAACGTCTGCATGACGTCTTATTTTAAAAAACCCATCTATAAATAAATACATTAAGCGAAGTGAGGGAGGACGGTGGTCCGTGGCCAAATACAATAGCTTTACTTGTTATTTTTAACATTTATAGTTATTAACAAGAAATCGAGTGAAAGAAAAAGTAATGCTTTCACATTTTCTTGCAGTCTTGCAACCCACAAGTGCACAAAGTAAAGAAGGACTTTAACTCCTGCCATTCACTAGGGTACTAAGCATTTCTTCAAGAACATTCTTCTTAAATTAATTACTAGTTGCTTTTGTCGAAAAGGGCATAGATGAACGCACCGTTATGTACGCACCCGATCTTTGTAGCCTTCAAACTAAACACCGATTGTTTTGTCTCTGGCAAATGCTTTTGAAGAAATGCCATAGAAACGCAAAAGACATGAATTTATTATTGTAAAATGAACTTCGTTGGCGAGCAGCTTTGATAAAGAGATCTATAAATTTAGTCGCGAACGTAGCAGACTATATTTAAATGGTTGGTAGAGAATCATTGTTTTTTTTTTTTTTACTTAATCCTTTATCTGCAATTTTTGATTTGTTTCGTTTAATCATAATTTATAACAACAAACAATTTAGATTAGAATGACCCTCTTAGTAGATGTCTACGATAGAATTGGTTATATAGCTAGATTAAGATCGTAACATTGACAATATTGTGGTCAACCTGTGCCGCGACCTAACAAGACCAACATTGACAATTTGGATTTGCATTGTTTCTCGAAGACACTTTAACGTTTTTTTTCCTTTTTAAGAGAATTCGACCGACGCACAGATGTTACTTACATTGTCAAGTAATAGATATCGAAATGACGTTGTTTAACGTATAGAGATAACTTTGCTTGCAGTGAGTTAAAGTATGGTTTGTCATAAAAAGTATTTTATGACTTGCCGTTAAAGCAGATAGAGCGTTAATTATAAGATTGTTTTGTTTTTTTTATCACGAAATGATAGATAAACTTTATGATTATACTTTTACAGCATACGTGGTGCCTTGTCGTCAATGGCTATGCTTATGTTAAGCTTCGGTATTCTGGCTGGCTACATAATGTCAACCTATTTGGATTATTATGTAAATCCTTTCATCATCGTAATCTTTCCATTGCTATATCTAATAGCGGCCACACAATTTCCCGAGACTCCGCAACATTTGCTAAGAAAGCATAAAATATCCGATGCAAGAGAATCGTTTAAATTCTACAGAAATATACCGAAGACGGTAGAAGCGAACTCAATGCCGGAGTTACGGACAGCTTTTGAAGAACTAAAGGATAACATATTGAAAGCTAATGGAAAATCAGAAAAGCTTCAAGTAGATGATTTTTGTAAGTTATTTTTAGTTATACCCTACACCACTTGCATGTAGTACGACGATATACTCAGTTTGCGCGATTGCATTCCCCAAGATGACTCGAGATAGGATCAACTTATCTTACAACCTTGTCTGTGCGTCCGTCCGTCTGTCTGTCTGATTTTTCTTTGTTCAAGCGACCGGTCGCTATTTTTGAGATATTTAAATTAAAGCCGACACATTGACGTGTTCTCGCTCAAGGACGAACGCTATCGGAAATGATTGTGACCGAACTTCTTTTTATGAATAACTGTACTAAGCGAAATAGTGTAGGGTTTTTAATGGTGGTTCGCGATCCACCAAACTAATGCATAATGTAAAAAACAATATTTTGTTTCTTCAGTTAACAAAGAGGCTTTAAGAGCCTTCTTCACGGCAATTATGCTGGTGTCGTTGAATCAATTATCTGGAAGCTTTGCTATTGTAAATTATCTTTCGGATATTTTCGCTCATACCGGTACCGATATTGATCCGAACACTTGTACCATAATAATGGGTGTAGTGCAGATATTTGGCACATGTTTTTCGATGATTGTTGTTGATCGAGTAGGTCGTAAAGTGTTATTACTGTGCTCAGCTGGTGGCACCGCATTGGGTTATACCAGTTTTGGTATTTACGTCAAGTTTGCCAGTTCGGAAATTAAATTGCAATACAATTGGCTGCCTTTGGTGATTATGACGTTCGTTATATTTGCAACAAGTATTGGTCTACTGGCTCAAGTATTTACAGTTATAGTGGAAACATTACCGATTAAGGTATAAAAGTTAAATAATTTTTTTTATTAATTTTATTACGAAATGATGAAAGGACGAATTTCTTTATTAACATCTTTAGGTTCGATCAGTTGGTACTTCTTTCTCTATGGCTGCATTAAGTTGTATGGTTTTTGTCGCACTAAAGCTTTTTCCCGAATTAATGGAAAAATATGGTTTAGATAATTTAATGTTTGGCTGCACTGCGATTTGTGTGGTGGGCTTTTTATATGTATTAATATTTCTTAAAGAAACCAAAGGTAAATTGTTAGATAAATAAAGTCTGATTTTCTTAAGAAAAAAAAAAAAAAAACCTATATATATATATATATTTATTCCTTTAAATATTCCCAAAACTAATGAGGAAATTGTGTATGAGAGTTTGTGATTAAAATTCCACAACCGGGAAACTTTCTTTAAGATTGTGACGAGCTTATCAAAGGAATAATTTACGTTTCCACAAAAAGAAAAACAAAAAAAAAAAAAGAAGAAGAAACAATTCATGAAGAATTACATAAAATTCCACACGATTTTTTTTTCACCGTTATATTAGACAGCAACGAAAATCATAGATGAAGATGCTACAGCAACTACTATTGCTTCTACTACTAGTTTGCCAGCAATTGCATGAATTCACTTTTAACATGACCCTGAGTGAACTTAGTTTTTAAACGCAGCAACAAGCATTCAACTCAGGAAGACAAGCTGGCATATTATCAAGCAGCCCTTCCTGCACAACAAACGAGCAGTGCAGAGTTTACGTGTGACTCACTCATAAAATGCTTACGATAACTCATGTCGGTCTGTCAATCACACACAATTTACTTATATAGAAGAATCTCACCAATAATCCTTGATTCGTATCGTTAACTTACCATACAAATAGAAAAAATAAAAAACAACAAACAAACTGAACGCTCTATAAAAGCATATAGTAAGGAAAAAGTTCTATTATATCCTACAACGGTATATTAAGTTAGTACGAATGTAAGCAACACCAAGAAGTAGTTGAGATAGACACCCGCCGGTCCGGAATCAATTTCTAAATCAATCTAAGTTTTTTCTCTCTGCCCGTGTGATCGTAATTTTTGCGATACTTTGATGAGATTTGATACACTGATGTGTTTTACCTCAAGGGCGAATGTTATTGAAATGGTTTTCGCTCGACTATTTTTCATATGTCGCCTTGAAAACGCGTTGAAAAGTCTTTACGCGAAGAATTGTGAAGCGTTCTGAATGACTATTCTGATTTCGCTATTAAGCGAAATGGTGTTGGGTCGGTCGTAGCCGACTATAATGTTTTTACTTCCCTCATTTGGCAATGTTATGCCCGCCACTAGGAAATGGAAACGAAATTTGCTGTTCTTTTTGCAATATTCAGGAGCATGCTACGTGGGTTACTGAGCAGCGTAAGTTTTTGCCCGCCTATCAATTTCCCCGTCCCTCCGTCACTCTCCCGATCGTTGTTGAAAATGCATTCACACAAAAAGCTACAATTGGAACATGTATCCTTTAACCTAGAACATACATCCTTAGGTCAAGTAGTAGAGTAGTTGACCTAACGGGATCATTAATATAAACATCGTTATAATTGCCCATTAGGTCGGTGATATTACTTTGAAGCGGATCGCATGGATCATGCCAAACTTTGGTAAAAGAAATGGGCGTGGTTCATTCAAAAATGAGCGCGCCTACAAGTGGCAACTAACTGAAATTTGCAGCATGTAAGAGATAATGATTTAAAACTTTACACGCGAACACTTTCGAATGTCAATTGGCGCTAAAATAATTTTTATTGGTGAACTAATACGCCTACTTTTTATTATGCAATTATAACGAATTGATTTCAATCGTAGGTGTATTAATATCGTCTTAAGAAAACTATTATTTCCTTTTATGGTGTTTTGTTTATGCGTTTGCCAAAATTGTTTCGAAAGAAAAACTTCTTAGATCGGTGAAGCTCTTCTAGAGATTTGAAGATCTTCCTATTTTAAAGGAAGTGCAACTACTGTAATATGATTATTTGGGAATTTACCACAATTATATTGGCAAATATCTAAAATAAAATGTCTTTTTTGATAACAAATTACTGAGAGTTTCCCCCTATCCGGTTAACAAGTCGACGGACTGAGAGGAAAGCGAAAGAAATACGCAAGTGATGGCCGCAATCGAATGTGTAGGTGCCCAATAAATAAGTGCTTTGCTTTTACCGACTAACCATTCACTATTGCTACGAGCCAACGATATATCGCACTTGGGGAAACATGATTTCCTTCACTTGAAATTTATGGTAGATTGATGGTTGGCCAACAAGTTACGAGCAAAATTTCCCATTAGAAAGAAAGTTCTCGTTTTCTTCGGCTAATACATCAGCGTTAATTATTTGGCGATAAGCTGACATCTAATATAAGAGGTGCAACAAATTTAATTGAAATTTTTCAGTCGCGGCAGCATGCTATAATATTTCACATCACTGTATCTGTATTTAAGAAGCAGAAAATATGTTAATTTTCTTTCATGCACAGTTTCTTCGCAATTATCTATTATGCTCATAACCTATTCATCTTAAACTGATGATTATTTTCTGTTTTCAATGATGAAATCATTTTCTAGTTTCATTCGACATACATTAACTGGTTTGATTGATTCAATTTTAATACGTTTAACAAGCTTAATGGAAAAGCAATCATATCTCTCTATTAACCCTTTACTGACCTTTAATTGTTTACAATTCAGAACTTAATTTGCATTTACATCATGTATGATTTTTAGATGTAATTATAATGTTATTTGTGTTACGGCTGTTGCTACCAGTTATTTAAGATAAAAAAAACAAAAACAAAAAGGTTAAAATAAGGTTAGATTAGATGGGAAGCAAATATACAGGTGGTAGGCAAGTGGGAGGAGTGCCTTGCTGGTGTTAGTGAAGTATTCAATAACCTGATTACGAAGAAACTCAGTCGAGGGATGGAAAGGGTCGCTTCCCTTTTGTTTCTATCAACGGATGTGTTTCCCCTAAGTGGCAAATTTGATGCTATTTAAATTGATGCGTCTTCGTATAGTAAAATTAATGTCATCTGTAACAGTAAGTTTCTGGATTTTGAAAAGAAAGAAAGCAATGTCCACTAAAAGTACGAAGAATTAATGATTCATTTATTAAGAATGCTTGATAGAGCCTTTCCAGTTTTTAGAGGGACGTATATTTTGTATACTAGGTAGTTAGGCGATGAAAAGAGGTGTCTTTAATAGAGTATCTTTAATATTTTGACTGTCAAACGCTTTTACAGGGGAGTAACTAAACTTATTTAAATTTTAATCAGAACAATTGGGCAATGAGTTCCTTTCTCTCTTAAGCCTAATAGTTGACAAAGCATTTGTTTTTCAATTCAGTGTGTTTTCCATATATTATTAAGGATTCGATTCTTTAGTACGCAATGAGGAGTTAAACAGAACACTCAATCGAGAATCTAGCGTCCAATATACTTTGGCTTGTCAACGATTTGTATAAGCAACAAAAGCTATTTAAATTTGAATCATAAAAGTAGGCAATGAATTCTTTTCTCTCTCAAGCCTAAAAGTCGGCAAAGTACTTTTCATATTTAGAAACCAATCTAAAAAGCTAAGTTCCTTTCTAAGCCTTGAATTAGTTGCTAAAGGATTTTGATTGTTTATCCTTTGACTGCTAGCATAAGAAAATGCACAAAAAACGAACAAAATGTCAGAGATCTACAATAACTCTTCTGCTTGTAAAATATTTAGGAAAGAAAATGAAAGAAATTTCTCGAATCGTTTCACTCATTTGTGTAATTTGTTGAGAATCATGAATAAAATGAAACTAAAGTCTCTTGTCACAGTTGAAAACGTAAATGAAAATGAAAACAGTGTATAACAATAAAAAAAAAAAAATATAATCAAAAAATCAAATCTTAGCGATAAACGTTTTCCGAGAAGACGGAGATTGCATTGACTTAAAATGCCTTGATTTATTATATTAATTCCTATTGTCAGGTAAGAGATTTATTTTTTTTTTTTTTTTTTATGCTCTTCTGTGTTCAACAGTTTATTTACTTTTCGGTATCTAATCTATAATTTCTTTCAAGTCGATTTGTTCGTTACCTCAGTTGATTCAAATTACATGACCGTATGTTTACATAGCACTGGGGAGAGTAGAGACCGTTGCTTTCGTGCTTAAAAAAACTTCGATCGTCGTAAGTGTTATTCGTATCACAATCTCGTGATTCTCTGCAATAATCATTCAACAAACATTTTCTCTTGACAATTTTTATTTTCTAAAAGTAAAAATCTCTTGAAATTTTCTAGAATCCATAGAATGAACGATGAGTACTTGAAATTCGCTCAAACACTACAGCAATGCTATTTATTACATATAAAGTTTTTTATTGCTATTTACTGATATATTAAGTGCTAATGCTTGCGTTTCGTAATTTTTGGCTTTAAGCAGTTGACACTGATTGATACGTAGGTATAAACAGTCATTGTTAAGTTGTATCGATATCGCCATTAGGCTCATGATTATTGTGATAATAATGTAACGACTATTCGTAACTACAAAAGTCTTTAATTTAATAGAATGAAATAAAGATGAAATAGAATGAAATAAAGATATATATATATATATATATATATATATATATATATATATATATATATATATAGACAGAGAGAGAGAGAGAGAAAAGATAAACAGGAAATATTTTTATACAATATTTAAAGTAAGCGTAACATTAAAGAAGTAATTAACTGAAGAAAGACCTTGAGAATACATATGAGGCGTACTGTTAAGCAAATTTACTTATCTGTTCATTATAATATAATTAATTGATTTTTTACGTTAGTTTTTCTTTTTCAAACAATTGCTAAAAACAGCAACTAAGTGTGCCTTGTTTCGAACGACTAAACAAACCAACCAATGTTCTTAAATAGTAATTAATTAAAACGATTTAAACGTTAACATCGAAGTTATTAAAGAGAATATTTTTTTTTTTTTTTGCATTCAAGCATTAGCGGATTTCATTTTATTAAACGATTGAGTTTTACAATCAATTAAAAAGGTTTTAAAAATATTTAAATAAAATTTATTTACCGTTTCACTCAAAGGAATAGAAGAAACCTAAGATAATAGCAATACTGCTAAGAGTATTAGTTAAGCTTTAAGAGCAGAACCTTTAGTAAATTGTGTCGTAGCCCTATATATATGGCAAACTAAATTCAAAAAAAAAAAAAAAAATTCCGGCAAAGGCGCTTTTTCCCCTAGCTCCTTGAATTGAAAGCTTCTTTTGTTTCCAACCAAGCTTTTTGTTGCTTCATTCACACGGCGCAACATTGACTATAGAATCCTTACACTCTACGAAACAAATCTATTGTGTACTCTTCTAATGAAAGTAAATGACTTGAACGTTGATCAGTTTTGTTGATTGTCGCTGCTAAAGCAGACGCTATTGAGTTCGTGATTTGTCTGCATGAATGCATCTATGCATGCATGCTTGCATTGTGCTAATGCAGTTGGGAATTAGGTGACACGAGCCGTGTGTACAATATCAAGTGTACGATAGTGATTAAACAAAACTAAGACAAATTTTAAACATGACGTACAAGCTATGCGATACACAGTGAAGTGAAGATCTAAAATATCAGATACTTTCGTCTGAAGGTGGAAGTTTAGCTAGGATTACGGTACCTTTACTTCATACGCCCATTTATTCATCACTTCATTTATATCACTAGTGTATAAAAGAGATTCTCTTAAGCTACAATAATCGGTTTATATATACAAATTTATTTTAAAAGATTGCAAGACTCACTAAATTGCATATGGAACGTAAAACTCTCAAGTTACATAAAACAAAACATTTGCGAAGGATTTGAAAAACAATGACTTTTTCCTTGTAAAACGTAATAGGCCGCATAGTTTCGTGCGGAACGTGAAAGCAAGAAAACGACATATATACGCTACGATATATTGGCTAATTGCCAATTTGCTAAAGATTCAGAAAAAGAACATTTCACTCTACTTCTTGTTGACTTGTTAACTTCTTAAAGAAGAAAAAGAAGAAGATCGCATTTTTTCGCATTTAGAACAACGTATCAAACATTTTATGAAATTATGAGTTAAAATGTAATCGATATCGTAGGTTTGTTTCGAAAAACTGATGGGATCCATTTGAAATTTTCTTTTTTTTTAACCCGCTAAGCCATTGGCCCAGGAATCGAAAAAGAAATTTTAATATGTCGAATAAAATCTCACTCGAAGACTACGGTGGTACCGTTGCAAGATAATCGAATGAAAATTGAAGCCCGACGCAGTGTACGCTAAACTCGAAAAATATAAGTTCGACAAAACTCGTAATACAGCATCTGCTACTACATAGGCCAGTAGATCGAACGCGCGGCATATCTGGGTTTAATTCCCAATTTGCGTGTGGCCTCGGCTATAGTGAATGTGGAATCGTTGAATATTTACCGATCATGCGTTCACCTAACTTTCCTCTCCCCGCGCTATTTTCGACTTGATCGTTGCTGTGTTTACACGCATATAAATGATTCCCTCCTGAGTAAGGGGCCATATTAAAGGCAAGAGAAGAGTGTGAATACTCGTATTCTTGGACCCTTTCGAACTTTTCCCCGCTCGCAATCACAACTCTTTATATCATTTTAGGCCATTTAGGCGGGACCATTCAAGTCAAGAAGAAAAAACAAATCACAAAATACTAAAAAATTAATCGGTAATGAAGAGAGTAGAATTACAGATCTGTCTTACCAAGAAGCCGTCGTATTCGTTGGTGGAAAATTAGCCATTAGAAAGCTTCGCACGATTATTTTATTATTATGTATTAGAATTGCTACCTACGAACGAGAATATGAGGCTTGAGACACATTTATCGCGTTAACGCACCTCCGGCATATAAATAGGGTGATGAATAGGTTGAAGGAAGTGAAAAAAGAAGGATAACGTGCGTGCGCAGCGCGGAGGCGTTAATCTCATTGGGAATTATTATCACACACTTTTATCGATGGGACGTTCGCTATAAATTGCGGCAGTAAGTTGAGAAACATAATTAAAATATGATCTACCGTAACGGAGATGCAATTCGCGTCAGTGAAAACTAAGCGCTTGCTTTCTAGTGGATTGCTGGATAGTGGATGAACTGTACTCAACACGTAATATTTTGATTTGCTTATGATTTTCTTTTTTTTTTTTCTTTTTTATTAATATTCGTAAATTTATAAATGTTAAAAATTGCATAATTTGTTAAAAATAAACGAAATGTATAATTTTTTTTACATATGAATTTATTTATGAACTTATATTAATTATTCAAATCCATGCACTGGCCATAACCTATCATCATCATCATTAACTGGAAAAAACAAGTAAGAACAAGTCGGGCAAAGTCGACAATTACATACCCTGCACCACTTCGTCCAGTACAGTGATTCGTTCGTTTTGGTGGTAATACTCCAGTAAACAGTCAACATCATTTTCACGCAAAGCCGTAATTGTCGTGAAAGCCCGCATGCTGGAAGGTTAGATTTTCTCTCCATATAAGAATTTGTGTTTCACGTTTCGCACCTATGCATGTTAGGCTCTAAAAAAAAATTAACTCGTTTCTGTGAATGGAGTGGGAGCGGAAATAGGTCCATGTGTCATGAGAAAATTTTCATCACAAAAAAATTACCAACGAGACTGTTTTGGCATATAACGATTGGCGTTTCATGAGAATCCTTATAAGCTGTGGTATTCTACGTGTTATAAATTGGGTAAAGTAGATTTCATTAGAATTACTTTTTACCATATAAAGCTTCAATTTTCTTAGGAACAGCCAAATATGAGAGATGGTTCAAAAAATTGCCTCAGCCGGTCCAAAGTTTTCGCACAAATTTCGAATATCGCAAATGCTTTTACTTAGCCACTTTTGACGAGAAATTTTGAAAATTGCAATTTTTCCCCAAATAACGACTTTTCAGAATATAGCGTAATATGTCGAAAAGTGATCGAAAAAGTTGACCGATTCGAATCATTTGCAATAGTGTTTGTCGTTGGGTCAAAGTACGTCTGTGTACCAAAGTTAATCAAAATATCTCAAAAATTTGCGACTCGCAGCACAAAGATACATGGATACACATCCAACGGACAGATGGACAGATAGGCTTATATCGATTCAGAAAATGTTTCTGAATTGATTTGTACACTGAAAGGTGGGCCTTATCCGTGTTACATACGTTCGCACTTGTTTAATATACCTTGTGCCACCGTTGGTGTAGGGTACAAATATAACATATTTTTAAAGTGCTCTTAAGTATGTTTGCGAAAAATATTATGTACGCCTTGATGTAGTTATATTTTTACATAAGAATCGTATAGGGAACCTTTAGTCGGTAAAGGCTTTCGATCTCACGGGGATATTTCAAAAATCTGTGACCCTGATGTTTATTAAGATTACTTTCATGTTCAGTCCGGAAATGACTCGACCGATAAAATCACACCGCAAGTCCGGGCCGGAATTAAAATTGTACTAAACGGATCGGGAAGATTTTTGCACCGAGCAGCAGCTTCTTAGAATTATATATTCCCCTTGTAGCAAATATTTTTCTTTATCTGAAAATCTAATCAATGTGATTACTTTTTATATATATATATATATATATATTTACTTGTATGCGTATATAACTTTTTCGCTGATTAATCGATTTAAGAATTTGTTGAAAACTAATAAAAACAATGTACAGTTAATTTTTCACTGAAGTGAACTCATTAACAATATTTTTATAAATTATAAGATTTAAAAAACGCTAGCAATGCACAAAAATTCAACGTAAACTTTATTTAAACATAAAAGTTAATTTTGAAAAAATAAATAAATATGAAGTATACGCATGCATACGTAGTTATGTTCGTAAATATGTTATTAAATATTACTATTTAAAAATTGTTTTTTCTTTTTTCCTTCGAAACACTCGTCAAGGTTGACAACATGAACAAGTAAAAAAATTCTCGTTGGCTGTAAACGAATCTTTCACACCCGCCAAATACATCCTAAGATAAGATAAAAAGATTAAGAAATAAAAAAAAAGTAAATTTCATTGCTATATAATATTACACGACACATGATCGATTTTTTCCTATTCTCCTACAGAGACTGTAGGAAGCTGTAGTTTATGAGTAAAATTCAAATAAAATTCAAGCCTTTGTTTAAATACTTCGTTCTCGTTTAACAAGGTGAACGTATCCATGTCTTTACACCCAACACCATCTCTGAAATAGGATATATTAACTTTGTGCAAGCAGAGATCCATTTTTGATTATATCGATTCAGAATCATTTACTGAATCGATTTAAGTCTATCTGTCCGTCTGTGCAACTGTTTGTTTGTCCGTCTAATGATTATCTATGCGACCTCTAGATCGCAATATTTGGAAAACTTTAATGAAATAATCTACTCTTTGACCAAAGCGCGAACGCTACTGAAAATGCTTCGGATTGTTCCACTTTTTCGAACATTCCCCATATAACGCCTTCTTTTGAGAAATCATTACGTGGAAACAAATAGCCATTTTTAATATATATTGATAAAAATCGCTAAGTAGTAGTACTTCAACATTCTAAATTGTTATGACTGGGGCAATTTTTCGAATCCCCTTTCATATAACCATTCCTAGGAAAATGCAACCTTTATATTGTAGGGTAAGGTATATTAAGTTTCAATATTTCATGGTAAGAGGTGGTTTATAAGCGTACATTGAACCTTAACGAATTTGAACGGCATAAGTATACTTTTTTGGGTACCACCCCATGTAAGGATTCCCACGAAAGGTAAACCTTTACTAATTGTTAATGTTTTACAATGAAAATTTGTTCATCGTATTAATTTGACATAAGAACTGATTGTACCAAAGTTCAACTACATGGATCTATTTCTAGGACCCCACTTCTTTAACAGATTTCTCATGAATAGTGAACCATTCGGAATATCGTTTAATTTTTAACATTCTATGATGAAAATTTGTCCATAGTAACAATGCAGCAAAAAAATCAGCTGCATGAAAGTTAGATAGATCCTAACATATATATGTGGCTTGGCATCAAAAGTAAGCCCTTACCTGGAGAAAATGTCTAATTTCTAGTATTTTATGACGCAAACCGAAAAATAATAGAATTATAGAGAAATAAATTATCTTTGCTAAGTTTTGACTAAATCACGCGATTTTTCGGGCAACCTCCAATGTGTGGCCTTACGTCAAAAGCGTGCGTTTGCATGCAACTAATGTGTAACTAATGGGTAACTCTTAATGCAATACAACCCAAACGAGTGATTAATAGTACTAAGCAAAGTGATGTAGCATGCTTAATTGTCGCCGTTGCCCGATTATATATAATGTGGCTTGTCATCATAGCGTTTCATATCATATCAAAACTTTTCTAAAGCCTTTGTAAACCCATATAAACCAATCATCGGTAATTGAAATGTAATAAGATTTTCTTATTTGAATGTTATTCTAACTTGACAGCATTTTAAATGACATCATTTTCACAATCAATAAAACATATAGATGTAAAAGTTAGGAAAAATAATTTCCCTATTTGGGATTAGTAACGAGACGTTTTAAATTTATCAAAATACATTATTGTTTGCGGCATTAACCGATTCATCATACGAGGATTTGAGGATTTGAGAGCTGTTTTAGCTCTTTTCACACCCACCACTGTAAGGTGACGATACACTCATAACGTACGTAACACCCAAAAGGAAACTTCAGAGATCCTATAAAGTATATGTATGAAATTCTGAGTTGATTTAGCCATGTCCGTCCGCCTGTGTGTCTGTGTGGTGCTTGTTGTTGGCGCTGCTCAGGTCGAAAAACTGAAGACATTGAGTCCAAACTTGGTGGAAATATTGGAAGTGTTGCACGCATGTTGGTATTGAAAATAGGCCAAACTGATCAGAGCAGAAGACCGCAGTGGAACGCAAACTGAAAGCTACTTCCATTTTCTTAAAAAAAAAGTTTGTGAGTGTACGCTCATTGGCCAGCAATTGTAAAAGTTAGAAGACTGAAATTTCCTGCATTTACCCTACAAAACACTCTACTCTTTACGTGCAAAAATAGACGAAATCGGCCACGCCCACACAAAATTATAACTGATTAAATTTTATTTCTTTCACTTTTTTGAGACTTTATCAGAAGGTTTAAAATTATTTTGTACATTCCTCAAATGAAGACATATTATCTGCCCAAAAAGGGATTAATTCTAAAACGAATGTGGTGGGCAACGCGAACTAATGGATTAATTCTTTCTTAATAATACGAGCGATATGGGTATCAAATAAAAGAACTTGGAGAGTAGAATGTGAATGGTGTTATAGAGGGAATGCGCGATTTGGCCTCCGTCGCCTATAACATTCTTACTTGTTTTTTTATCGACATGTCACTGCGTACAACTTTTTTTTGTATGACACCCAGACGGCTAAGTCGCCGTAAAAGCCCTGAAGAGCAAGTAAAACCATTCAAAATTATCTGGGGGAGCACAACAATGTACAACTAACATGGGATTCTGGCCATTTTCGGGCACTGAAGGCAATGAAAGGGCTAACCGTCTAGCTAAGAGAGGAACACAAGCGATCATGCTAGGTTCGGAACCTCTCTGCGACGCGCCAAGAAGTCGGATTAATTCGCATCGAATTGCCATTGGAAGTAAACGACAGGACTACGTCAAGTGAAAAGATTCATTAAGTCTTCCTCCAGAGCGCATGAACTACTGCAGTTAGAAAGGGGTCGTAGTTCCCTCAGGTTATCACTTGAAATCACTTGGTGTCTCTGATACTAATTCATACAGAAGCGAGGAAGCGAGGAACCTTCATATCCTGTGTGCATGCGAGGCTGTACGCAAAATCAAACACGAAGGGTTTGGCACACCAGACGCTATACGAAGCACCGAACCAAAGAAGGTGCTGAGATTTAAGGGAATTCCAAAATTACAGGATTAGAGGCATGGACGAGCATTGCTTGCACACTAATAATAATAGTAATAATAATAATAATAATAGTAATGCGAAATGCAGGAGGAGAATGCAAATGAGCGCAAAAAAGGAAATCGCACAATTGTTATTGTAATTTTAAAATATTGATCCTTTCAAGCGCACTTTTGCTGCAAATTGTTAAACGAAAAAGCTTTCATTTCATGTACCGAACACTTCGACTTTCATATAATTCGAACGGCACAAGACGAGAAAAGAAAGATGCAAATGTTCGACACTCTACGTAACGTCGTTTGTGCTTCTGTTTGTGTTTGTGTTCAACACTTTGTTTTTTCTCTTTGCTTTTCATTCAGCGAAACTGTAGTTGTTTGAAAGCCTACTATGCTACATACCAGAACGAGCTTTAAACGTCATTCATATAATAATTGTATCAAAATGTTCTTTCAAAATTTTGCTTCAAAAATTTTTCATTTGAGTCTGAACTCATTGTGAACAACGTCAAGTTTTAAAATTTAACATTTTTTTTAGCATTTAAAAGAGCGGTTATTTTGTCAAAGAAAGGCGACGGCGAGGATGTTTCTAAAATTGCTTTAAGAAAGCAATTGAAAGCCTACCGAATTGAACGGATATACAATGAATGGGAATGAATGAAGATATCGTTATAACAAGCTTGTTATAATGATATCTTTGCTGAGAATGTTCAGGTGAGCACGTGATTTTTTCCATGAAAGAGAATCCAGGGAATTTTGCTTACTTGGGTTTGATCTGACGAAAGAGGTGGACGAAAACCAACTTATACCATGAAGAATCGCAGTAAGGGCGGATAAGATTCGGGCTATTTACTAGCGGGGAGTTCATTTGTCGCAAAAATTTTGTGTGTGGAAAAGAAAAAGGACGATGGCAACGGGTATTGCCACCCAGCTATCTTCATCACAATTCTATCCACCGTTTATTTGTTACATAGCCATAGATATTTCATCCGGCAACGTTCATGTATGTGATGATGATTAACAACAATACAATAATAAATAAATTGAGTGGTTTTGAATTTTTGTGCTTTGGATTATTTGAATTAATAACAATGATTGACGGATGGACAGTCGGTTAACAATTAATAACAACTTTTTTACGAATCTCAGTGAAGAAAGGTTGGATTCAACTTTAACTTCCACAGTAAACTCCGTATTCCTCCTTTCGTCTTTGAAAAGAACCAATAAATTCAGCCCTAGGCCACAATGATTGCTTTCAGGATCGTTAGAGATATAACGAAAATTTGCAGGTCGCTTATTTCTCTGCAATACAGGCTCACATAGGCACATACGGCCGGACAAACAATAAAAACGTGTTTTTTCTAAACATAACGGTTAGTTTTGTTTTTCATTTATGTTTACATTTTCACCAGTCGCTGTACAAAGGCATATTAAATTTGCGCGGATGTATGTGACACCCAGAAGGACTTGAGATGAACTAAAATTTCAGAATCCTTTTATCGATCGACTAAAGTTTGTCTGCCCCTCTGAAACCTAGAATTTATCGAATACGCAAAAAAAAAATCCTTATCTACAAGCTATTTTTTTCCGTGAAATTTTGAATTATCGTCCAAGTGCTCCTTTTGCTTTTCTTTTCTTTTTTTGTTTGTTAATAGTTAGTAACAATTTTTTCATAAAATCCTGTAGATAAAAACAATTACGAATATTATAGTTGGGCAACTAAAGAGTTTAATAGTGTTCGTCCCTGGGTCAAAGCATGCTTGTGTATCGAATTTTAACAAAATATTTCAAAAATTACGACCTGCAGCTTAAACACAAAAATACACGGTCAGACATCAGACGGACAGACGGGCTTAGACCGATTTAGAAAATTATTCTAAATCGATGGGTATAATAAAGGGTTGGTCTATCTTAAGCCATTCTGGGTATTACGTACGTCCGCACTAACTTAATACAACATTTGTGGTACGGGGTATAAAAAATACATTATGAATTTATCTAAGTGCCGTTTACTCTTGCAACCTACAAGAGTAAATAACTTACTGCAAATGTATGCAACACTCAGAAGGATTTGAGATAGACGCGATCGATTCAAAATTACTTCCTAAATCACTTTCTGAATCAACTTAAACTTGTCTGTCTGCCTGTCTATCTTGTTCTCTTTTGTTCCTTCTATAAATCGAAATTTCAGGGATATTTTCGTGCAACGGCGTATTTTGGCCCAGGGACGAACATTAATGAAAATAGTTCGGATCGATTCACATTTTCGATCACTTCCCATATAACACCTTA
>KK499880.1:751709-773025 GCA_000688715.1 Glossina pallidipes
ATGCTTGTGTATCGAATTTTAACAAAATATTTCAAAAATTACGACCTGCAGCTTGAACACAAAAATACACGGTCAGACATCAGACGGACAGACGGGCTTAGACCGATTTAGAAAATTATTCTAAATCGATGGGTATAATAAAGGGTTGGTCTATCTTAAGCCATTCTGGGTATTACGTACGTCCGCACTAACTTAATACATTTGTGGTACGGGGTATAAAAAACTCATTATGAATTTATCTAAGTGCCGTTTACTCTTGCAAGCTACAAGAGTAAATAACTTACTGCAAATGTATGCAACACCCAGAAGGATTTGAGATAGACGCGATTCTGAAAGCTTTACAGAACTTGATCAAGCTCTATTCCACTCTCTTTATTAATCAAATTCAATTGTCTTTATTAATCTTAATCCGATGCTTTTATGGTTTCTCTATATTTTTTTAATTTTACGTTAATTGACACATTTTCACGAACTTTCTTTCACGGGGAAAGACCCGAAATCAGCCGATAGAGAATTCAAAGTAGGACGGCGAGCGCATTTAGAGATTCTCTACGTATGTCTAATAACTTATTTGCTGCTAAACAATTTCTCAGCTTATTTTCTATGCCTTGTTCTCTACATCGCGTAGAGAATATGTAAAGAATCAGAAGAGAGGAAGTGTATGTATAGAGAATGTAGAGGTAATTTCACGCGCTTCAAGTGTTTTCTACATGTACTCTATGCACTAGCTGCGCGGCATGGAGGACACGTTTATAAATGTAGAAAATGTTTGAAGTATTTTTATAGATGCGATTTTTTGTGCGTTATTTACGCATTCTCTGCTTAAAACTATCTATCTACCTACTTGCCAGACTAAAAAACTAAATTCCGATACCCTATAATATTGGATGGGCATGACTGGTTATTTCCATTTATGTGTAATACAAAGTGCGTGGAAATTTTTAATCGTATGTCTAGTGTACTTACTCTGTAATGAGCAAAAAAATGAGCTCGAAGCTGAATTGTTTTCGGTGTATGTTGTATTGTAAATTTTTTTGCCAAATTTGGAAGGTTATATCTTCGTTTTACATTAGTAGACAGATGGAGATGCTTAGATGCATTCTCAATTTAACACTCGGTTAAAATGTATATTTTGCTTATGAGATTGCTGAAGCTTGCCTCTGGAGATTATAAAGGTTTCGATAAAAAAATAAAATAAAATTTTGATACACTATAGTGGTGGAGGGGAGTGATCGATGCTTTCTACTTTTGTATAGGATCTACAAGATTGCGCATATAATACTAGCCCGAATTTTTGTCGCTAGTCCATAAGTAATCGACTTAAACACCCAAATTTTGTTTATTCTGAAAACAGACTTGCTCTCAGACCTCTCAACTTGCGAAGGCGAAGACTTCATTTTTGCGATCAAGCGAGTGATTACCACAGTCATTACACAGGCAGACAGATAGATAGATAGACAGATGGACACACGGACAGACGAACATGCTTAAATCGATTGAGAATTTGAACTTGATCAAGAGCATATATGTTCTTTGTGGGGGGTCTCTGAAACTTCCTCGTGGATTTTGCACACGTTTTCATAGAATGAATATACTCATCAACTCATCCTCTCTCGTAAACATCTTAATGTATACTTGAACAGGACATGAATTATGTGTTCGAATTGGTGCGAAGGGTATTGTCAAAGAAAATTTTTAAGTCTATCGAGAGGTCCGAAAAAAGTCAAGTCTTTTGTAAAATTTCATTTTTAGAAATATTATTTTTTTTTCAATTCACTTATTTCTTTTATTTGCAAGAGCCATCGGTAAAATGTTTTTATTTTTCTCCTTAAAAAAGTAATGCGTTTATATATCATTTTGTATAATTGAACAGATCGTCATAAGTCTTACTCTTTAAATCGATTTCAATTGTTATTATGAGTAAAATTCCTTTCTTCCAGGATTTCAGACCTTCAAGAACCCCATCTAAAAGCTATATCAAAATTTTGAATGCATTTCTTCGTTGATAGTAATTAATTAAACGCTCGGCTTCACGCCAACCACTCTCAGTAGCTCCATGAGCGGTAGCGAAGTGATGACTGTTGGTAGCTTCCCCAGCAAACTGCACAATGGGTTTGCCTTCCTGGTCTATCAAAGGTGTTGCCAAGTCCCAAGCACCGGTACGTAACTCATCTGTCCGCAGACTTCGAAAACTATAAGTACCACGGAAATTTCTATTACTATGCCACTGAGTACGTTTAAATTTGATCGGCTCTGGCACAGTTATAGCAAGAAACTTTTTAAACATCCACATCAAAGATTTTAGAACTTCCTTTTTACTTAAAGTTTCCATGTAGCGAGCATGCGGTCCTATTATCCAGCCTTGTAGTAAACGAGGTTGAGATTCTACTCGAAAGAAACCGAAAACACTTTCCAACCAAAACTTTTCAGTGTCACGTAAAGCTTGAATATCTTCATCACGCCAGAGGCAGAAAAATCCATTCCAATCTAGGGGCTCAAAGGGCTTTTCGAATTCAAATAAAAACTTATTAACTATACCTAGCTTAAGACCATTTATAGCCCGTATCTTCCAGAGCGGTAAAGAGGGATAAAACATGGTCTCATGATTTTCCTGTAAAACTCCTAACGATACGGTGCATATAACATGATCAGCCATTATTATTTCGCCACTATCAAGAGTGATTTTAATTTCACTGTTGCATTCCCGTTGCCATTCGATATATTTGACCCGTTGATTAAATTGGACCTTTTTGCCTAATAAGCCCATGTCCGTTTTATAGTTTTTCGTTTTCAATAATAAATTAAAAAATGAATGAAAGCCATTATCCTTCCAATGCAGCATATTATCGCCTTCGCAATCCCAAAATTCGATTTTATCTGTAGGCGCTACATCGAATAAAGTGTCAGCAGCATCTGCTGATAATTGATTTTTCTTCCAATTTTCAAATAATTCTCTTGCGACAGCCCGATCGGGTTTATCGGCTAATTTAGCGAATTCACTCCAGAACGTGTCGGTATATTTGGCACCTATAGATCCCTCGTATGAATGCAAATCGTCTTCACTGTTCATTAATTTCGTGAAAATATGGTTTAACTTTAGAACTTCATTATCGCTTAGTACTTCTTTGTTGGAACGCACGCATTTAAATGATGTGCTCTTCTCGTCCGTATGCTCGAGGAGATCTAAACGGTTTTCATTTCTCAAAGTCTCATAGATGGCATTGTCTTTCTCACCATGACACCATTGAGCACCTAAATCTGCTACGCTATCGCCAAAGGTAACGGTCTGTACTCGGCCGCCAATACGATTTTCAGCCTCTAGTACTAACACATTGCGAAAACCCGCTTCCACTAAACGTACCGCAGCTGCCATACCCGAGCAACCGCATCCTATAACCGCAACGCGGATTGTCTGAGATGTTTTTCTCAGAGGTGAAGTTACTAAAGCCATACCTTTGCCGATTTTGATCACTTTGCGCTTTCTATATATCAACTGAATATAACCTACGCCGACTGCTTATATTTATATGAAATTTACTGACCCGAGTTGTGCATTTGGAGACAGAACGAACGACATGTAATGTTTTGCTTTTTCTATAGTACACGTTATGCTTATCAAAGTCACATTATGGTTAGTTGGGTTTAATTTAATTAATTCAATTTTTAACTAAAGAAAATACACATATGAGGGTCTTATACGCTTTGCGGTCAATAACAGTCCTTAGTTGATAAGTAGCTTCCATCTAATCTTCACATTTGCTGAAAATGACTTCGTCCAGAAAGTGGCAAAAATGAATTGATCTCTGCATTCATTCTTCATATATTCTGCTTGAACATAGGCTCCGCTTATGGCGATGCGTTTACATAGTAAGCGTAATAAAGCTGGAAAAACTTTCTAACCCGAAATATTACCAAATAAATAATACGAACACTTCCAGGACAATGGGAAAATTCTGCGACTGCTACTCAAGCTTGAAAGATAACACGGCGTCAGGGATATTTCACTGACCGACTACAGCGAGAAAGTCATCGAGTAGCTTAAATCGTCATTGCTGTATGTACAAATAAATGTTGAGAGATTTTTTGAAGTTTTACCCTTTCCCATTACGCAGGCAATTTTCGGGTTATATTTCAAACAAATGCCTCGCCCCGAAGGAAATCATTTTTGGCTATCGCTGTCAGAATAAAAGCACTCATCAAAGTAAATAATAAATCATCCATTGGTTGCCCGCGTTAGTTGGAACGAGTAATGTCCGCTGATAGCAACGGGAAGGATATGACATTCTAGGTATTTCCTGACAGAGTTTCGCCACATGCATCGCGCTTTCATGGCTTTTGGTGTGTCTCATCCATTTTTTGTCCCGACTGCATCAATTGTTGTTTTTGAAAAGTGGCTCTTCTCTAGATTATTTCGCGTACTCAGCCGCAAGGCATAGATTTAACTCCCTCAACCACCATTATTATTGCAGATACCTTCAGTTCATTAAATCCTCTCTGTTTGCTAATCCTAAATACTTCTTTAAATTTGTTAATTCAAAAAGAAAAATTTCTGCACATCCCTCGTTTGTCTCTTTTAATGGCTCTGACTCCTCGGATGATTTTGAAATCTCAAATCTGTTTGCGGAGTACTTCCGACGAAACTTTTCGTCTGCTAGTTTTGATTCATCAGCAAATTACCCTTATGCTATAACTAACTCGGTTTTAATACCCAACTTGGTTATTTCTGACGACGACGTTTTTAATGGGTTGACTTCTCTGAAATACAGTTGTGCGCCTGGACCTGATGGAATTCCATCATGTGTACTTAAGCCTTGCGCTATTGAGCTTTGTGGGGTTATCTCAAAGATTTTTAATTTGTCGCTGAATTTAGGTGTTTTCCTTTTGTATTGGAGGAGGAGTTATCTTATTCCTATTCACAAAAGTGGGAGTAGACAGCTCGTGGAGAACTATAGAGGCATTGCCAAGCTGAGCTGAGCTTTACCTAAACGATTTGAGAGAATTTTGACTCAGCATTTGGCCTTTGCCATCAAATCCTATATTTCTCCACTCCAACATGGCTTCCGAAAAGGAAGATCTACGGTCACTAATCTGTTAGAGTTTACTTGTCAGGTTTTCAAGGCATTTTCCAATGGCTCTTGCACTGACGTCATATACACCGATTTTAGCAAAGCGTTTGATTTGGTTAACCACAAATTACTTATCTTTAAACTTCAAGCAGCTGGCTTCCCTTCCCATTTAGTGAAATGGATAAGCTCTTATCTGCATAATAGGTCATTCAGGGTTTTGTTTAACTTCACCACTTCATATGAATTCTACGTTTCGTCAGGAGTACCTCAAGGTAGCCACTTAGGACCCATTTTATTTAATCTATACATTAATGACTTGCCTTCGGCGATTAAATCTAGCCAGATCTTAATGTATGCTGATGATGTGAAACTGTTTTCTTCTTTTTCCTTAGAATCGCAATCACATCAGCTTCAAACTGACCTAAATAAATTGGTGGCATGGTGCTCTTCAAATTATATGACACTAAACCTAAATAAATGTAAGAAGCTTTCTTTCTCTAGAAGGAAGTCATTCATAAGCCATTATTTTATAGATTCGCACAAGTTGGAGGACGTTGAGTCGTTCACTGTCCTTGGCGTCCTCTTTGACCGTAGGTTACGTTTCAATTTGCACGTTGAGTTCTCGATTAGCAAAGCTAGGTTTCATTAAGAGGTGGTCCATAGAGCAAAAGGCTGTATACGTGTTTGGTTAGGCCTATACTTGAGTATGCTACATACCAGAACGAGCTTTAAACGTCATTCATATAATAATTGTATCGAAATGTTCTTTCAAAATTTTGCTTCAAAAATTTTCATTTGAGTCTGAACTCATTGTGAACAACGTCAAGTTTAAAAATTTAACATTTTTTCCCTTTTTCTCGATTTTTTTCGCTGATTTAATTTAAAAGAGCGGTTATTTTGTCAAAGAAAGGCGACGGCGAGGATGTTTCTAAAATTGCTTTAAGAAAGCTCGGAAAGCCTATCGAATTGAACAGATATACAATGAATGGGAATGAATGAAGATATCGTTATAACAAGCTTGTTATAATGATATCTTTGCTGAGAATGCTCAGGTGAGCACGTGATTTTTTCCATGAAAGAGAATCCAGGGAATTTTGCTTACTTGGTTTTGATCTGACGAAAGAGGGGGACGAAAACCAACTTATACCATGAAGAATCGCAGTAAGGGCGGATAAGATTCGGGCTATTTACTAGCGGGGAGTTCATTTGTCGCAAAAATTTTGTGTGTGGAAAAGAAAAAGGACGATGGCAACGGACATTGCCACCCAGCTATCTTCATCACAATTCTATCCACCGTTTATTTGTTACATAGCCATAGATATTTCATCCGGCAACGTTCATGTATGTGATGATGATTAACAACAATATAATAATAAATAAATTAAGTGGTTTTGAATTTTTGTGCTTTGGATTACTTGAATTAATAACAATGATTGACGGACGGATAGTCTGTAATAGCATCGTATGAACGTTTTTTTGTAGTAAGGGCTTGTCAATTTTGATCGAATATATATCCTATCACTATCTGTCGGTAGAAACAGTTTGTTTCAGTTCAACATTTCAGCTCCTATTTTTTTTGTTCAGTCCGAAGATATTTGTAAGCGAAACGTGCGGCTCTTGTTAGCTGAAGAATTTGCGATTGTAATTCGCTGCGTTTAGACAGATGGATGATATGCTACGAATCATATCAAATTCAGAAGACGTGGTTATGAAAGGATCTGATCCATTTTCATATTAATACCCCCTAATTTAGGAATGTGTATCAGACTTGAACTTTTGAAACATAGACGATAGACGGATGAGGTTGTAACAAATTAAAAAAATCTCTTCCATCTTTTCCATAGAAATCGAAGCAAATTTTTCGGCTAAACATCTCTGAGTTAGTTCATCCCCTTTATACCCATCACTAAATGAAGGGGGACATCAGGTAACCCAAAAAGAATATATATATTGTTGATTAGTATCAAAACCTCTAAGCCGATTTAAGCATGTCCGTCTGTCTAATGTCCTTCTGAGCATTGCAAATGTTTTGACAAAATGAATATACCTCCTACCTTAGATATTAGGTATAAAACCGAAAATCCAAAAACACTCATAAGAAGATATGTTTACACAGATATTATTATTATTATTATTACTTTGCTTTGTTTGTTTGTTTGTTTTTTTTTTTTTTTTTTATCACATACCGGGAAGTTAACAACAAAAATGTCACGTCTTGTGTCGTTGAAGTAAGTGTCACGCACACACGCTAAAGCAAGTGACAACGGTAAAGATTACCCTATGGAACTCCTTTATGTTACATGCAAGACATATAATCAACTTTTAACACCAAGTCTTCATGAAAATTGACACTCAGTTGTTTTGGATGATGGCACCCACGCTAATCCGTTGAGTTAGTTACTTAACTATCACAGACATTTTGCCGTCGTTTACAATCAATTCATCGCATGACAGCAGTTTGAAATTTGTACACGTTTTGTTTTCTAACAAATAATGCACTCAGTCAGTCAGCTATGGCCTTAGAGAAGGCGAAAAGAGAAAACATACTTTTTATATACATTTTATAAAAATGAATAAAATTTTAATTAAATGAAAATCAAAAAAAAAAAAAATTAAATCTTTCAAAGGAAAAACATGCCCTTCTTACGTCACTGAGGAAATGAGTTTTGAAACGTTTGAAGGAACTGCGGATTCAACTTTAACTTCCTCAGTAAACTTTGTACTCCGCCTTTTATCTTTGACTTTTTCACACTCTTTAAAGAGGACAAATAAAGCTGGTCCACGCCGCCAAATTAACTCACAATGGTGCCTTTCAGGACCGTTGAAGACATAACGAAAATGTGCAAGGTCGCGTATTTCTCTTGTCACCAGTGATAGGCACATAGGGCCAGACATTAGTCGTTGTACAAAGGCATATTAAATTTGCGCGGTTGTATGTAACACCCAGAGGAACTTGACTTAGACGGAAATTTCAGAAGCATTTTCTGGATCGATTAAAGTTTGTCTGTCTCTCTGTCCGTCTTTCAGCATATTTTGATAAAATTTGTTACATCGTCATGTTTTGGCATAAGAACGAATGCCATTGACAATGTTGCGGATCGGATCACTTTCTTGCCAAACTTCCTACATAGCAACTTATTGGAAAGATCAGTTCTATGAACAAATGTAAGGTGATGTAGAGCGTTTAATGGTGGACCGCTATGTTGTCGCTTGTTTATTTTCATTCAATTTTTCTAAATATTTTCTTATTTTTCGATGCCGCACGATTATAAAATATGTCTTAGCATAGCAATCTTTGAAGTCTCACTAAATAAATTTTCATAGAAGGAACATTCCCTGAGTTCTTTTATTTTAAGCGGTAGGAGCAACCGAAGTTTTTGAGAAAATTAATTTTTCTTTTTTCAATTTAATGAATTGATTGAATTTTTCGAGTAAACGAAAAAAAAATCATTATCTACAAGGAATTTTTTCCCATGAAATTTGGAATTGTTCTCGAAGTGCTCCCACAAGACTGTCTCTCTTCTTCTTGATTTCTAATTTTTGTACTTCACTAACAGAAATACTCTTCGAGTTCATTTAAAAGTATTTCCAATTTTGATGTCAATTTTCATACCTTTTTCTTTGCCATTTCGAAACACTTGGAGTGTAAAACATGCGCATAAAATCGACGCTCATTGAGGTTTCTTTAATTAGGCTTCTCTTACTTCGACTTTCCGTTCATTGATTACTATATTACTTTAATGCTTCAAGTGCTTCAATTAAAGTACGCATTGTTTACAAGAAATCATTTCCTGATAGCGGCAATCAATCATAAATCAATTTTTAAGCGGCACAAAATTGACTTCATTCAGTTTCCCTAGGGAGCGAATGTCCATTTCTTTGTTAAAATATTCCAGAAAACCTTATGTTAACTATATTAGGTTTAATTTGTTTACAGGCGCCAATGAGATATCATATCTCTCATATATGATGATATGATATATGATATATATATATATATATATTATCATATATATATATATCATTAGGTATCTTCTACGAATTAAAATTATCTAGCAATAGTTTCGATTGTAAACAACGTTACAAGGATACATAGATCGACAGGAATTCGTTTTGCAAGATTTGACTTGGAAATCTTTCCCAAGAGCAGCTCAAAAGTTTATTACTTTGCGTCTTTCAATTAGCGCCGTCAGTTTTCTTTGCTTCATACATATATATTGAAACCCTAAACCCGTTACCCAGTTTTCTTCTTCTATCTTTTGTGGTATTATCCAATATCTGATATTAGGCAGTCTTTTAGTGGTCGCCTAGTACTTAAGTGTTTCTCTCATTCAACAACCACTAAAGTTTTCATCTTTTTTTGATGAGAAAAGTCGATTTAATCTTCTTTTTGTACTTCGCGCTTAAATTTGCAATCAATCATCGCTTCAAAGTAATTGACAGATGATTGAGGTGAGAATTTTTACTGTTAATCCAGTAGATTTTATTGAACTGTGATGGTTACATTTGACAGAAGTCATAAAGACTGATAGCTTTTAAGAATCGAAGAGTTTAAGAAATTGGATTTCTTTTCGCTCCATTTATGTATGTCTGTCTGTCTGTCTGTCTCTCTCTCTCTCTCTCTCTGTTGTCCTCTAACAATGGCGCCATTACTGCTGACTTCAAACGTAACCACTCCACTCATTTAAGGTAGGCAAGGTCAGTCAAATCTGATCCTGTCTTTTTGCTTAGGCTATCAAGATAGTCTATTATAAGATGGAAGGTTCTTAATATGTTTCTCTAATCTTTTGTAAATGAACACCGACGTACTACTATCGGGTAATAGTGCTTTATTTTTAGATAGTGAAATATCTTTTCTCTCGCTCTCTCTTTTCACCGCTCTACAAAAGAACTTTAGCAACAATAGCTAAAATATGCAAAAAAAGAAAGAAAGTGTTATGCAAACAAACAAAACTCTGTGGAATCTTAAGCTTTCCTTTTACTCTTTATATTCATTCGAAGTGGTCAGTGCTTGAATTCAGGTTACATACTACCATGGGACACTTGTCTTTTATAGCATTTTTCATAATATCTTTCATCATATTAATAGCTACTAATACTAATGCTGACGGTGAGTATATATGTGCACTCTAAGCAAACACATGTTGATATATGTCACACATGTGTGCCTCTAATTCATAAACAAAACTCATTAATTGCATTGTGCGTTAAACTTACATACTCGTGACTAGTGGCGCAGTGGCATAGTGGCATACACATCCAACAATGATTGCTAGACATTTAGGTTACACTTTGCGTATGTGTTTTTGTATACATGCCTGAGTAATATTTACTTTAGTGCAGCATTATTGTCTTTAAACGAAAATTTTCAAAATTTTGTAAAATTTCCTTTCTAAAAAAACCAAAACATTTTTTTTCTTTCATTTATTTATTTATTTTTTTTTTGGATTTAATTATTTTCCCTCGGCATTAACATGTTGCCGTCATTATCATCATCTACATTCACAATATTATTGCAGACGATTGCATTTTTTGTGTATTTAATATGGTCGCCTAATTGGATCCGAAATATAAATATTTCTTGCCCGATGTTATTTCTAAATTATATGCAAATAAATGCAGTATTTAGGGCCACTGTACGCAAATTTATCAAATGTTTTATTATTATTATTATTATTATTATTATTATTTCTTTTTGTTTTTTTTAACGAAATTAAATGTTTGCATAACTCTTTCCACCTCTGGTGCAAATTTTGTAATTTCAATAAAGCAATGAAACGTTAATTTTCATTGAAACATTATATCTTCCATTGATTAAAAAGTTTTTTTGTTATTTGTATAATTTATAAGCTCATGAGATTTATCAGTAAGTTAAGTTAATGCATTGGCAGTTGTTTCCTTACATATTTTGCATGGATTATGTAATTGATCGGCAAAAGTAGCCCACTACGTAAGAACCGCGACTAACAAGTCAGTATCCGCAGATTCAGACCTCAGCAAGGCAGAGTTCACTTTGGTCGCAGCTACAGTGAGTGGAGTTATCGATTGGGCATACAGACGTACTAGGACGTAGGACGTTGCAGCCACCTCCCTATATCGTTCCCTGTCCCCAATTCTACCTTTTTCTGGCCGACAAAGTGTTACACGAGCAGGAGGACCCTGGGTGATTGGTCAGGTAAAAAAATTATATTCGATCGTGACCGAGTCTTTTATACCCGTCACCCGTTAGCCTAAGAAAGCCAAAAAACTGCAGAAAATCTAACGGGCTTTGTCAAATAATTTTATTAATATTAATTTTTTACTTTAATAAAATCATTTGATTTATTTTTTATTGTATACTTGTTTAATACATTACTTAATTTAAAGTTTTATTGAATAAGAAAATCTTTTAACTAAAACTATTGGTAAATAGATTATTTTATAATAAACTAAAAAAAAAAAAAAAATTAAAAATTAAATAAATTGCTTGCTGCTATTCCCCATAATGATTGATGTGAAGCAACACAAAATCCAGCTACTACTGGGCGTTACGGGCAATATTGTTGATGTTAACCATCAACTCGCGGTAGCAGACCGAAAGCTTCGACTACTTGAACTAAAACAAAAATTAAGAAAAAAGAAGAAAAAAAAAAAAAAACGAGAAAAATATGTAGCATTAATTTTATTAAAAAGCAAAGTCTAATATTATAAAGGAAGTTGATGACGGTGATGTTGAAGTTATTAGGAAAGCTATAGTTTGGTAACAAGATATTTTTAAACAAGAGATGGCGTAAAATTAATGTCTGATCTAAGTAATTTTTCTTTAAGGAGCATAATTATATTTAATTAGCGTAATTGATACTCTATACCAAAGACGACTTAATTTCGAAGACTTTTTGAATTTATTGAACGACATTATTATAACCATATAAGAATGATTTGATACTCGAAGCAAATTGAAAACTTTTATGAATTGCTGCGAAGTAATTTCGTTGAAGGATTTCGAAAGATATTCCACTTCAGTACGCTAACTTTAAAAGAGTTAGAACATTATAGGCGGGCAAGGTCGACCATTCATACCTATCTACCTTAATTACCTTAGTATAATTATTCGTTCGGTTTGCTAAGAATACACAAAAAATTACGCATTAGTTTCATGCAAAAGCATGAATATTGGGGGATTAGATGACGCGATCCAAATTTGGTAAACTTAATTTACTTCTCAAAAATTTTACTAGTTTTCAGTTTTAAAAAATCACAATTTTTTTCCATATAACGTCTTTTCAAAATAATAGCGTTCGTCCTTGGTGCTAAATTTCATCAAAATACTTCAAAAATTGCGACCCATAGGCTGAACGCAAAACTACATAGGCAGATATCAGAAGGACAGACGGGCAGACAGGCTTAGATTCAGAAAATGTTTCTCTTACACCCGTACGTTCGCGTAATATTAATATACCCTGTACAACAAATGTTGTAGGGTACGATAAGCAGTTACGGCTAAGCAATAGCGGTACAAGAAAGTAGTTTTTTGGATAAATTGCTTAACCAACTTTGCACTTGCATTGCTTTCTTCTCTTGCCCAGTTAACAAAATGGTATGCATGGATATTAGAGTTAACTTTAGGTTCCAGGTAGATATCGCCCAAAAAAAAAAAATGTAGGATCGATCAAATTTTACGCATAAAAACACAAGACAGAGGGAATCGAATTTGTTTTGTGTTTTGTACCATACACTACTTGTGGTAGCGGGTATGTTAAGTTTGTGCACACGTATTTAACATCAAACAGAGCTTGAGATAGATAAATTTTTTATTACGTCGATCCAAGCTTGTCTGTCCGTCTGTCACCAGATATCTGTCCATGTATTCTAGTGTTCAGCTTACAGATCGCAATTTTTAAAAATATTTTGATCAAATTTGGACCAAGGACGGACGCTTGTTAAAATGACTCGGATCGGATCACTTTATCGACCACTCCTCACATCATGCCTTATTTTGCCAACTCGTTATCAGAAAAAATCGCTTAGTAGGTGTGAAAACTTTTGATCCGATGGAGCCATTTTTTGAATCCCTTGTCAAGTAACTGTTCCTACGGAAACTCAAAACCCTGCATGATAAAAAGGTCTCATTTTTAACACTTCTTGGTGAAAACTGAATCATAATAATAGTTTGACATAAGTGTTGACATAATTGTTAACCTTTACGAATTTGGATCACGTAGATCTATTTTTCTGATGCCAACCGATAAAAGGATTCTAATGGAAAATAAATGTTTATATGGCGAAAAGACCTATTTGTTAATATTTTATTATAAATATTTTTCCTAAGTATATAACAAATATTAAATTTCGATCACATAAGTCCATTTGTTAGACCCCATTATGTATGAAGCGCAGTCGTGAAAGCAAAGTTTTCTATGTATGTAAAGACGAATTTGTAGTTTGCTACGACGCAAGTCACCGGAAAAGAATAAAATTTTTGACAAGTAATTGAAATTTTTTATATTTAGACGACGCTGACCTCATCCAATATGAGGCCTTTCATCAGACTTAGTAATGTACACTAATTTTCTTTTCCCAGAAAATGCGTGTAAAAAAAAATTCGTGTAAAAAGAGAATTAGGTGTAAACAATATTAAAAACTTCTTGTTAGAGTTCACTTAATTTATTTCGTCCTTACACGTTTTAATTCATCTCTAATAAATCTCCCTCTTTGCTCTGTAAGATTCAAGAAAAATTTCTGGAATATTAAAAATCGTGTTAAAACAAAATAATTCGTGTAAAAAAATAAATTTTTTTCTTTTGAACCCGTGTTAAATCAAATTCGTGTAAAAAGAGAATTTTTGATGTAATAGTAGTAAGACGAACGGTCGCCCCATTCGTCATTATTTATATTTTAAAGTTCTTTGTTTGACGACGTTATTTGAATAAATTTGTCAAAATCATTGCAAAGACCAGGCAACCATATTCTGGTCAAAAGGAGGCAGAGACGAAATGCCGAAAAGTTATTTGCAGCGGGACGTCGCTTTCGTGAACGAAGACTTTTGAAAAATGAACAGAAAAATTGAAATTTTATTTAATTCTTATTACGAAACATTTTAATTGATGAGCTTACATCCATTCATCAGTGTGCCCGTACAGAATTGATCATAAAATTCTAAAACTCTTGCATAAGCCCGAGATGTTCTGTTCACAATTCATGATTATTTTTAGATTTATGACTTTATTAAGCGAAACCAAATGTAAATGACAAAATAACATAATATTATTATTGTTAAGGCCTTTCAAAGCCTCCACGTCACTTATGATATAGGGGTATATTAAATTTGAGTGAATATATGCAACATGACGATAGACTCGAGCAACATTTGTAGATAGAACATGGTACGCATGTATGAGCTGATTTAGTCGCGTACCTTTGACTGAGCAAACGTTGAAATGGCCGGAGCTTAAAGAGAATGAGTTTCTATATATAATATAATGTAAAGTAGTTTTCAGGTCAAAAGGAAGCCATGTCTACGAAAATATTTTTAATCAAACTTAATAAAAATTAAGTTAAAAAAATAAAAAAATAAAAAATAATGCTATAGTCGAGCAAGGTCGATTTTTCCTGGCTGTCTATCCGTCTGTCCGCCTGATGTTTGGCCTTGCACTTGCCTGTGGCGAATTCTTGAGATATTTTGATGATTGATCCCACCGATGTATGGTTTAAGAGCGAACGGTATTGGAAATGGTTCGGATCGGTTCACTCTATTAAACAAAATAATACTGACTGACTAATATGGTTTTGTCATTATTTGAGTCAGGTGGAGAAAATTTTTCAGCTAGATTTGCAGCGGACGTTCGTTGACCTTTTGGGCAACCTCTAAAATAGGGACACTCATGAATAGTCTTTGATATGTTACGCAAAGCGGTGTATTGAATGGTCGACCAAGACTTTTTTTTTTTTTGTTTAAATATAGAGAAATATTTAGGAAATCATTTTGATTAAAATATTCCCATAAATTATGAAATCGATTCGATTTGAAAAATAAATAAATAAATTTACCCAAATCGAAATTGTAAGCGAAACTTAAAAAAGTCTTTACGTAAAGCAATTAAAAAAAATTATATTGAAACACGAATGTCGCAAAACGATTGAATGCGTCCTCACCATCAGTTCGCCATTATATTATCGACATTATTAAAATCACCAAGATGTGCTACAAGAACATTATCTTCGTGTTAAATCAATGAACACCAAAACAAAACAAAAAAAAAAGAATAATGATGCAAAATAAAAAAGAAGAAGAAGATATAATTGGCTTTGGCCGAAACTTCAACGAATCTACATCGATTAATAAAAAAAACTATATTTGCTTTCAAACGTTATGTCTTTTCAGTGCTACGATCGAACGCATTGACACTCAATGGTTAGGAAAATATTGATATTCAAAAAGTCAAGATTTAAAATCAAGAAACCTTAATGGATCGATTTCGATAGAATAAATTAAACTTGATGACATCCAAAGGCAAACTCATTGGAAAACTTTGCCTCGCTTGCGGAACAAAGCTTTTGTTATACCTACCCATTAAATTTGGAGAGCATAAATTGACTCAGATTACCTGAGTCGGATCTTTCGATATCCAGTGTCATAGTACAGGCTCAAGAAGTTGAAGTCTAAGACAAAACCAAAACTTTTTCCAATTCCGGCGGGCGAACGTAATCGGACCAAGTGGATTTCGTTAAGCTTAATCAAACGTTACGATTCGCTCTACCCCCCTTTGAAAAAAAAAAGAGGTTGAAAAAGTTTAAAGTTCAGGTAAGTCTTTTTTTAAAGGACCAATCACTCAGCGGGTGCTTTCTATATGTACATAATATGGCAATGTCCGGAAAAAAGTGCGGAAACAGAAATGAACAAAGAGGGCGAGAGGAAGATGGAGCGGGGCGGAGGGTGTCAGAGAGTGACCTTACCTTAAGAGGTATGCTCGATCGTTAAATGGTGTGCTAGTATTAGCTATAGCTGCTTGTCAGATAACGATAATGATTGAACTCGGCTATGGGCATCTCATAGCCCAAGTTTAACGATCACATTTAATGAGACCAATAAAATAATACAAAGTAGAAAGCAATTAAAGTGTTTCTCTCAGTGATCGACTTTCCGCCAAAAACTCTACATTAAAATTATTTCCTTTCTCCGCTTCATCAATCGGCGGTTGAAGACCCTCAAATATATATATATATAGTGGATCATTTTCTTTGTCTCTTCACGGATTGAGTCGAAGTAAGATTATTCTTATAGAAAAAATATCGACTAGGTTTTGCAATGACACCTAGTGTTTGATTGAAAGAGAATCTACTCCTCCAACCAACTAGACGGTTTGGATTTGAACAATACGGCTGGCTATCGTCTTTTATAGAAAGGGCGGCAAAACGCACTTCTAATCACCGGAAAAGAGATTGTGACAGTTCAGCTGAGAGTTTCCGATGGGCCAATCGTTTTCCTTGTCCAACTACAATTTGTTTTCTTCTCTGCGCAGCTGTCTCGTAATGGCTTAAAAAGCTTGATTTGAAACGAAGCCCCATGAAAATCATTTTCTTCAGGTTTTGCCCAGAATTCTCAAGCGTTCCAGGAAAAGCACTATCGCAATGTTTTATAATATATTTAGTGTAAGAAAACTCATCTGCAATGAGAAAGAAAAGATGAATGTAGTAAAAAAGTGTCACAAATTTCTTGCTTACGCTTTTCATCTTCTCCCTAAAGTTGATTCTATTTTGCCACGAATTCCAAAAAAAAAAAAACGAAAAATATTGAAATTTGTTCCCTTCTTTTATTAGCTGTGGAAATTACAATAACGGAAGAAAGAACGAATGGACGGACATGTAACTATGGTAGATAAATTATGCGATTACCGATTAGAAGATAAAAGAAAAATAAAAAGGAACATATTAATGGACGCACAAGCAAGTGTCTGTTATATGATTGGGTATTAGAACGGATGGGGTACTTAGGTATAGCCCGAATCATCCGGGGATCGAACTTCTTTATGGAAATCTTTTTGCGCGTAACAAACGAATTGACGAAATTAATGTGCGATTATCTCCCGGCAATTGGTATAACGACTAATTCGTGATTTTAAACAATCAAGAAAATTGTTTCGCAAAATTAGACTCTGACAAAATCTTCTGCTCTTTGCATAAACGTACATACATACATACACCCATACATTTATGTAGTTAAGCAATGATTTCTTGTTCAATGTCAAACACAATTATTTGCTTATTTTTGCCTAGTAAGTTAAGTGTACAATTAAAAAGCCGTTATTATCCATTATTGTTATTAACCACAGTTAGTTAGTTAGTTAGTTAGTTAGTTAGGCTTTTGTGTGAAGAATATTAAAAAATCGTAAAAATGCTATTATGTGTTAATTGTTAAGGATCCCTTCGAGCGCTTCCATTGGACAAAGTATTTAAGTATTTAATCTTAACATTAAAGGTTAAATTTTTCTCAAAAGACAAAAAAAAAAAACCTATTCTTTGTATTGATTTTACAAGCAAAAACAAAAAAAAAGGAAATATTTTTTTGTTTGTTTTTTTTTTTTCTTTTTCAAATTTGATTTATAAACATTTAATGATTGTAATACGTAGTCACTTTGTGACCCCATCGGTCGACCATGCAATAAATTGCGGCTGTTGGTGTTGTGTGTATTGTTGTTGCCGTTGTCATTGTTATTTTGAAAGAAAATACGCACGTGGATGTATATGTATATTTTCATATAAGTATGTGCATATCTTTTAAGAAGGAGTGCCACTGCCAGTGTTAAGCAATTGTATGGACAAAGATATCTCACATAATTAAGCCATTTAGGCGAATCGAAGTGTGGTTCTCATTTAGGAAAAAACTTCGGAGAAACTCACCTTAGGATGTGAACTAAAGGATAATTTTATAGCTTTAAAGCATACTTGAAGGAGTATATCGCGTGAAACAATACAAGCCAACCACAAGGCTTAGTTGCTGCAGTCGATGCGTTCGTCGTATAAAAAGATTTGCATAAGAATATGAAATTGAACCTCCATGTACGACATGGACGAAGCAATATCTTTAAGAAAAGTGATCGTATTTTTCTCTTAAGAAAGTTTAAACATCTTCCGAAAGAAAGTCACTTTTCGATAATAATACCACGAATACATAGATTAGTGCGGTAGAATCTCCTGTGTTGGACAAAAGACCGGAAGCTCGCACTCGATGGAAGAAGCCAGCTTGTCTCTTATCAGAGCATACTGTAGGCAAATCAATTTCTTGCTCGACACATTTGGGCGCCTGTAGGGAATGCAATCTTACATCTGTTTAAGGGTATTTTGTATGTGGATTAGACCTTTTCTTTATTAAGGTTCTAGAGATTTCTTGATAAATATTTCAATATCGTTTACGTATAAAGATCTAACTTGAATATTATGCGATTAGTTTTTGATTGCAACGAATGTGATGATGTGCGGTTGATATTGTTGGCGGACATGAAAATGATGATGATTACAGAAGTTAAAGGTGATAATAGCGGCAACGGCTTAGAGAAGCACTTAAATACTTACTTAAGGCGGCTTAGCCGATTCACAATTCACAGTGCACAAGATTGGTGCATGATCGTAACTATAGTCAGTGGAGCTCGGCCGGTAAAGGTATAACACTCTGTACTGATCGGACGGTACGCCTCCCAAGCTATGGCCAATCTCTCTATCTCACTTCAGAAGAACATTCCTCGATGAAGTAAAGGAATTGATTGATTCTGTCTGGCGATGTATGTTCAAAATTCTCCTCAAGACTGACAGATATGCTTCTAAGGTAGCTAATAATACGAAATTATATGGTGTTCATAACAAAAACATAGTTAGTTACCTAGGTCGAGAAATCCACCATTTGCGTGCAATTCATTTCATATTTTTTACAAATTCGTGAAGTCTTATAAAAGACATTGCTTTGTGGCCTCTGCAATATCGACCAATGGAGATTCGTGGGTTCATAATTAAACCGTTTGCGGTACAAGAGTGTACCATATTTGTGCAGATGTATGTAACACTGAGAAGAAGCAGCGATAGACCCCTTTAGCTTGGTTAACCATCCGTTCGTCCGTCCATACGTCTTATTTTCTTGCGGATAAACTACAAGTCGGATAGTCCGACCGATATCTCAAATCGACCTGTTTTGGTCCAAGGACAAATGCTATTGAAAATGGTCCACATTGAAACATTTTTTCCACTTCCTTTAAAACTCCATTACTTTAAAAAGTCGTTACATGCCTTACGGTATTCAATGGTGAACTGTGTCCGACTTTTATTTGCTTTTAATTTAATTAACAAAATGAAGAAGATTTGCTCGAATTTGTTGCGCTTATATAACACACATTTTAGCCTTTGCTTAGATTTAAGGGGGAGAAAGTGGTTGGCGAAGAATTGCAATTATCTTTCAATAACGATATCGATAATAGAATTTTAGTTTTGTGAAAATGCTTATCGAAGCTAAAGGGAAATTTTCTTTCAAAAAGTTTTTAGTCCGATACCCTACAGCTAGCACAAAAATACTCAGTTTTCTACTTTATTCAATACCTTTAACTTGTGTGACGATCATGCAATATTCGCCTTTGGCCAAATGGCTCTTACTTTTCCTTTGCGTGCGATTCTAGTATTATAGTTATGATGGAAACCCTGCTGTAGGTATGACTGCTCTAGGTGTGTACTTCCTTTCAAATGTGTTATATCATAGCTTCTTCTTTGTGCTATTGGTTTGCTGAGCCATGCTGCACAATTGTTTGTTTATCATGATGACCGTTTCGCGCTGAACTATTATATGCCAATATTTGGAACAATGGTGGTATGTGGTCTTTTTCTTTTTTTTCATTTCTTTGTTACTAAAAGTATTGTTTATTGTTATTATGATTATATGGAAGCATATTTCTAATCCAATTAAAATTTGCAATATATGTAAGCAACCGTGTTGTACCACGGCCGTGTAAGTATATTAAAAGCCTGATAGATATATGCAAATATCACGGTACATAATCTTCGTTGCTTCAACAAGTAAACGGTAAGGGTGTGTATATATCCTCAAGTAATTTTGAAGGAAGTACACAAGTGACGTGTAAGGGGAAAATGTTCGTTAACACGCCAATGAAGTTGATTGTCGCGCAGGCTTTAAGCGAATACCTGGAAGCACAAAACGGCTTATTAGCATAGTGCTCAACGGCAAGGAGTAATACTATTAGAGAGTAAGGCGATTCATACGAGCTAAGGAGCACACGTACAGCCGTATCTTAAATTCTACGTAAGGCGACGTTTATCTAAAACTTCAAATGCTTGATGCTTATGTCGTCTTCAGAGAACCGCAGCTGCTTCGAAACTCTATGGAAAGCCTTTCTTAGCTACGAGCAGGGAATTCACCATCGCGGTGACCCCGAACACTGTTGATATCTCCGCATCCTTAATTTTAAACTAATCGCAGCCGAAACAAAGCCCTTCGTGAACCCCGGACACTCCGGATACCAATCGCCTGTGGTATTATCGCAGCCACTAGGCAACTTTTCGAAGAGCCTTTCTAAGTTTTCAGCACTGAATTCAGCTGTTCTTGAGATGCGAACGCTCGCGATTTTAAAATAACCCCAGCCGCCAGCAAGGACTACCAAAAGGCTTTCTTAGCTATCAAGATGTAATTAAGCTGTAAAAACGTTATGAATATTCGTGATACCAAGCCATTATGATCTTGGGATTATCATAGTCGTTACGAAGCTCTTCAGAAAGACTTATCTTGCCATGGGCTCTCGAAGCACTCGTGATACTCGTGATACTCGTGATAATAAAAATTATTTTATAAACCCTTTGATTAAACTTTATGTAGCATTTAATCGCCAACAAACCGCCTTCGTTGTCTTCCTTCCTAGATTTTCAAGGGGCTCTCGGGCCTCTCGGAAACAGAGTCTGCTTTCAAAAGAAAAGAAAATTTTTTATGGCCATACCCGGCCATCCGTATAGTATGTGATATAAAATTTTTGTTAATTTTCTTTAATTATAAGTAAACATTATTTGCTTTACTTAAGCCAGTCGCCCGTTTATATATTTCGTAGTTTGAAATAATTTCAATTCTTTTTCATGTAATTTTCTTTAAATGTTGTTTGGCTGGCTGGCTGGCTGGCTGGCTGTTATATTAAATTGATTTTTTTTTTTAGCCACAGTTTGTCTACGGGGTCCTCTGTCAGTCTCTTTGTTTACCTTTATGACACTGTTTGTTACATTATTTCTTCTTT
>KK499880.1:773383-880313 GCA_000688715.1 Glossina pallidipes
TATAGGAAAACGCCAACCGATGATTCCTTTAATTTTTTTTTAATTTTTTTTATTTTATTTCATTTTTCTTTCTTTGTGTTTAATGGGTTTAATGTTTAGTTTTTATCAAAAAAATAAAAAAAAGTAAAAAAAAAAATACAAATCGTGCTTAGTCTTCTACTGCCTTTGCTTTGCCGAAATTATTTGCATAAATTTGTTATACGTGTATTTGATTATGTTTCATCCGTGGTACAGCAGCGATTCTTTCATACAACCAGCTTAACGGCAGCAAACAATTGATTTAATTGTCAGCCAAACAATTTAAAAAAACAAAAACAAAACCATTTAAAAGGCGAAAATTACAAAATTCACACAATTCTTGTATAATGTTTTTCTTGTTTTTTTTTTTTTTTTTCCTTTAATTCAGTAATCACAGGTTTAAGGTGTTTAAGCAGATGAGCATGTTCGGGCAAAAAAAGAAAAAAGAAAAAAAAACAAAATTTCAAATTGTCCTCATTTCGCAAAATGTTGCTACATATTGATGCTTAAAGCATATTTAATGATCCCGCTTAGCTTTATAGACCAGTATTATGTGCGCCCACGTCACGTTGTTTCACATTCACCATCAATTAATTTCTTTTATTTCGAATCGAATCATTTATTTATGTTCTTCACAGACTTTCCAAAGCATATAAGAGTGAGTAAATTTCTTGCGATATGAAAAATCTGTTGTTGTTAGATTCACAAATTTTCTTCTTCAAGTTCTACTTTTCATACCCATCACCGATGAACGAGAGGTATACCCATTTTGTTCAAAATGTTCGCAACGCCCAGACGGATCGTTCAGAGAACCGACAAAGCAAAAATATTCTTGATCAACATGAAATTCTGAATCGATTTAGGCATGTATTGGCCGCAAAAATGAAGCTCGCCCCTTTTAATTTAGCAGAAACATCTGAAGTTCTTGCGCGCTAGCTAGAATTGAAAATGGGCCAAATCGATCGAAGAACACGTCTACAGTGCTATGTTAAGTGTGGACAACTCATAACATAACATAAGTAGCAAGGAGGAAGTCAAAAGGAACAAAGAATGGATATTTTATTTATGACTCATAAACTACAGCAGATAAATCTGTAATGGAAATGTGAGATGGAAAAAATTGACCAAACCTATCCAATGTTATAGCGCATCAAAATTTATGCGCACAGGTTCCGCATAAAGTACATAAATTCTTAACCAGTTTCAAATTCGGAATGCTCTTAAGCATGCCCGTCTGTCCACCTCGCCAGTTTTGTAATATCTGTGGCAAACATTCTCCCGAATGCAAAAATGTATCGGCTACAAATTTGCTAAAGAATTTGAAAACGACCTAAACCTATCAAAGAACACGCCTATAACGCCTACACGTCTAAATATAATATAAAAAAACCAATTGCACCCAACCAATATTATAGAGTATGAAAATTAAGTTTCTTTTCTATTTTTTCTTACCTGTTCTTATATAGATACGTTCTACGATAGGCTCTACTCAGAACGCTTTACACATTTTAATACCAGTTAATCAAAAGATCGCCAAGCGGTAGTTTCAACGCGAGGTTCCCTAATAGATTATACAAATTATAAAGGCAACTCAATCTTCCGAGTAATAGCTATTGGTGTTCTCAGCCTTAACTTTGAAGGGTATATTAGGTGTATAGGATGATCAAGTTTCTCCTAAATTCTCATGGTCCGCCTTCGGTTTCTACAAAAATCGTTGTAGAGGGGCTCCATACTTCCGGCTTGTCGACAGGAAATACACTCTCAGCTTTAAGCACATGCAGTTTCACGAAAGATCATTTTTCCTCCGTCTTTATCATGATAGCTCCGTCCTTCCGGCTGGTCAACGGAAACCAAGCCTTTCTGAAATAATGACTATCAGTGCTCTCAGCCTTGACTTTAAAGAACGTGTTAGATATATAGGAAGATCTATTTTTTTATTCTTTTAAATTCTCACGGGCCGCTTTCAGTTTTTGCAAAGATTCTTATGAGTAGCCGAGTAAATAAAAATCGTGAGAGTTCAAATCTCAGGGCAGTGGAGTTCATCTTAGTCGTAGTTGCAGTAATCTCTTAGTCGCCAAAAGCATAACGCTTACCGTTTGGACACATTTACACCAGCCTACGGCCATCATCCCCACGTTTCTTTGCTTTCTTCGCTTCTTTTTAATCGTGATCGTTTTCTCCTAACTGATTAGTCATAACGAAAAAAAAAAAAATTATGGCGCAACCCCATCTTTTCAACTGGCCGATAGGAAGCACGCATCTCTGAAATAATAGCTATTGTTGCTCTCAGCTTTGACTTACGTTTATACGATGCTTGATTTTTTTTGCCCAACTCTCATAAGTTCCATAAACCTATTTAAAATATGATTACTTCGTAGGACCCTGTTTAGTTGATGACTTTGATCTTAAAGTTTCTTTAGTTGAAAAGTGATACAACGTCTTCTCCTCAGAGAGAAGTTTGTCAACTTAAACGACATCATTTGTTTTAATATCATCGGGAACAGGAAAATGTCTCGAGGCATGCGCTTAAAAGGAAGACTAAGCTATGCTTCTTAAAGCGGCCATGTAACCGAAGGTACGTGTGGATCGATATGTTAGGTAGAGTTTGGTTAAAAAGTACACATTCATATACAAGTGGTAATGTTATGCTACATTTAGGCCTTAGCATGCTTGGGCTTATATCGCACTTTATATTAACAATTACGCCCGAAATGTTTTCACGTATTTTTCAGGAGATTTACTTCCTTAGTTCTTATAAACAACAAAAACAAAGGCAAGTAAACTGAGATACGCAAAAATTATTATTTGTTTTTTCATATTTCCTTTATAAAAAAAAGAATTTTTTAATGTTTTTTTTTTTTTCTATTTTAAATTTGTAATAATTTGTCTGTTAAATAAGAATTTTTTTTGAAAATTATCCGTTTGTTTATTTCATGATTATACCAAAAACATACAATAAAATCGCTTGTTAAAAAGAAAAAAATTTTTTTCTTTAATTTCAAATTATTAAAGCGTATGTTTCATGTAAGCAAGAGTTTCGTATGCTGTAAGAGCAATTAAAACAAACGTGTGTAGGCAGCAATTTGGGAAAAACTCTTCAGACATGTAACTGATTGACAATACAACGCAATCTAAGCAAAGACACTCTAGACTGAGTTCTTGTCAAATATTTTCCTCTTTTTGTTTTTCTTTTCGACAATACTTGATATGAGTTATGTAACTTTTGTTTATATGTTTTTTTTTTTTTTTTGTTTATTGTTATACAGTTTTCCGTCTGGTCTATGCATTTTCAAGAATTAAATTTAAATTTGAACAAATACCAAAAAAGAAATAAATAAATAGAAAATATGCAAAAAAGAAAAAAAAAAACTAATGACAATGTAAGTAAAAACTCTCAGTATAAAAAAAAGTTTTTTTTTTTTAATTCTTCAAAAATTAATAAAAATTATTTTAAAAAAAAATTCTGTAAAAAAAATTAAGCAAGTAAAAAAAAAAAATTTATTTTTCTGAAAATCAGCAAAAACAAACTTATAAAATATTATTATTTTTTTTTTTTAAGTAAAAATCTCCATATGTAATGTAAAACGTTAAAAAAAAAATTCCTTTGAAGTTAATGGACATTAACTTAAAAAAAAATTCACTAAAAAATACGACAGATTAGAAGAAATTAATATTTCTAATTTGTTTTTCCTGATTTTCAGATTATCTGATACAGTTACTAATCTCTATTATATTCATTATATTTCCCATTGTTTAAAAATCAAGTTTTTTACTTAAGTCTTTTGTTATCACTTATATCAATCAATCGTTGAAGAGAGCAAAGCCTTCAGTTAGTAAGTCATTAATAATTAAATAATACAAACAAAAAAAAAAAATTGTCGATTAATGTGTTAGTAGGTTTGCAACAAGGCAACAGTCGCAGCAACAATAATAATACTATACTTTTGTATATTAAATCAAAAGCTAAGCAAATTAAATATTAAAGCGAAAATGATGACACGTGTGGGAAAGTGAAAGAAAAATATACCCTATACGATTAGCATACGTTTGCTTTACCCTCGCATGTGTATTTATGTATGCGCATTTGTATACGAAATACAAAAATTACATAATACACAATTAAAATGATATTTATGTGTCAGAGTTTAACAACAACGACAACAACGGATTATCCGCCTTAAGTGAATAATGTAAACACCAAAAGATAATATAGAAGCTGATATAGGTAATGGGGAGATAAGCGGCACACATACACAGTCAGGCAGGGGAAATAAAAAAGTAAAAAAAAACAAATTTACATACAGACAAATGAATTTATGTACATGCGTGAGTTAAAACAATTGTCTATGAATTCATGTAAAAGAAACAGTAAATGCGAAGCAAAAGTACAGAAGTTTTTGAAAAGGAATTCGTTGACTTTTTCAAACAAATATCGAGAAAATTTTTAATGAAAAGCATTTTTGGAAAAGCTTTTTGCGGCTATTAATTATGCTGCTTTATTGTTATTATTTAGCAAAATAATTGGAAAGGTTGCAGACATTTTTTTTCCCTAATTTTTCCTATGTTAAATTTTTTATTACTTCCTTAGACCGTTCACTTGTACTTAACAAAATTAATATATTTATACCCATCACCGAAGGACGAAGGGTGCAAGCATTTTATCAAAACGCTTGGAATATCCAGAAGAAAGCTTCAGAGATGCCGTAAAGTTCATATGTCTTTGTTCAGCGTTAAATTTTCAATGGATTTACGAATGTCCATCTGTCCGGTTGTGTAAGATCTGTTCTAAACATTCTCCTGACCAGCCAGCTATCGCATTGAACATTGAAATTTCTTGCATGCAGATTGCTATTGAAAATGATCTAAATCCGTGGAAGGACACGACTTTTGAGAAGAGGAAAAGAGAGTCCTTTTAAACGATTTAAAAAAAATTATTGCGCATTTAAAGGCACAAAAAACCGAATGTAATCTACATTCATTCGTATTTATTTTCCTGCGCGCGTAATTCTCTCTGCAACAGGGGTGTAAGAAGTAAGTCTAAGAAAAAGCGCTAAAAGAAGACAAAGACGAAAATTTCAAAGACACTTCGAAGACACTGTGCAAATGTAAATAACATGAATTAACAAAAACTTATTAAGATATTATGTGCGATAATGGGGAACGAAATTGGCCTTTAGGGGCTATTTTGCCTTTTTTTTTTGTTTAAATGACTTAAAAATAACATAAAAATTTAATTATCCAGCCTACGCTATGGTAAGTTATCTAATTACCACAGCCATACTAGTTTGACGTGAACATAAGCGCACATATGAGCTTAAGGTTATTTATCAAACTGTAAATATTATATTAACTAATGATTGCTAATGCATACAACATTTTTAACAAAAAAAAAAAAAAAAAAATTATTTTTTTCAAGTCATGATAAAGTTCAATGCTAGAAATAATCAATTGATTGAATGATTAAAGAAAACCAATAAAATCAATAATCCAAGCAAGCCTTATGAGGTTGTTGTTAAGATCATGAAAGGGCAAAATACATACATGACATGACTAGCATTTTTTTTTTTTCATTATTAATTTAAAATAAATCTTTTTTTTTTTAAATACTAAGCTTTCAAATAGTTTGGTTGACTTTTAAACATAACCATAATGCAACACAGAAAATGAAAACGAATACAATGACATAAGATATCAAGGCCGTCACACTTAAGGGCAGATGGACAGCCTTATTTCGATCGATTCTGCTATCTGTGCAAAGAAGAAGATATCAAACATATATAAGGAGAGAGGGACGACCTCATCTCAATCGATTTTGCTACTTATGCAAAGAAGAAGATATCAAACGCACTTGAGGATAGACGGATAGTCTTATTTCAAACGATTCTACTACTTGTGGCAAAGAAGAATTTACCAAACGTACGTAAGGACAGACGGACAGTCTTATCTCGATTTGGTCTGCTACTTAAGCAAAGAAAAAGATATCAAAACACCCGAGATCAGACTGGCAGACTAATCTCAAACAATTCTGCTAATTATGCTAATAAGGAGCATAGATGTATAAAACTTTTACGGTATTTCGTTGCGTCTTTCCATGTTTTGCTCACGTCCATAGGTAATGACCATAAAAATTTGGCAATTAAATGCTTTTCGCGATTACTTACGCACTGATTTTAGGAAAATACATAAAAAGGTTAATGCTTCAAATTTGAAGAAGCACTTCAGATAATATTTGCGTTAAAGTTTTACTTAATTCATGTTATTTAGGTTTAATGATTCCGCTACAAATACAAATATGAAGAAAAAAATCAATTGTTAATCACTGTAGATGGACATTTTTATGTCCATTTAAAAGTCAGAAAAACGGAACAGGCCTCGTCAACCATATATACGGATACTACTATTATTGAAGCTGCTTTTCTACTTTTTAAAATCGCGAATACAATGTCTATCTACTCGATTCTGAAAGGTATTTAGACGAGAGCTTCTCTCACAATTTATATATATGTGAGAGTAACCTCAGACGATCTAACTAAGCGTAGTCATTACACTCTATAGCATTTGTGGGCCGCAATTTTTGGTATACTTTGATGAAATGTGATACGCTGACATTTTTTGATCCAAGAACGAAGGCTGTTGAAAATGGTTTGGATCGGTTCACTTTTTCAGTTACCCTCCATATAACGACCTTTCGAAGTAGGGAAATTTTCAAAAGTTTCCGACAAAATTAGCGGCGTAATAGCACTTCGACATTCTGACGCAATTTTTCGAACGAGTTCTCGTAGAGCTGTTTCCACGAAAACGAATCTTTTTATTATATGTGAAAACAAGGTACAATTTTCAATAATTTATGGTGAAAATTGGTTCATCACAGAGAATTAACAAAGAAATCAACTCCGCCGAATTTGGATCGCGTAGGTCTCCTGGCGCATGTAAGGATGCTTAAGTTTACATAGCATGTTACGCTTTTAGTAATATTTGTTTTTTAAAACAACGAATACTAAGTTGCATTTAGTTCAAGTATTCAAGCCCTCAAGCTGCTTTATCAATAGAGCGTTTGGCAATTTAATTATCGATATTGAGTTTCGCGAGAAAATCGTTACAGATATCTCGGAAATTCTTCACTCACCGTACGGTTTACAAGCTGTAATTTTTTTTTTTTAATTTTGCTTATTTTTTTGAACTTTTTTATAGACTGGATATAATGTTTTTATCAGCAGAAATCGTGCTTGTTAACAAATTTGCTATGTGATCATGTGAACGATGAGGCAACAACGTGCAAACCGACAGACGAACATAATCAAATCAACTCGGAATCCTATGTTACCGTATGAGGGCAAATGAACAGTTGATTCTTTACAAACAGATGAAGAGACCGACAACAGCCGAGAGCAAATAACTCAACCACAAATTCGATGTAAGCTCAAGTTTGTTTTTGTTGCTAAAAAAGGAAGTTAAATAATTTCTTAGAACTGCCACAATCTAAGTCTAAGCTAATTTGACCTTATCTTCAGTTAAAAGAATTTTAGTATAAGATTTTTATGTACATTTTTTTTTTTTTGAAAAAAAAAAAATTTGTTTTTTTATTTAAAATTTTTCATATTACGTGAGCAAAGTAACACATAATTCATGGAAATTGTTTAAGCTGTGAGTTTTTTTTTTTTTCTTTTAATTTCCCTCTTCTTTCACAGCTTCTTGGTTGAATTACATTTTTTTTTTTTCTTAAAGTATTGTTTAAGACAATAAATGCCTGACAATTGTGTGTGTGTGTGTGTGTGTGTATATATATATATGTATAGAAAATTCCATGAGAGCTTAAAGGTCAACGTTTGGGTTAACAATTCAAAGTGTTGGGTTTATAATTTATCAGCGGCATAGCGAACAATATAGCGAATGAAAATTGAGACTTCTGTTTATGCAGGAAAATGCAGCAATGCACCCTTAGATACCAAGTGTTAAATTATAAACAATAATAGAAAAAAAAAAAAAAAATAGAAACCATTCCGTTTGATGTATGATTTGATTTCAACACTTCTTTTTAGTTTTTGTTATTTAGTTGCTTTCGATCTTCGCTTGTCGGCTAAGCAGATAAACAGCCAGCCAGCCAGCCAGCCAGCCAGTCAGTCAGGCAGCCATTTAGTCAGTCGGCGAGCAAAATATTCGGTATTGTACCCTTAATTTGTTCATGTTATCTAAACGATAATTGTTACATGATCTCACCAAACAAAACGGTTAAGTTTTGCATAATCTTAACTGCCGCCAACACATGCCCCCCAGCATCGATAGCACTTTAAAACCATATTTACTTTATAAGTTGAACATTTTATGTATACATCAGTATTCGTTGCCATAATGACCGGTTGACATTATTATGAGCTGCTCAGATTTCTTTCGTAAACTCATTTAAAAAGCTTTATACCGCAATTGCAAAAGACTAAGCAAAGCCAATTAAGTTAAAGGCTAATAAAAAAAAAAAACAAAAAAAACTAACAAACAAACAATATGAGCAACAAAAGCTTTCTTCCACAACATATTCCTGTCGCTGAATTACAATGAATTTCCTGAAAATCGAAACCTCACTCACTCCAGGCGCCCAATTATGAATGTTATGAATACTTTTTCAACTTGTCAGCTATTGACCATATTATCATACATCCCAGTCTCCCAGTAGGATAAATGTTTTAAGTAATTGTTTTATCAAATCAAAAAGGAAACTAAAAAGAAAAACTGAACAATTTGTGTTAAATTATATTTCATCGGTTTTTCGGTCGTTCCTTATAAATATGCGGATATCTTAACGCAACTCTTAACACTTGGTTATGGATAGAGCAATCTGTTTAATGCAATCCTTAATGCAACAAATATCCATACTCTTTATATATATATATATATATATATATATAGATATACATATATAAGTTTGCGCTTTAGTGTAATAGATCGCCATCGAATGAAACGTTAATGTCTTGTAATTGCATATTTGTCTGATGAAATTACCATTCATGAGGAGTTAATTTACATCATTTAAATTGTGGTAATCGAAAGAAATGTGTTGTTTAAAAATGAAAGCAAGACATTGGTTAACAAAAATAACCGTAATTGGAAACCATAAATGAATAAATTAATGAATGGCATGACGATCCATTTGCCCGCTTGTTTGAAATGGTACAAGAATTAACGACAACAACAACACTTTTCTATTCAATTTTGATTTACATATAAATCCCAAGGGAGGGATCGGATAAGCGAATCATTTCGACTCACCGGCTAAATAAAGCTTTCGAGATAGATAATTGCTATAAAGCAAGTGAAGTCTTTTTAGACGGCGACAGCTCACTATTAAATACCCTACATGACTTCCTTTAATCCAGTTTTTCATATAATGAATTTTCAAACTAAAGGCATTTTCAATAGAGTTCGCGCTTGGGCCAACACGCATAAGTATGCCAAATTGTGATCTATTCGTTGAAGACAAGAAAACAAGCGGGACCGTAGAATAAATGGACCGACGGACAGACAAGAGTAAATAGATTCAGAAAGAAAATGATGACGTTCCGAATCTTGCCCACATCCGCACAAACTTAATATACCATTGTACCGCAAGTGGCGTAAGGTATAAACACAATTTCAATCGTACGACTATAATAAAATAATCGAGATGCACCCCAGAAACATTTAATTTAAATTATTAAAAAAAAACAGTTGTTGGTTATTGGCCTCATTTTCATCAGTTAAGGTTATAGTAATTGTGAGACGTTTTACATGAAACACATATATGTAAATATATACATACATATATGCATGAAATATTAAGAAAGATGTCATTTCTTACCACCGATTCTCTCAAACTTTGAAAGATTAATAAAATTTACGGTTTTTTAACACGATCAGCTTGAAGAAGCTCTAACGAAGCTGCTTCGCATACACCAAAGCAATTTCACAGGGAGGCAATAAACAAATGAAGAAGAAGAAGAAGAAGAATAAAAAAAGAAACATTTGACAAATGATGGCAATATTTTATAAGACACATATGGAGACGTTTAAAGGTGTTTAGGTTAGATTCAAGCAATTATTTAAACTATTTTATTATAATTAAGACATCACAACATAATTTCATGCTGTTGCTGTTAAATACTTCAAGGTTGATTTAATTATTTTAATTATATTTCCTAACTATATCTCTCAGAGTAAAATTGGATGAGAATATCTTTGCTGGTGAGATTTTTTTTTTTCCCAGATATTTTGTCTTTGAATTTTTTTTTGATGAAATGTTGATGAGTAAGAAGAACGATTTGATTAAATTGAAAGTGAATTTATATCACTTATGTCTGGCATGATCGTTTTTTTTTTTTTTTAGATCAAAAAAGAAAAAAAAATTCTTTCCTCTTAATTCTCACATTTTTCACGTCCGTATTTTTATTTATATTCTTTCCTTTTAAAAATTACGTAATGACTATCGAAAATGGGCAGAATAAATTAATCAATGTTCTAAGAACAAGTGATTTAATTAAAAAACTTTCTTTTTTGTATTGCATTTGTTCGTTAAGTAAGAGCAGGGACAACTAAACTGCAAGATGGTCCAATAATATGGTTCAAAATTCAAGCGGAGTTCAAGTTTGCACTGAAATTTGTTAAAGAAATTGGAAGAAAGCAGATTCATGCGTACCTGATGTTGTTGTTCTTTTTTGTATATATATATATACCTATATCGTTATACACCATAGCTCTCCGCCATCGCATCAATCGCATAATCTTTCCCGATACAATTAATTAGAATGAAGCCAAATGGCTGCTAACCAACACCGTTACCACTGTCATTGATAACAGTCCGTGACAATCTCTTTGTTTGAATTTTGAGCAAAATATTGGATCATCATCATGTCGTTTAGCTGTCTTTGGTAAGATGCTCGACGCAATTACTCTTGTAACAATGTTAAGCTTGTGCTCACATGTGTTATTCTCTTGACAGATTCAAAATCGAATGGGCTAACATAACGTCCAGCACGTCTTTGAACACCGTCTTGGTCACTGTCTTCACACCTATTCGCAGTTTCAACTCATTGATGCTTCGCATACGGAACGCATCCATCGATTATGGTTTTTTCGTTTAAAGGTAAAATCAACGATGAATCGTTGGCTCATTTTCTTCATCTTGAGCGGACTTGTTGAAATGTTACTATTTAGAGACAATCCATTTCCATGTGTAAAAGGTATAGAGTAGTGTTCTACCTTACGTTTTGTTTCCCTTATGAGTGTGTTTCCATTAGAGTGTGCCCCCAATTTCAGCTTTGTATGTGAAAAAAAAAACCACGACTTTTTGCTTAGAGATACAAAGAAGCTTTCATTCGACCTTTGACCGATTTGGCCCCGTTTTAATACCGAACTGCGTTTAACAACTTGCAACGTTTTTGCCAACTGAAGTTGATGTCTGAATTTTTACGACTAGGAGATAATTTAGAAAGCAAATCGACACAAACAAACGGACAGACGGGTAGACATATTTTTTAAATAGATTCAGAATTTGATACTGATCCATAGTACATACATTTTATAGGGTCTGTCAGGCTTCCATTGAACTATTGCAAATATGATGCATCAATGCATGCAATGAATATACCCACCCCGCTCCCACAGAACTACTTGTCACACCTTACGACAAGGCACGCGATTAAAGGCCCCACACCACTCTAAACTTATTCCTATAAGGACTTTTCAAAATGCAGCATTGTGTGGTCCAGTCCGAATTCATTTTCAGTATCATTCATTAACGTACCTAATATCCTCACAATATACGTCAAAAAATCCTGCTTATATCTATCTCTGGTTCTTCTGCGTGTTGCATACGTCCTGACAAACTTAGTATAAACTTGCATTACAGCTAGTATAGTGTAGGGTATACTTATAATTTATATTTATATGTACTTTATTTATTATTATTATTATTATTATTATATAAATTTAGCCAGAGAACAAATTCTAATACTAAAGTCTTAAAGCGCTAGCATCGAAGGCTTTCGGCTTTTATTTATTTATTTATTTATTTTTTTTTTATTAATATTATTATTATTTTTATTATTAAAAATTCTACCGCACTTGAGGTTTGAACCCACAACCATTGAATTGCTAGTCGAGACTCTTGCCTACTCGGCCACTCAGGCGGATGTGTACTTTATTTAAAAATATTATGTTTATTAATAATTTATTGTTATAACGTAATATTAATAAAAAGAATTATTAATAATTTACAAATTAATATAAATAAATAATTATTAACACAGAATATAATACAATTAATATATTATTAAAAATAAACATACACAGATTAACACATATATATGAAATATATATTTTACAAAGGGTAAGTAACCTCCCATGTTAGGATGTAATCGGCAGAAGAAAATTAATTTAAAAATTGCTTTCTTATAATTTCGAAACTAATGGACGCAATAAGCGGGGGCCGATCTTTTGCAAAACTGGTGAACTGGTTCTAGTTCTTGAAAAATATCAAATCATTCGAAAACCAAGTGCTATGCATTAATATTAAGCTTTTAAAGTAATCTGCAGCTGCTCTATCTCATCAGTAAGGTTTGATTAGTAAAGCGTTAGTGCGAGCAATGAATGCAAGCGCGAGAGTTCAGTTTACCATGGTTTGAAAATGTACACTTTAATGAAATTCAAGATTGCATTTATCAGGAAACGGGGTTTCGAGAAGGTTACCTTGCCGTCAAAAGATATCCACGGCATTGTTGGAACAGTCGATGTTGCTCGCACCGATTGCAAGGATATAAATTCTAAAGTCTTATGATACGGCACCACATGAAAATAAATAATTCGTTTCAAGTAATTGGTATAATGCTTTTATTAGCTCGCAACATATGAAATTTTTCTGACTCATCTTTCACTTGCGCATTCCAGGCATAAATGTGCACGTTTTCAGGCCACGGCAAATTAGCGATTAGATGACTTGATGTTAAACTTTTGCCAACACCTGTCGGTCCCACGAACGCTATAGCGTTGAACTCATTTTCAGTATTCAAAGCAATCTCAAGTTGATGCAAAGCCTTCCCTTGATTGAGAGAGAGATTTGTTTTCATATATTTTTCAATATTTTACGCGAATCAAGTAATGCCCGCGAATCCCAATAATCCGGTTTACTCGCAATAAAATCAGTATAATGTTTACGATAATTGCTAAACAGGCCTTCCGTCAATTCCAAAGCACTTTCACCATTTGCCGAGATGCAGTGATAGTAATCTACAAATACACCTAAGAGAGCAGCGATTACCATCGCACCAATTAAAAAACATTCAAATTTGGTAACTGATTTGAAATCAAAAGATCTCAGGTTTTCTTATTCGAAATTCTTTGATTCTTCATGAGAAGGATTCATAAAATTGAAAGTTTCTTCTTCGCCGATATCCATTTCAGCGACCTTGTCTTTGTCATACTTTTATCGATTGGGAAACAAAAAATTTTCTTTTTTTTTACTTTTTTAATTTATTTGATTATTTTATAGCACAAAATTTCTCAAAAATATGAAAATAATTTCAAAACTAATTCAAAGAAAAAAGAGAAAATAATTTTAATGAAAAACTCAATGTTGCCATGACTGCGAATACTGACTACGGTGTATATGAGATGAATTTCATATTTCCATCTCACTTGCTACGTACATCTTTCTCATATTCTTCCTCTATTTACTTTCTTGATGGAAAGATATCTGCGTCCTAAAAATTTTTGTTCTCTGACAAGTTGGCGGACGAGGTTGTTTCGATTTTCTTCGCATTTCTTTTGAATGGGAGAGAGAGAGCGAGAGAGAGATAGCAAGTTATTAAATAATCTTATATAACCTAACCCACATGTGCTACAGTGGCATATTAAGTTCGTGCGGATGTATGCCTTATCTAGCAGGACATGAGGTAGATCTCCCTTCTATTTGCAGTCACTTTTTGAATCGATCTAAGCTTATTTGACCGTCTCTCCCTCTGTCCGTCCGTTCGTCTTGTGTTTTTATATTCCCTTTACTAGCCGCAACTTTGAAGATACTATGATGAAATTCGGTACACTGTTTTAGCTCAAGGACGAACGTTAATGAAAATGGTTCGGACCGGTCCAATTCAAATATAACGCTCTATATGAATAACGGCTGAAAACTATTATTTTGTCTCCACATCGAGTTAATGCAGCTTGTTTTTAACCGCAAGAAAATAAGTTTCCCAGTCATTATTAATACTTCTATCGATTCATATATCAGGCATGTATGTATATATGAAGTCGGAATTTTTGGATAGAAAATATATGTTTGTTCCAGGCAAACATTAAAAAGAAACATTATTTCAAATATTGCTTGCCTCTCCATCCGTCTTTCTGTCTCTCTCTCTCTGTGTTTTTGAAATACTTTGATGAAATTCGGTATAACGACCGGTGATGATCCAAAGATGAATGCTCTTACAAGTGCATTAAGTGAAATGGTTTAAGGTATTTAATAGTGGGTAGAATTTTTAGTTGTTCTGAATATGAAGCTGGGGCTCACAAGTATATCGAATGCTATGATTTGAATTGAAACAATCGCTTACAACTTATCATAATAATTAGAAAATGTACGAAGAAAGTTGAACGCGTGAAGAAGAGATGTCGCCTAACTATCGTCACAGTTAACTATTCCCTAAAACTTGATGCCCCATGAAAGATGAGTTAATAAACTTTCTTTATATGAGATTATTGAGCGTATGTTTAGGTTAAGTGGGAAGTAACTATTGTGGGAAAACATTAAAAGATGTCATCTTAAAGCAGCTTCTTTGGCTTACCCCTGTTCTGGTGTAAAAATGAATTGAAAACAACAAACAAACAATAAATTATTTCCTCTACAGGTCTGCGTCATCTGGTTTGCAATGTGTTGGATTAAACTCGAGATATGTTCGTGGTGAAGAGGACGACGAATAACTGAAGCGTCTAAAATTTTATCAATCGCTCTTTCACTCCGAATCATTACTTTAATTACCCTTGAAGATAAGGAAGGCAAGCTTCTTATTCTACAGAAGATCCTTTGTTGCTGTAGCCGACAAATTATTCTTCATTCATTCTTCCAATCAACCTTTTTTTGACTTATATTAAATGAAACATTTTCTTATTATTACAAATGCACCGCACAAAAATTCGAATGGAAAGAATCAAAAATTGTAGAAGGCCCTCCTTAGAACCGTTTTTGACGCTTTGCCATGTGTTGTTGATTTTTCATTATTATTGTGAAACTGCTTTACCACATTTCTCCTCATTTTCTTTGCCCAACTATTTTATACTCGAAGGCATCTCTTCTACCACATCTGTCAAAAGATCGTTATGTTACATTGTTCGTGTGGCAAACAACAATATACACACATAACTTAATAATGGAAATTATAATTAACACCAAACTTTTAATTTAATTTCTTAGCAGAAACTTTAAAGTCTTTCGCATCGCTCTCAACTTCGTATCTTCTCAAAGGGTATTTTGATGAAGCCGCACTAACCAAAAGGAATGTAAATAATTGCGAAAGGTATCTATTGACGCGTTCGACAATTTAGAAAGCAATAGACAAATCATTCAGTAAATATTCTCTTGCGGAAAAGGTAGGAAATTTTAATGAATTTTTTAGAGCAAAAAAAAAAATCTTATACAATAATATTATCCCTTAAGCATGTATAAGCGAGTGCATAAACTGCATGAAAATAATAAAAGAAAAAAAATAAATCAATAAAATGGCCGTTTCACTACAGGTCATTAACGGTTGTTCGGACGTTCTTCTTTCGTTCTTCTTTATTAAATGGTAGAGACAAGATCTTACACTATTCTAACTATGATTATTGAGTCATAAACTGTAGACCCCATAGGAAAAAAAGTTAGCTTTTAATCCGTCCCAATGGTAGGGTAATAACAGAAAAAGCAAACTAAGAAAATTAGATTCGGTCGTGACCACGTTAGTTTGGAAGAGAGTAAATGAAAAAAAAAAAGAAAAGAACTACATTTTCATTCTCCATAAATAAATATTAAATGGGCGTAGCTGACTTTTTCCATTTTCAGAATAAAAGTTTCTTTTGCACGTTTGCAGGCAGGCGAACAAACGGACATGCTTAGGTGCATTCCGACTTTGAAACTGGCTAAGAAATTAAGTACATACTCTATAGGGTTCTTGAAACTTGCTTCTTGACGTTACAAAAGTTTGGGCAAAATAAAAGAAAAATGGAAACGGGTACGCTATACTGCTGGATAGGTGGTTTTGTACGGATAATACAGAATCGATCGTTTGCAGATGTGCTTGCGGTTGTTTTTGAGTATCGAATAAAAAAGTGAATTTTTTATTCCTTTCGAAAGACTGAGGTGTTCTCAGTTTACGAGTTATTGTGGGCGTGACCTTTGACCGATTTGGTTTTTCTAATTTTTCTAACAAAATTGAAATCGTTGCTGTGGACAGGACTATGTTTACCACACTTGTGTAAGCACGCAGAGTTGCGGGCGGGCGGACGTACGGACAAACATGCTTAAATCGGTTCAGAACTTAAATGTTGATTAAAAATATACACATTTTCTGGTATCTCTGACGTTTCTTTCTGGGCGTTGCCTAGGTTTTGGAAAAAACAATATCCTCGCCCCCCCATTCCTACGGTGCGTTGTGACTTGTGACAATTCCATGAGACCTTATTTTTTTTCATTTTTCAAATCTTTGACAACAAAAGACATATATGTATATGTTGGAATGACTTCGCTCTAATGTTAACATTAACAGAAGATCAGTTTCTGCTCTGGTCTGTTATTGAAAACTTTAATGTTGAATACATTTTAGCTGTACTCATCATCATGATTATCATTATAATCATCATCATCATCACCATCCACCACCAGTATTATTGCGTTCTCTTCTTCATTACTCATAAGAATTTACTTGCAAAAGCAAACCAAAACACAATTACTCTCTTATATCTTATAATAATCATAATAGGCAGGGTTGCGCTCTCTTCCATAGTAAAGTGAAGATGCTGCTGTCATTGTTTTTGTTTTGTTATTAAGGCATCGCAATAATAGTTGTAGTATGTTTTCTTGTTGTTAAACGAATTATGCTTTGCTTCTGTGTTTTCTTTCTCTTGCATTTGTTACTAATTTTTTTTTTTTTCTTTTTTACTTTCAAATACAATTTTATTTTGTAGTAAATGCTTGTGATTGTGATTTTGCCACAAGATGAGCGTGCAAATGCAAAAGCTTGCATACATATAAACGCATGCTTGCCTGTAAGTACAATTGTCCCACAACCCCCCACTCCCTCGCCTAGAGAAGAAGAATGGTCGGAACGATTGGCTGGTTTGAAGGCAACTTCACATGCAAGCATAATATAAAATATTTACAAAATGTCTTTTGAGCTTTCAGTTAATAAGCTGCTATTGCTATTATTGCCAGCATCTGTCAGAAGAAGAAGATTATAATAACGTTTAAGATAAATGATAATGATGTTGATCATAATGATGATGATGATCGTTTTGTTGCTATTGATGTTATAAATATTTTTGTTGTTGTTGTTATTCTGCTATTATTGCTTTTTGGGCCGCATCTTTTTCTATGTTTTTTATCTATTTTGCTTGTAGATGAAGAAAAATAAAAATTTTTTTACTTTGCACAAAATCACCTAAAGTTAGCTGACGTTTTTACCAAATGAAACATTCAAACGTGAAGAACGAAAGTGTACGGACGTCTTGAGTTTTTTTTTTGTCCATCATTTTATTCGCGGTTTCAATTGTTTTTTTGTTTTTTTTTTTGTTTTATTAATTTTCCTGATTTAATCATATGAGAACAACAAAAATTCATTATTAATAAAAGTGATGGGAATAAATTTTTAAGAAGAAGAAAAAAATAAATAAAAATAATGAAAAAGTATGTAAAAATTGGTTAAATTAAAATAAGTTAAAATATTATTCAAGTAAAAAGCATAAAAAGGTTTTTGTTTTCTTTTTTTTTTTTTTTTTTTTTTTTTTTTTTTTTTTAAAAAAAAAAAAAAAAAAAAAAATTTTTTTTTTTTTTTTTTTTTTTTTTTTTTTTTTTTTTTTTTGACAAATAAGAACGAGAAAAAGTAATTATTTGGAAGAAAAGAGTTTAAATGTCAATCTCTGTAACGAAGTGATCACTAATTTAATTTATTGCATTACATAAAACATCACTTTACGTATTTAAGATGTATTGAGTGAATGAGTTAATGAAATATTTTATAAGAAAAATTTGAAAAATTTCTCACATGTAACGAACGAGTGAAGTCACAGTTATATCGGCTCGAGTACTCGAAAATTCGTCACCAACTCGAACCAGCTCCCACTAATGTTCCCGTTAAAGGTGAACGTGGAGATAATCGACGCAAATCGATTTTAGATCGAAACTTTCTAGCAAATATTCGTGACTGATATCGGGTATGGCTGATATATAGCTAACCGTTTTTTTTTTTTTTTCTTTTCAATTGTGGTTCTTAAGTGACCTCACATACACTCTGACTTGACTAATCGCATCAGAATCCGGTTGATATAACCACTTATGAAGAATTTTCTGCTTAAAAGGTTAATTACGATGACCTCCTGGGTTGTGACAGCACCCAAAGTTATATTGGAAGGATGACACGTTACCCAAAATAGGATTGTTGCTGATAGGGCGAAGCAATTCGCGTTCGACAACCGGGATGAATGCCTTCTTGCCTGACTGATGGGCATTATCGTGGTAGCTGTGCTTACCTTGACGTTTCCTGGGGCATTAAACAATGAGGTGGCAATGACAGACAAGCCTCGACGCTAATCAAATAGCGAGCCAATTACTCACAACCATTCTCGATATTGGCAGTTCAGGAAAAATAGGATCCCGCTCAATAAAGTGTATGCTACTCCTTTAGAAGTGTCGGTTCTCGCTTACCAAATTAACTTGTGTCCCATCGAGCCCTTTGGGTCTACGCCATTCACAATAGGTAGTGACATTAAGCACTCCACACTTTGTACTGATCGTAAGATTTCAGTGATAGCGGCGCTATGCGCGATTTAGTGACAGCGGCAACTAGGTATCATATGTAACACTAGGATGCGTGTATGATTCTGGAAGATTGTATAGTGTTGATTAAAAAAGATGAAATAATACAGCTCGAGCTAGTAGCACTTAGTTTGGAGTCAATATTAGAAATATGATAAAAGCAAAATAGGATAATTTTTGTGATCCTATAAGAATTAATGGTTTCTCATTTTTCCAAAGGAAAATTCAACTCGTTATTAATTATAAACAATTATGAAAAAGAAAAACCAAAACCCTTTTTATGCTTATAATTAAAAAAAAAAAAAAAATTATTTCGTTTTAAAAAGTGTATAAATTTTGTGTTCGAATTCCAAGTTTTTAAGGAAAATATTTTCTTAGCTTTTTCCATCAAAGCATGATTGAATAAAAGCAATAAACTTAATCAACAACTTTTCATAAAACTAATCTATGAATGTTTATAAAATAGTAAACGTAAAAGTTCGCATTCGTATTATTTTTTTTTAAATAATTATATTAATTTTTTTTTAAATTCAAAAATCACTTAAAAATTTTATACGCAAAAGGAACCCAAGAAACTCATCAAACTACTTGCATCAATTACAACAATAGAGTCTTATAGCAGAAAATACGGAAAATCAAGCAGAGGCCACGAAACCACACAATTGCCTGTAAAGTAAACTTAAAAGAATAAAAGAAAAATTATTATATTGTTGGCTTGTTGTTTTATATAACTATAGTCAACATGCGGCTTTTTCAAAGTAAGTATAATAACAATAATATTAGTAGTAACACAATAATCATAATAACAAAAAATTGTAGAACGATAATCATAATAATAATATTCTTATACTAGAACATAATAATAACAATAATAATAATAATGGTAATAGAATAATAATAATAATATTCTTATAATATAAATAATTATAATAATAATGATAATAATGATAATAATAATAATAATAATAATAATAATAATAATAATAATAATAATAATAATAATAATAATAATAATAATAATAATAATAATAATAATAACAATTATAATAATAATAATAATAATATTAATAATAACATTCTTATAATATAAATGATAATAATAATAATAATAATAATAATAATAACAATAATAATAATAATATTATTAATAACATTCTTATAATATAAATAATAATAACAATAACAATAATAATAATAATAATAACACTTATAATAATAATAAAAATATTAATAATAACATTCTTTTAATATAAATAATAAGAATAATACAATTCTTATAATATAAATAATAATAACAATAATAAAATAATAATATTATACTCCTATAAGATAAATAGTAACGATAATAAGGGTAATAAGCAGTAGAGAAAATAGCAGCAAAAAGCGGAATGCTGTCTTTGGAATATTTCTGCAAAGCTCGACGAGCAATTGAAGTGAATTGTAAGCCTAACGTTCGAAACAATATAAATCGCGGATAAGGGGAATATTTATTTATTTATCGTCTATAAATTTTGTAATTAAATTGGGAAAGCATGGATTTAAAGGCTGCCTGATAACTTAGATTATATGGTTGCCTGTATTGAAGACGCCGCGATCATTGAGTTGTTACTCGCGATACTTTTCCTACTCGACTGATAATGAGTGTAATACGGATTACAGATCCGTTTACGTACTGATTTTAATTCCCGGAACGTACAATTGCATAAACGGCTCGGTTGAGTTCTTCATATGCATTTATTTGGCTTGCATATCTTCATTCTTAGTGTAGGAAATAGTTTCTGTATTGTTTTAAAAATGTGCGTAAAAAAAAAAAAAATAGTTTTATTTATTTTATCACTTCATTTTTCCTATTCCAACATCTTTCTATTTATTTATATTTTTTATTGTTACTAAATAATTTTATGGTCATTTAACTTGTTGTTGTTTATTTACTTCGGGGTTTTATACATTTTTGCTTAATTCACAGTGTGTCGGTGCTAATGTTAACAAGCGTTTTTATTCTTTCTGTTATTGTTGTTATTTACATTTATGTTCACAAACAATTGCATTAAAACGTTTTTCTAACCTTTCACATAAATACATTTAATACGAATCGGTTTTTTATGTGCTGCAATGGTTTCGTTCAAATTTCAAATCATTTAATTCTTCTTCTATTGCCGTTTACTTGTCCGTCCCTCGCTGTACAAACTGTATACGCTATGTTATCTGACGTAAATGTCATGTCCGTAAGCATCGAGTCTACATAATTTGTAAAAAAAAAAAAAAAAAAAAAATTCACATCTCTTTTAATCATTTTATTGAAACAGAACTTAAACCAAGGTCAACACATAGGTATCATCGTTTAAAGAAGGAAAAAACAAAAACAAAAAAATAAATAAATAAATAAATAAAAAACAAAATGCTATAAAAAATAAATAAACAAAGCATATAACTGCTAGATTTATGTTAGAAGACATAAATTTGTAAAAAATAATTTTTTTTTTTTAAATAAGCGAAAAAGTGGTAATTATAATATTAACAAATACTTACAACAAACACAAATCGATTCCTATAATTATTTTATTAGATAACATTAACCAAAATATTTCGAGATTTTTTCGTGTATTATTTTTTTTTTTTTAATTTTCGGATAATGATTTTAGTATTGTTTACCATTGAAAGGTAAGAGTTTTTAAAGTCTGTATATTGCTACAGATTTTCGCCAAAAACACGTAAAGGCCAGTGAAAGAAAGCCTCAATCGTTCATCTGATGTGTGTACGTTGCAAAATAATCCTTGAGTTGTATATAAAAGAGCTTGGACCCAACATGTGACAAACACACGGAGAGGCAGACAAACGGACGCACAAACACATGGATAGGCACCTAGACAAACGGACAGACAAACAGGCGGAAGCACAAACAGATGGACGGCTGGACAACCACACATGCAGACACATAGATAGACGGATAAACGGGCGGACGGTGGCATAAACGCACAGGCGAGCGAAGGGACAGGCAGACACACAGACATATTTGAGGAATACGCTTTTCACATCGCTGAAAGTAGAAATACGGTATGCAAAGTCTATGCTGAAAGAAGAATAACATTCTATACTGTATCGAAACAAGGCACAGGTTTCGTCCTATCTTTTGCCAAAATTCATAGAAACGATTCATCAAAGAACTACCAATAGAATACAAACTCGAACTCTCTTGGCTTAAGAAATCCACAAGAAATATGTCAGTCTGCACGATGTTCTAAATCAATGCAATGGTAGGATTTAGCAAATCGAACCGAGCATAGTGTAAAGAAGAAATTAGAGGGAAGTGTTTCGCTGTTACCTTAGCGACATACTTACTGACAAGAATGGTTTGAAATTTTCATATCATTTAAAATTAAACTTTAACTTAGTTTATTATATTACTCACATATTGTGTGTGATATGCTCTCCTGCCTTGAAAACTCTATCGCACCGTTCACTTGTTAGTCGCGATCCTTTGCCTACTCGGATATTCATGTTGCAATTTAATGACTTAAAATATAATGACTGATGACTTCATTACATAATAAATAGTTTATAGCTTATTAACTGCTCTCTCTCTCTCTCTCTCTCTCTCCCTCTTAACCAATCCTTTGAATTTCCATTTCCCTAATCCACAAGCAAAAAGCTTAGCTTACCAATCATTCGCATAATTATTTTATAGCAAAACAACATGAAAATGTTTCTGTAAAAAAAAGCAAAAAAAAAAAGCACATTTTTCGAACAAACAAAATCTGTGCAGTGCTCTTGTCGATGGTTTTCTTCAATCTATCCATTGTTTCACTATTGCGTGCCATATAAATAAATGTCTTTAACAAACTCCTCATCCATTAATGTTTTGTTTTACTTTTATTTATTTATTTTTTTCTTTTTTCAAAAACCCGGTGCTGTTAATACTTGCTTTTAAAATGCGTTATATTGTCTTGATTGCAATAAAGACATTAGAAAACTTATTTATCATACAAAAGTCTATTCGCTTCTTTATTGCGTTTGTAAATATAATACTAACGAACGGTCTTAAGCGATTTATTAAAAAGCATAAGCATTATAGGTTCACATACCTACCTGGGCGCCTATCTGTTGACATACTTGTTCACTTATTCAATGTCAATCAAATATATACAAATAGGATAAGTCATCCGAGAGTTCAGGCATCACGAAATATCCGAAACGAATAGCAAAATACTAAGGAAAAAGGCATAAGCATTCGAATAATATACCTACCTGGGCGCCTATCTGTTTACATACCTGTTCACTTATTGCATGTTAATAACATATATACAAATTGGATAAGTCATCCGAGAGTTCAGGCATCACGAAATATCCCAAAACGAATAGCAATAATTTGCATTGAAAATAGTAATAAAAGTTGGACTAGTCCTGTGTCCAAAAAGTAAAGCCAATTTAATTATTTCTTTTTTAAATCTATTTATTCTTCCAAATCCACATTAGTGCTTGCCGTCAAAGCACCCAAATAATATTTTTCATTGACAGGAATTCATAGCGTACAACACGACGGCGATCGAAGAACGTTGTTAATTTCACCTTGATTTTTATGCGGTGCAATGCCAAGCGCTGCTGAAACACTAATGATATTTATGATGCGACGACAGATGTCTGTCACAGTGCTATCAATTTAATATAAAAATATTTCTAATATTCTTGGTCTTCTTCATGTCACATTTTCTTAGTTATCCTCTTTATAGCTTGAAAATCTTTAACTTAAACATAAGCATAACCATAAGTTTAGTTGTGTTTATGTACACATGTAAGAAGAGAATTGAACTTCAACTCTCCGTATATGTTACGAATTGTCAGTTGGAAAGTGTGATAGGTGTCGAGAGATTCGTTTCGAGTCGTATATAAACTTTTTCCCCTCTTTTCATTTTCATCTTCAAAACGCATCCACCGAGTATTTGTAGTAATCTGTAGCGTGCTATTATCGCGTTAATATTAAGCGCCGTTCTGTGTTATTATACTTGTTTTTGTTGTTGTTATTATTATTATTATTATTGTGCGTTGTGTTTGTTTGTTGATTAATGAAGTGTAAATAATGAGATTTGCCAATTCACACACAAGACACACATACGTACAGACAATATTATAATTATTATGCCTTATTATGCTATTGTTATACATTATTGTGTGTTATTACTATGGTTTTGAGTTCAACGTCCTTTCAGAAATTATTATTATCTAAGAAATCGATCGCGATTATATAACAATTCTATATTCTATATACTTTGTATCGCAACCTATACACGATATATTTTATATATCGTTAATATTTAACGCTAGATTAGCTGACGTTTTGTATGAAACCGTCAATTGTGCATCGTTCCAATCGCAAAGAAGGAAAAAAGATAAGAAGCTGAAATTTGCCACAAGCACTGTCTGATCAATTAGAAATATTTGATTAAAAAAGTGGGCGTGATCTGTTCACACGCATGCTAACTATGTTGAAAAAAACTACAACCATCGAGAATATAGTGAAATTTTCTTCTATAACTTTCGATACCGTGAATATGTTTCTAAAAGAACTTGCACTTGAATGTGTTCGGTTTATTGATATCTCGAAAATTAACGATAAACTTTCATAATTTTATGTATCACTTTCTATCCGATGAAAATATTTGCGCTATTCTGTGATGTAAACGTTTACTTGGATCGCTCACACCCACATATAGTCCAAAAATGGTTTCAATCGGTTTGCTAACACCTCCATAATTAACGATCGAAATCTATCCAACGCGATTTAGAGTAAATGCGGAATGAATTGGAAATAAGTTGAACTTAAAATTTCATCGTTAACTGCAAAAGCAGTGGTAAACCGATCGGCAACATTTTTGCAGGGCGCCTGGAAATGGTCCTAGCGAATATTCGCATAGTAGTTTTTCAGAAATATATTTACAGATGAAAATATGCAAAATTTACCCGTCAAACCCCGACGGATTTGAGTCAAAATACACTTATCATTAAAATCCAATATCTATGTAATACAATATGTATAACATAAAATTGTAATCTGGGAAGGTAGTAAGAGACCATAGATTCTACATCATATACTATGTATCGTATATCGTATTATATTGTGACGTGAACTGACTTATTGCATTTTTCACGTACTTATTCAACTCTTTTTGAGAGTTGAACGAAACAAAACAGATGAAGGGACGGACAAGCTTAGTGAATGATCAATCCACTGTAAATTTGTGATCTGTAAGCTGAATAAAAGCAAAGAAGACAGACGGACAGACAAGCTTAAATCAGAACCGCTATCTAAATCAATCGGCATAATAAAAGATCGGTCTTTGATCATAGGATCATTTAACTGCCGTGAGATGAAGCCAACTTTAACTTATTTAGGTTTTTGCCTACATATGTCTTATATTATTCGCAAATCTAATTAATATTTAATATCATTATTAATATAGAAAATTAAGCGAATTATCCAACTGAGTGAAACAAACGTCTCTCTCTGCTTTGCGTTGCTTAACTTAGTTAACGAAGTGGAAAATGTCGTCATAAGGGATATAAAGCTACTTTAAATTGTTATGCTCTTTAGCGAAATAAGTTAGCTGTTAGCAAACAATTACAATTAAACGTAATAAGTATAATTTTTATTACAAACTAAACAATTTGTACGAATATATATATATTTTTTTTATGATTATTTACTTCTTTCTTCTAAAGAGTGTGAATTTCACACTTGAACGCCGCCTTATTTAAGAAAACTATGAAAATATCTGCATACATAACATTCCCTGTTGGTAATGCATTGCTGATCATAAAAGAGGTAATTAGCAGTTATGTGCACTTCGGATGGGAAGAAATCATAACGAAAATAATGAAAAAAAAAAAATTGTTTTTTTTCTTCACCAGATGATTTTTATGAAGGGCTCTACTTGTGTGTGCATGTGTGTGTTGGTGATCTATGAAGTACTGCTACATAAAAACTATGTTACCAGTATGCAAATAAGAAGACCAGAGCAAGCAATAAAATTATGCCATAACAGTTGCTAAAGACAATTTAATGGCATTGCAAAGGAATTGAGGCATAGATTATTATTAAAAAATAAGCGAAAACACTATAATGGGACGTGGCTAGTCATTAAATACTCTACACCACCTAGTTTAGTACAGTGGTTCATACAACGATTTCCCAAAGTTTGAGAAATGATTGGAAAAGTCGACCAATGCAAAACCATTTTGAAGAGCATTCATCCTTGTGCCAAAACATGTCGATGCACCGAAGTTCATCAAAATATCTCAAAAATTGCGTGCTATAGGTTGAACACAAGAAAATGGACATACGGACAGACAAGCATAGATCGACTTAGAATCACTTTCTGTATGTAAATGGCGAGTCAGTACAGTAAAAAGTTGGGTCTATCCAGAGTTCATCCCCTGTAACACACGTGGTAGGTGATAATAAAAAAAAATTGAAAATATTTCTCAAAGACTAACCGATTTTCTTTTCACCCATAATGAATTTTCATTTCGGAAAACCCTTCTCCTTTTCTATTCATCGAGTCGTTCTGAGTTTCTTCTCGCAATCTTCTTAAGCAGGGGCACATGTTCTAAGAGCGATATGTTGCGATGCTTTTTAGATGCACCGTCCTATGAGAAAGTTGAACTTAATGCATTTGTGGGAAGGGTTTTTTTTTTCTTCTTATTGTGATTAATGACTCATTGAATGTTCTCTATATCTGTAACAATGACCAAGAGAGGCAAGGGGGTTCGTGTGCTAATTACCCACTGTAGCCGGAACCAAATAATTGGCTACAGCACTGAGCATCGAGTCTATGAACACCGGCTTGGTAGTCTCCTCCGACTGCTATCTACTCGGTGATTAATATTGCGCTGATTTCAGCTCTAGAAAAGAATGACTATTACGAGCAAGTTAAGTGCTGCGACCAGCACAGCCCCCAACCGTATCAACTTCTAAATCATATCGCAATGTTGCTTGCTACATAAATTGTCCTTACGTAAACGGTTTTCATTGCAGAAACCTTTTGCTTTCTTTTCTTTTATAGTACTTTGTAAGTAACGCTCTGCAAACTTTTCAATTATTTCACCCAAAAAGACCTTGATATCTTTATGTTTGTTTACAATTATAATGCCAATAAAATATAATATTAATTTTTTTTCTTTTTGTTTTTTTTTTTTTTTTGCTTTATAAAATTTAACATAAAATTCAAATTTATTATTTATGGTTAATGTTAATTTAATTTGCATATCAATAAATTTTCATATTAGCAGAGACGATCTCGCTTGTTCAACAGCTTTTTTAAAACTTTGCGCAATCTATGAAACTTTTTCGCAAACACTGTTAATAATAAATAAAAAAAATTTATAAAAAAAAAAAAAACATTATAACAGATCACGGGCCACCCTTCAATAGTCTAGAGCACACCACAATTATTCGTACAACGACTTTTCAATATAAATCCTTATATTTGAAAGTGGACGAAAAAGTGATCCGAGTCAAACAATTTTCAATCGCATTGGTCTTTGGGCCAAAGCACGTCCGTGTGTTATATACCTTGAAAATATCTTCAACTATGGTAGCCATGGATTGAATACAAAAAAAAAAAAGAAGGAAGGACACACGAACAGACGGACAGATTAGCTTAAATCGATTCAGAAAGTGATTCGGATTCAAAAATTTATTCCGAATCGATGGCTAGAATCACAAGTGTGTCTACCTTGAATTCTTCCTTCCTTATGCCACAAGTGATGCATGACGCGAATACAAAACAAGTAAGAACAATAAATTCGGTTGAGACTGAATCTTTTATGCCCATCAATTCTCATGCTCTGTAATGTGGAGCGCAGTTGACTTCTTTTATTCACAAAACAAAAGTTTTTGTTGTAGAGGCATGGGGCTTTCTGAAAAATTTAGATCATTCCCAAATTATCTTGGAAAATATGTAGGCGACGGGAGAATGTTTACGAGAAATACTACAAAGTTGCGCACACACACAGATGGACAGACGAACGGGCGGACATATTTAGGACATTTTATAAAGGTATTGAAAAAATAAATCAATTTTTTATTTCCTTTGAAAACCAGAGACACTCTCGGTTTACGTGGTGGTGTAGGCGTGTCCTTCGACCGATTTGGCTCATTTTCAATACCAATCTGCGTGCATAAACTACCAATCTTTCTGCAGAATTTGAGGTCGATAGCTTCATCTTTACGGCAAGGAGAATGTTTACAACAGACATTATATAGACGGACAGACGGTCAGATGTACAGACGGACATGTTTAATTCGATTTATAATTTGATGCCGATCAAGAATATATATATATATATTGTCGGATCTGTGATGCTTCCTTTTGGGCGTTGCATATGTTTCGACAAAATGAGTATACCATTCATCCTTCAGTGATGGGTATAAAAGGGTAAGAAATTAATTATTAAAAACGAAGTTTCGATTAAAGTCATGATATCTCGAGAGAGTATTACATTTATGAGAAGCATAAGCTTGAACTTTGCAGCTCTCACTGCGAGTGTTGATCAAGTTTCTTCTTTTTTTTTTTTTTGTTTGACTAACGCTTTTCTTATTATCGGAAATTAACTGCAAACGTTTTCAGGGTTTCGTTGATAACAAAAAACTCCCTTTAGATTGAATTCTTCGCATTCGAATATTACAAAATGAATTTATGTTACAAACACACGTCTAAAGGCAGAAATATAATAAAAAAATCTTCACATGAGATAAACATAATTAGTAAAGAGCATGCGATTTTCACACAATTATCTAAGAAAGAAAAAAAAAATTAACAAAAACTTGTTACCTATTACTAGTTCGTTGCTTAAGTCTTTTGTTTAATGGAGTTAATTTTCCTTATTTTCCTTCGAAAACGAAAAAAAGGCGAGAGAAAAATTACTTGCGAATCTATTCAGACAAGCGGTAAATACTTGATAAATAACACTTTAACACGAAACAGAAAACAATTTTTATGTTAATAGTTACTAGAAGTTCTACTGAAGTGAGGAGATGTTCTCCAAACTTCTTTCTTCATGAGTAGCGCAGGAAACATGTCTCCAACATGTATAAGATAGTGACGGTCATAATGAAATGGTAGAAATTGGAAGTGCCCGCAGCGTGGGAACTAAATGCCCGATGGTTAAGTGAATGGCTTTCATCGACCGAGCCCCCATTATAGCTACATCGAAGCAACCATCGTAATTAACGTATGGTGTACCGCGCTGGGAGTTGAACTCAGGTTCAGGCCGGTTGAAAATGAGATCTTTTCATACCAACTTAGAATGTTGTAAAACTACTAGTCGGCGAGTTTTTGTCGAAAAGTTTTGAAAATTGCAATTTCCACCGAGTGCTCAACAAAGTGGAGTGATCCGAATCATATTTTGCTTTGCATGCTTTGCGTCAAAGCATGTAAGTGTACTAAATCTATTTAAAATGTTTTAAAAATGGCGACCTACAAGTTGAACACAATTATATATGAACAGACATTAGGTCGAAGGACGGACAGGCAGGCTTCGATTGATTCAAATCTTGAATTGATTACTACAATAAAGGATGGATCTACCTTAAATCTTTCAGTGTGTTACGTATGTCCCGGCAAACTTACTATACCCTACACCAGAAGTGGTGGGGGATATAATGAACCGTTTACACAATGTAAATACTTATAAATTGAAAATTGTAGTACACAAGAAATTGTTTTTATAATGCTTCCTAATACAATTATAGCTAATGAAATGATTAAATAAAAGTCGGAAGGACATTGATATTATCATTGTTACCGTTATTACCAACTTGAATCTTTCTTTTCGTACAACGTTGTTTAAGTTTTTAGTTCTTTTTGAAGTCGTTGTAGGTATTGGTTGGACACTATAACTAACGCTTACATCTGATGATTAAAAGAAATCGCCGCTTCAGCAGTATTTCTGCTTATACGCGATTATTAAAAGAAAATTCGTGCACAGTAGTCTTTTGTGTTATATTCGGTTAGTAAAAAAATTTTCTCGCTTTTACTTTCAATTGGACTGAAAGTTGGTTACAAATAAAATAATCTGAAAGCTTCTCAAATTCGCACTAACTATCAATGCTTAGGCTTACACTGCTTTACTTAGTTGAGTTCGAATTTAACTTTTGGCCTCAAAGCCTTAAAAATCACGAAAATTAAATTAATTTCTTAAGAAGACTTGTGTTCTTGTATTCTTATTTTCGCGAGTAAGGACCATGTGATGTTCTTGTATAGGGAAATAAAAGGTTAACCTGGTGGATCCTCTTTAATTGAATATGATTCTGTAGCATTTTCGTGCGCATATATGAAAAATTTTCTTAGATTTCTTAATTGCAATCAATTGAACAGCATTTTCGCTTACATTCGGCCATTAGCTCACCCTTCTAACACTGAAGTTTGGTTGAGAAGAAAGAAACCCTCACATTCACGAATGCAAGAATTTCTTTAATGATTTTCATAGATCTTCACTTAGTTTGTTCAACTCGGTAGTAACGTTGATAACCAATGGCTTCTTGTAGACGCTAACACCACTTGGAGCCTGTAATTCGAGTTGTCGAATTTACACTCCCCAACAAAAAAGCAATCACCAAGCAATACGTCTTCGGCCTGAACTTATTGCCGAGTTTATAAGTTGAAAAGGAAAAATATTCCTCTCGCTCCGGGTAGTATTAGTAAATGTAAATGATCCCGTTTAGCAATCAACGAGTTTCCCGCACGTAGGCAAACACCACTCTCCTATTCCCTATTCCTATCTATAACAGTTCCTTACCACCGACGTGTACAAAAAGAGGTCTCCATGGAATTGGAAACAATACGCAACAATTGCCTGATCGTCTGCGATAAACAGCTAAGCAAATAAAGCAGCTTTTCTTCCTTTTTGTTTACAAAATATATATTAAGCTAAATTAATTGAAAAAAAAAAAAAAAAAATGATATTAAGTCATTTATCATCGATACTCGACTTTGGAAAATTTATTTTTGATAAAATGTTCGTGCAATAAGCAATCACAGTCATACCATCGACATTGGGAAAGCATTGACCGAGAAACTCCAACAGCATGGGCTCTTTGGTAACGACAGCAGCATATTCTTCATACGAAATCGCACCATCACGGTCCGTATCAAATTTTTTGAAAAGCACTTCAAGCATATCCTGAATATATTTGATATTTTGAGATGCAGCTCGATTAGCATTTGATAACTTACCGAACGCAATTCATTAACTTCATCTTCATCTTCGCCCGTGAAAAACTTCTCCACGGCGAAAGTGACAACATCACGAGTTAAATAACCCGTATTTGCTGCATTATAGATCTATGAGAAGGAAAATATTCTTTAGGACTTACTTATCTCTTCATATATATATATATATATATATAAGGGATGATCATAATTTACCTGAAAGGTAAATTTCATTTTTTGTTCCAACTTGTTAGCCATGAATACTGAAAATAATTTCACCCAAGCTACCGGAAGCACATCCTTGTTTAAATCTGACGTTATTAACGATAATATGCGTTCAATAATTTGCAAATCATAGATTTTGAATAAAACTAAGAAGAGATTATTGAATTGCTTTTTAGTCATTGTCTTGGCTTTCGGTCCATTCGCTAAGACAAATTTATGATAGACTAAGAGAATGCTTTGCACTTCCATTTCACTAAATTGCGTTGTCTTGGCCATTTGTTTGATAAGGTCGTGATAAATATTGCTGAACCTCGTATTCTGTACATCGTCTAATGTTGAATCCAGTTTATTCATTTTGCCGAGTTTAATCGACACTAAGGCTTTAAGATTTTCTTGGCCGCTAACCAACTACTATGCAGAATTGTTGCAAAAAAGGAAAAAAAAAAAAAAACAAAAATAAAAAACAGAAAAGTTGTATGAATTCTCTCGAGTTCGAAATTAAAACAAAGACAAAAATAAATATTTGGAATTTATTTGATATAAAATTGACATAAAAGTCATATATAAAATGTTTTATAAGAAAACAAGTAAGAATATTATAATCGGGAAAGGCAAACTATTACATGACCCTACACAACATGAACCTACATGGTAGTACACAACATGCATTCGTCTGGATAATGAGACACCAAAAGTTCAAAATAATTTTCATGCAAAGGCATACTTTTCATGAAAGCCCATTCAAAAAATAGACCTACGTGGTCCAAATTCGATAAGTTTGATTTCTGTCAATTTACTTTAATTTTACTTCATTTCCCCTATGAAGTATTAAAAATTATAACTTTTTACTATTTATGAGAGAGGGTTCAAAAAATATCCCCAGTCGAACCAAATTTTGTATGCCACTTTAAAATGTCTAAATACTGCGAGCGAGAGCGATTTTTGTCGAACGATTTTGGAAATTGCAATTTTTTCGCATAAAACAACTTTTCAAAATAGGGCGTTATATGGGGTATGGTCGAAAAAGTGGATCGATCCAAACCATTTTCAATAGCTTTCATCCTTGGGTCAAAACACGTCATTGTATCAAATTTCATTAAAATATCACAAAAATTGCAAAAGATATTGGACGGACAGACATGCTTAGATTCAAAAAATGACTCTAAATCGATCGCCGGGTCTACCTTAAGCGCTTCTGCATGTTATATATGTCCGGACTAAGTCAACATATCCTGTGCCACAAGTGGTGTATGGTATAATTAAATCGTTCGCCACCATTTTTCTCAAATCGACCCAAAATCGTTTTGTGAATCAATCGCCACAGTGCATAAAGTGCGTCTGTCTTAAGTTCTTCCTTATGTTACATACGTGCGCACTATTTTTATACACCCTGCACCACAAGAGGTGTATGGTATAAACAGGGTACAATTTTCATGTTCTATGACAAAAATAAGAATTGTGTTAGACAATGTGGTGTATGGTATTTTATGGTCGGCCTTGCCCGACTATAATATTCTTACTTGTTTTTATTGAATGCACAACATGGCTGATATGCGTCTTGCCTTTGGCAGTACCGATCTTGCATGATTATTGAATTTCAGTATTTTGTCAAAGTTTATTCCACTAGCAATGTTTTGGATTACATCTACCCAGGCGTATGGGCTAATTGTTTGTCGTTACAAATGGAAAACCAAAACAATTTTCGCAACATTTTCCTTTTTTTCTTCGGCAAGTCTGCACTTGCAGGTATATATTTCGGCCAAATTCAATCCAACCGCCTTTGCTCAACTTCGCATCGTTTAAGTTTAAAACTCCTTGGAGTAGATTTCCCTCAAGAGAAACCAAGCAATGGCATATTTATCTATATATACACATGTCGACGTATATCTTAAGTCGCTTATTATCATTATATAGCCAGAGAAATGAATTCTAAAAATAAAGTCTTAAAGTACTATCATCTAAAGCAGTCGGCTTTATTGAAAAACTGTACCGCAGATGAGATTTGAATCCACGACGCCCATGACGGATTGTTAGTCGAGATCGTTTGCCTTCGGCCAGTTAGGTGAAAAAATCATTTTTAAATCAATGGATGAGAATGTAATGAGAATATAAATTTATTTTGCAGTTTACATGTGTATGCGCTGTTCTTAAAAAAATATATATTTTAAATTGAAATCTCTAAAGAATTCATCGAATCATTTCTCATCAATATCGGATTTAGGAAATTGTATTTTCGACAAGATGTTCGTGCAATATGCAATCACAGTCATGCCATCAACATTGGGAAAGCATTGACCGAGAAACTCTAGTAGCATGGGATTTTTCTTAACAACTACCGCATACTCTTCATACGAAATCGCACCATCACGGTCCATATCGAATTTTTTGAAAAGCACTTCAAGCATATCCTGGCGTTGATTTGATGTTTTTAATTTTAAAAACTTAATTCTTTAGTGTAAGTTGAGAAAAAACTTACTGCACGTAATTCATTGACTTCATCTTCATCGTCGCCTGCGAAGAATTTCGAAACGGCTAAAGTGACAGCTTCACGATTCAAATATCCGGTATTAGTTGCATTGTAGATCTTTAAGAAGAAGAAGATTTTCTTTTTCTTTTCTTTTCTTTGTCTATTTTTTTCGCTTACTTGAAAAGTAAATTTGATTTTTTGTTCCAATTTATTGGACATGAAAACTGAAAACAATTTCACCCAAGCTGTCGGATTAATATCCTTTTTTGCATTCGTTGTTATTAAGGTTAATATGCGCTGGATAATTTGCAAATCGTATATTTTGAATAAAACTAAAAATAAATGATGAAATTGTGCATTGCTCATCATTTTGGCCTTCGGTCCATTCATTAAAACGAATTTATGATAAACCAATAGAATGCTTTGCACTTCAATTTCATTAAATTGCGTTGTCTTTACCATTTGCTTGATAAGGTCATGATAAATATTGCTGAACCTTGTATTCTGTACATCGTCCAATGTCTCATCCAATTTATTCATCCTTCAATGCTTTTGCGCTCGCTATTCGTTCTATCTCTCTTCTTCTTCGTATAATCGTGTATTTTATTTGACTTTATTGTGAATTTCTTAGTGCGAAGAACAATCTTTTAAACGATAACTAAATAGTCTTTTAAATCGTCACGACTTTCAAATACATTCTGACAAGACACAAATTGCTTTCAAACTTGCTTAGTTCGAGTAAACAAAGTGCAAAGTGAACAGAAAAGAATTTATTGAACACAAGAAAAAATTAGTAGTATACAGGACAGACGAAAGCTTATACCGTGGATGTAAATATGAAACCGGAATTTTTTCCATACACGGCATCTCACATCAAGTCTTGATGACCTAGATGTGTGAAGTCGTCTTTTTTTATATAAGTAGTGTAGTAGTAATATCGACATATATCGAAGGATGTGAAATTCATCGACATATCTAGGCGTGGCATCCATATTGACTGCAGGACTGAACCGCTTTGCTCAGGAAAATGATATTTTACGTGTTTCGAGCGTGTTTAGCTAGTGTTGGGCCGCAATTATTTTTCCTCATTTTCGTGTATTTCCTATACAAAAATTTCGGTTTCCTATGAACATACTTGGTATTTGCTACATGCCACTTCGAACACTGGGGTATGTCAAGTTTGTGCGGATGTATACAACATCCAAAAAGACTTAATATAGATTCTCGATTCAGAATCATTTTTCTAATCTAGGCTTCTCTGGCTTTGTATCCATGTCCTCCCCGTCTTGTTTTCTTATGTTCAATCCACAGGTCGCAATTTTTGCGGTACTGCGATAAAATATGGCACATTGGTCTATTTTGACCCAAGAACGACGACTACTGAAACTTATACGAAATGAACCACGTGTTCGACCACTTATCATAAACGTCTCATTCTGAAAAGTCGTTATATGCATAGTTGTAAGATGGTGTCGAGTGTTTAATGATGCAATGTGACCCACCATTCAGAATCATTTCTTAAAGTTAGGTTTTTTTATCTGTGTGCCCGCCCGCCCATTATTATTGCGTTCAAGCCTCAAATCAAAACTCTTAACATATTTCGATGTTACACCGAAAGTTTTGGACCAAGGAATAACTTTATTGAAAATGATTCGCAAAATTGCAAATTTCGAAATTTCTCGACAAAAATGACTAAGCATCAGCATTTTGCCAATATCAGGATCGCTTTTTTGAACTAAATTCGGATCACGTCAATTAACATTTTGGACACCGCCCAATATGGGGTCTTTTATGAAAAGTATTCCTCTACCTTTTTAATGGCCAGATTTTCTTATGCTCCCACGATGGCAGCAAATCATCTTAAGTTTTAATATTAAAATAATATAAAAAAAAGAAAAGGCTGTTCTGTAAACCTACCCTGCCGAGCCTACCGTTCGTTAAAACACAACAAAAAAAGCATGTTTCTAGGCTACATCAGAGGCTCGACCACTATGTCCTTTTAGCCTAAGGTTCTTCATAGTTAAAAAATTGAAAAAAAATTTTTTTTTGTTGTTTGTCAGGTGAAGTATACCCAAGTTTTATTCGAAGGCCGATATGACTCTTCTTTTCACTTCCTAAAATGAATTATAGAGTACGGGATAGAATGAGGCAAGTGAATCATCTCTTGTTGATTTGCTGAATTTCTGAAGAGAAAGAAGAGTAAGGGACAGCACTCGATTTATTATGTCACAGACTTAACAGTCAGGGGAATAAACACGTAGCTGAAAGTTAGCTTTAATCGTTTCTGCCAAACAGCTGCGTACAAAAGCGAAAGCTAAACTTTTTATATGTGATTACCCCTTAGGTTTGTTTTTACGTTCAATTAATTGTTGGTTTTCTTATTGAAATGCTATTTCTCCGCAAATATATTCTTTAGTAAAGAAATTACGAATATTTGCTCTTTGTATTTTCCTTCTTTTTTTTTTTTTTTGTTAATGCCAACAAGACGAGTTGGAGAAAAAAAATTAATAAATTAATTATAGGTTTATTTATGACATATTAATATGCAGTTCTTTAAGCTGACATCAATGTCTATTTTAGGAAATGCTTGATACAAAGACGGCAAAGTCATTAATTAATAAAAAATTAATAAAATGCACTCACTAATACAGAAAACAAAGAAATTATATACGATTTCAGATCAAATCTTTTCCTGCTCAATATTTATCTTTTTCTTTTAAATAGTTAACGGGACGGCGAAAATGATGCATTTAGTGTAACGGTATTATTTATTCAAAGCTATGCTCTCAATAGAGCAGAAACCAAAGATGCCATGTTAAATGTATCAACCTATCAATGAGTAAACCTAGAGCTGGTGCCATGGCTTTTGAGCGTAATAATAGCAATATACGCAATAAGCGCAATAATAACAACATACATATGTGAATATATATATAAAAAATACATACATACAAAAAAGATGTTCTTTCGAAAATTTTGTAATACTTCGATCAAAAGGTAATGAATCTCTTCGACTTACACTGCGTGGGCTTATATGGTGCAAGGGTGCTTGAGCAAGTTTGTGCGTGTGTATGCAACACCCGGAAGGACTTGTAATAGACTTTTCTTTCTCTATACCAATCGATGCACAATCGTTTTCTGAATTATTTTAAGCTTGTCTGTCCGTCTGTTCGTTTTATTTCCTTGCAATTTTTGAGATAATTTGATGTAATTGGACACACCTCGTTTTGGCCTAAGGACGAGGGCTATTGAAAATGTTCAGGATTCGAAAATTTTTTCGACCACTTTCCATATAACGACCTTTTAATATAAAGCATATAATTGTAGGACGGCGTAGATTGTTTAATACTGGGCCGTGGTCCGCTATAGAGTTTTTACTTGTTTCCTTTTTTTTGACTAGCAGCACTCTAATTGGTATCCATCTTTAATTTCATGCCAACATCTTTAATAGTTAATTAGATGCGCTTGTTTATTTTCAATGCATTTTTCGCTTCGAATTTATTTGCTCAGTCCAGTGAAAATGATGATTACCAGGTAAATTCTTTCATTTTCAAGAGTAGACAGAGGCTAAAGCTAGCTAGATTAGGTAAATAGATCTCTCTTGAACAAGCAAATGCAGTATAAGAAGTCGAATCATCAAGTCGATTGAAAAACCAAGAGTTATGCATGATAGTTGAAGAAAACTTACAGCCACATTTTGAGCAATCATAAGCATTTCTTTTCTCCAGTTTTTGACGACTTAACAATCTTCTTGTGTAACAAAACTGATACTATAATTATTGTTTTCAAATTTAATGCAGTCATTAAAAAACTATGTGAAAAAAACGGCGTTTTCTCTTAAGAAGATCGATCATAGTGCCAGAATACGGCGATTGTAAGTCGTGTTACTTTTTACTCGCAGAGACGATACTTTTGATGATACATTTTTTTTTTTACATATCTGATAGCATATATCAGAGTAAGTAAGTAAATGATGTTTAGTGTCTGCTTAGGCACACCTGCGCAGCATAATTTTTATATTAAGTTTGCCAAGAACACTTTATGACACCGGTAAGGTATAGCACTTAACCATCTTTTCCATTTTTGATATATGTAAAGAGAATTTTTTTAATCAGATTTTATATCCGCCTTCGTGAGTTTGGCTTGTTAAAACATTAACTGCATCCAAAAAGGAACTTGAAAAACGCTATACAGCGCATATATTCTTGATAGGTATACATTAGATTCGGAATCAATCTGTGCAAGTAAGTCTGTTCGCCCCTGACTTTATCTCTGTATTCGTTTATGTAAACATTTTTCCAATTCCAAAATTGAAGATGTTGATAAAACATGGGAAGTTCTTGCACTCTTATGAGTATTGAAAATGCATCAAATCAAAGAACACATCCCTAACCGAGAATGCCTTTTCCATCCTTCCTTACTCGTAAACTACGGCGGACTCAACAAGAAAAGTTTGTTGGAAAGATGATCGAATACAGTACAACCACAAAAGTGGATAAAATCAGCGGCGGCTACTCAATAGTATACAGTATGGAAATTAACCTTCCTTTGTTTTCTCTTTCAAGCCTTTTTTTAAGATTGAGTCGGTGAGAAAAAAGTGCCGAATGTAATTGTTTTTCCTTTCATGCTACTTTTGATGAAGTTATCGATAATACTTTGAATATAATTTTTGATGATATTTTTGATAATACAATTGTTGCTACTTTTGATGATATTTTTTCGTGTTTTGATGCTATTTTCAATAGCAATTGATTTTCATATTATTGCAACTATTATCATGCTATTTTTAATTAAGTTTTCGACGACATTTTGATTATATTTCCGATGAAAAACTTTGATAGAATTTTTGATGATATATTATATGGGAGTTTTCATAGCTTTTTAGATAAATCGTTAATTTGTGTAATATTTTTAACAATACAGTTGACGTTACTCTTGCTACATTTGATAAAATATTCGACGATATTTTTGATAATGAAGGTTTTGGAAAAAATTTCTGAGGTTATTTTTAATAGTTGTTACTCATATTTTTGGTAATATTATTGTTGTTATTTTTTATGAAATTTTTAATTAAAGGTATCGTTGACATATTGAATTATCTTCTGATTATATTTTTGATGATATATTTAATTGCAGTTTTAGTGCTATTTTTGAAAAAATTGTCGAATGTACAAATTTTATTGTTTCTTAAATATAAATATATTTTTAATGCTATTGCTGTTATTTATTGTGCTATTTTTGATTAACTTTTCGATAGTGGTTTCGATGATATTTTTGACGACCTAGCGATCACGTTTTATTTTCGATGATATATTTCAATGTTTATTTTGATAGTTTTTTGATGATATTTTTGATGATATTTTTGATAGTCTTTTGTGAAAACTATTAATGAGTGTGATATTTTTGATAATATATTTAATGCTAGTTTTTACGATGTATTGAAAAAATTGACAAAATACTTGAAGCTATTTTAAACATACTATTAGATGACGTTTTTAATAATATTTTTGAAATATACTTTGATGAATTTTTGAGGCGGGTTAAAATATAATGAGATAAACTAAAAGTCATATTGGTGATTTCAACAAACGTATGGACCAAAAAAAAGTTGCTAACGTAGATTAAGATGAGACTACATAGGTTTAACGCACATATATCTATGAGTTGTAAACATTTCTAAAACAACATATAATGCCTATAGTTCATGTAGTGCATATATCATATTTATGGGTATTACTACAACTTTAATTTTTTATTTTTAAAAGACTTTTCAAGTATATAAATAAAGCTAATGTCAATTGAATAACAGATGTAAAGAGACAGCCGCTGCAAGACAATAAAATTGCTTAAGCCGCCATTTAAAGTGACTGATTTCCGACTACACCAACGAACTGTTCATGAGTAAAACAAATTACAAATGCAGCGACATCTTCATTATTAAGTTTTTTATGTTTATTTCAGATTCACATATTTATTTCGTATAATAATAATATTTAACATACTCATTAGCTCAAATGAATCAGTCAACAATGTAATCTGCTGCTGACTTGAGTTATAAACCAATAAAAATAATCAATATTTAGCTTAAGGCGAATCTAAGACCACCCGCCACTTAAAACAAATACATGAAGCAATTTAGTGCAGTTTGTTCATTTATTTAGCAGCGATTAAGGCCGAGGTTACCCTAGTTTTTTAACTAATATCGAACAGTTGACGTGCGAGTAGACTATGTTTCTTTAAAGGTTTATGAAGAGTAATTGGAGAAGAAGAAGAATATTCAACTTTTTCCAGTTGTCTATTTTATTTCTTTTGTTTACAATGAGAGTTCTAACAACAAGCAGACAGACCAATAGACGGTCAGAAGGACAAACAGTCTGTTGTATAAGCTATTTTTTGGCAAAATAGATGAGACAATTAGTCTAACCTTATACTAAGTTATAGTAAGCAACTGTATATAAAGAAGAACAACAAGTTCGCTGTTTAAGTCTTTCGTTTTACTATAAAGTAATTCATAGACTATGGTGTTGTTGACTTTAACACAAGTTGACTTTGAATACAAAAATGTCAAAACACTACTTAATATATGTGTCTGTGTGTGTGTGTGTTTATATAGACATGTGTGTAAACAAGATTAAAATCTCTCTAAGTTTTTGTTTATAACTTTGTGTAACATTTTTCAAAGCTGTAGCTAAGTAGTGTGTAAGGAAACTGCATTTGCTTTGAAACGCGTTCGATTTACAAAAACTGAAGTACTAAAATAATTTTGGAAATAAATGTCGTAGATTTTAATACATTTTCATAAGTAATATAAAATAAATTTAAGAAGTTATATTTGGCTTCGAGCCACCCACCATCCGAACTGCAGAATATTTCGGGACGTGTCAATTGATCGATAAGAACTAATGGGAAATAATGGACACGCATATACGCAGATAGGCAGGGAGACGCGTGGACGGATGGACAGAAAGACACAAGCTGACAAGCTTTAGGATAGAGAGGGTTTCTAAACGCGACAATTAGTAGCACCGCGAACTTTCGTTTAGTATATATTTCAATAATTTCCACTTTGCATTGCATTGAATATCTGTTTAAGTATGCAATTATTAAAAACAACCGTATCCGTATTAACTATTAAAGACGTTGGCGTGAAATTGAAGACGGTGTAAGAAAAAAATAAGTAACAACAATATAGTGATCTACGGCCGACCATTATATACCTTACAACTCCGAACAGTTGCTCATATAACGACTATTTAATATAAGGAGTTGCATGGGAAGTGGTCGAAAAAGTTATACGATCCGAATCATTTTCAAGAGGATTCACTCTTGGATCAAAACATATCGGTACAACAAATTTGACCAAAATATCTCAAAAACTAGTGGCTATGGATTGAACACAAGCATGCAAAGCAAGTGGACAGACGAACACACAAGTTTAAATTGATTCAGGAAGTTATTCAAATCGATCGCCACAAAGCAAAACTTGCCACAATACTTTTTGGATACCATATGCTGGCCTAATTTGAAAAGCAAAAATTTTTGTGTTTTGGTAAAACAAATCTTTGTAGAATTAAGTAAAAGCTCACAGACGCAGGCCACCACCAACAATGCTTATTGTATTTTAATTAAATAAAGTTCTCATATTCAAAGCAAAGAGAAGCAAGAAAAAATAAAAAAGAAAATTAAAATTAAACAAAATCTATCAAGAAAAAAAAAGAAAAAAAAAAAATTAAAAACAGGTAAAGAAAGAAACAATAAATTCAATGCATATCAAAAGTCTGCTCACAATATAAAATTAAGTAATCTATGCAGATACACATCAACGAACAGCGAATAACCGCAAAACAAACTCATATGTATTCATATATACATATATATATATACATATATATACGTATGTATGTATATATATATATAAAAATACAATTATATATGTATGCATGTATATATATATGTATATATATGTATATATGTATGTATATATATAAAAGAAGAGAAACACTTAAAGAAAAATTGTTAAGCCAAAGAAAGGAAAAGTTGAAATCAAGCAAACCGAACTTTATACGTGCATTACGATGCGATAACGAAAACCCAATGACACAAAGACACTCTTTTAATAGCAAAACAAAAAAACAAAAAGCAAAAGAAAACCAACAACGCATGCGTGTCTTTAAATCTTCAACCAAGCAAGTGATTAAATCGCGTTCAAGTTGTGTTAATGTTGTGTGTACAATTGCCGTTGTTGTACGTTGAGAGTGCAGAATGTATGTTAATGCGGTTAAATTTAGGTGACAAACTCGATTCGTAATATGTTGAAAATCTCGATGCAACATTAAGAAAAACTTTTAACAAAAACAAAGAGAAGAAAACAAAAAAAAAACAAAAAAAAATATTATCTTATTTTCAGTGTTCATTGATTGATCGCTTCTATAGGTTTTATGGTTACAAAGTCTAATACTGGATCCCATTAATGACTTTAACCATAAAGTATTGAATTTTTTCAAAGGTCATATGTCTTCATATGTTTTGATGAAAAATGACTAAAGCAAATAAGGAAAATAAATTTTTTTTTCACTCTTTTCTTCTTCTTCTTTTTTTTTCGTTTAATATTTTATCTGTTTCGCCAAAGTTAAGAAAGAAAAAAAAGAACCTTTTAAATTGAGTTAGTTACGTAACCGTATGTTGTTTGCTTAAAAAGAATCTCTTGAAAAAGATATCTTCTCGTAGCAGAACTTGTCTGCATCTCAAGACACTTAGATGACCCTTATGGAATTTAAAAATTTTCGCATATGTCAATATTTGACTTTTCTGCCGTCAGGATCACTACGACTCTTTTAAACTATGACATACAAGGGTAGAAACTGACATCAAAAGTTTTAGTTCTCTTCTCGTTTTTACTCTATTACTAAACTGGATGGTTTCGTGGATGGATTACTAAAACTTTCAATAGTTCAAACTTTTTTTATGAAAAAAACCTTTTCAAATAAATAGCAACGGAATAAATGAAACAAAGAAAATGCAGTACTTTTTGAGTTTACACCCGCCGTCTGTGTCCTAAAAAGAACCAAAAAACAAAACAAAAAACTGATTTTGCTTCCTCCACATTGTTGGGTCGCAACTTATGAGTAATGAGGAAAAAACTCATTTTTTTTTTTTTTTTGTTTTGGAAACCTAAATATTGGTGGCCGCATCCATGGACTGATTTCACAGATTTTTAGTATCAATCCGCGCGTAAGAATTTCTAATCCTTTTACCAAATTTGAAGGCGATTTTTTAACTTTTGCGACCAGGAGAATGGTCACCACGAATGGACGCACGGACTCGATTCAAAATTTGACGCTGACCAACGTTATGCGAACTTAATATGGTGTCTAAAGCGTATTTTCGCGTCCATCCCTCATTAGTGGTTACGAAAACACTTGTAGATTGTGCTTGTCGCCTGTTATCTTCCTTCTTACCTTATATTTTTTGTGTGTATTTCGTAACCTTTTTGTATTCCAAGCGTATTTTGCGTGAATTTTCACAAACTGTCATAAAAATTGTAGAGAGTTGTTGGACTGATCATGACACTACAAGAGTGGTAAAAGCTACGTTAATGAAACTTTGTTTATTTACTTCCTTGATTCCTTCATGTTTTTCTTTTCTAGCAAAATTTATTTAGCATTCACTTTACACTAATCAACATTTAATTTTTTGAAAAAATTCAAAACAATGCTTACACATACCACCCGCATATAATACCGAAATACCCGAAACCTAATATTAAGCGATATACTTACAGTTTTAATTCAATAAAGCCATTTTGACATTTGCGGCAAGCAATCTAACTACTGACTACATGAATGCAGAGACAGGCGCATCTTCGAATGGTTATTGATTGCAAGATTTTCGACAGTTTATTAATTTGAATATGAAATTAGTTTTTTATTTGCATATAGCAAAACTAACGAGTAAAGCAAGAGAATGTATTGAGCTTATTATTACGTTTGCAAATCCTCAACATTACATTTAACAAATAGAGGCTTCAATGCATAACATGTATGCATTGCCGATTAGCGTGAAATTAGCTGTTTGTCCGTCTGCCTGTCATTTGAATTGTCTACTCATCATCTTATATGGTTTTAAAAATCGGGCTTAAAGTTTATCAGCCCGTCGTCTTATCTATCACTGAGGGAGCTCAACTGTCTACCCATTATTCGAACTATTTGTCCGCCATCGTCGTCTTATCTCTATATAAGCCTGCCCATCTGTCTGTCTATCATTAAAACCGTGTGTTGATCTTTTTATCTGCTGTCAAGTCAGCTCATCTGTCTACTGTCACCTTATCTCACTATAAGCCAATTCATCCATTTTTGTCCGCCATTAAAACGGTCTCTGTTTGCTATACTTTTCCTTTCTGTCTTTCTGTCCCCTTATGTGTCTGATTGTCATCACGTTTGTTTGTCGATCATCTTATCTTTGTATCAAACATCAATCATCAATTCTTAGTCAGCTCGTCTGTCTGTCGGTCAAACGATGTGTCTGCCCGTAACTTTATATTTCTATCCGTCGCCTAATATATATGAGTTATTATGAGCGTCTGTCGCATCCGTCCAGTCTCGCTATTTTCCTTCCTTCCCGCCATATGATCTGTCAGTCAAGCCGTCTTTGTCTTTATCATCTTATCTCTTTAACCCAAATATTGCCCGTCAACTTGTCGGTCTCTCAATCAGTTCATCTTTCTACAGGTTCATCTGTCTGTTGATCAGCTCGCCTGTCTCTATGCCAACTTATTGATTGTCAGTCAGTTTCTCCGACCGGGCTGACCCTTTATTGTACAATTGCCTAAAAAATTTGCTAAATGCAAAATCTTAACTTATAGTTAATGCTCTGAAAAAAAGTTCATAGGTAAACTTTAAATTGACGAAATTAATCCACTCACAAATACAATTATAAAAATTAAAAAAAAAAAAGTTCTTTACTAGACCTCGTCATACTCATTAATTTACAAGCTATTGCCGATAACGATTTAAATTTGAACAAAATCGTCTTAGATCGTTTAACTAATCGTTTCGAAAACAATCTCTCATTCAGCCTAATGATATGTCCGCACTTAAGACGATAAGTGACATTCTCAAAATACGCATTTAATGCGATTAAAATGATTTTATTAATTTTACAAAAAAAAATTTAATAAAATTCTTAAAAATTATTCAAAAAAGATTTTCGCAAAAAAAACAAAAATGTTTTTCTTTTTCATTTGCAAATAAAGCATGAAGAAGCAACAACGAACGACCTTTGTTTGCATTCGTAAATGAATGAATTTTTTTTTGAAGCGAGAAGAGAAAAATCGAATAATCAGAAAAGAAGCAAAAAAAAAAAAAAAACGGAAAAAACACTAAAATACATGAATACCAACAAATTGGCAGCTGTTGATTTAAACTCATGCTTCACAGTTTTCTGACATTAATTTCTGGTCAAGAATCTCAGCGCAAAGCAAAAAAATAGAAGCAACAATTGTCTGGGTCTTAAGAAAACAAACAAAACTTTATTCAATTTTCTGTGTGCAATACAAAGCTGATGTTGTTGTTGTTTTTCTTCAGCTTAGATTTGCATGTGCATGGACGGGAATTTACTTACAGCCGAGGATGGAGGAGGGCTTACTGTTGTTTTCATGTTTTTGGCCAGACACAGTTAAAGATTTTGAGGTTAAATGGCTGCGTTTTTTATCGAGGTCTTAAGAATTTTTGGTGGTTTGAAATTTTATTTCCATTTTCTGTTATATTGCTATTGCTATTGCTATTGCTATTGATGTTCTTGCTTCTTCAGCTGTTACTGTTGTTTTCCTACGATAGCAACATCCGCCATGCGTTTTTCCCTCATCGCTTCAAGCATCCCATCTCGTTCGTTCTTATATATTTATATATTAGATATTTGTAATATCTTCCAAAAAAATTTACTTAATTTTTTTTTTTCTTTATTCTTTTTATTTCTCTACTTTTTCAGTTTCTTATCATTTTTATTTTTATTGCTTTTGAACGCCGTATACTATAAACACAACATGATTTTTGAAGTTGTTCTTCTTTTGAATGATGATTTGATGAAATTTTCTTCTCTATACATAAATGCACTATATATATATATATATATATATATATATATATATATATGTATATATATATGGCATCAGCATGATATTTAACACCTAAAGCAGATGTTCGCAATTCAACGAGCATTTAATTGGAATATTAACAAGAGCAATGAACATAGTTAAAATACTATTCAAATTCGCTTATGGTCTAATTGAAGGTTAAAGCTTCTCAATATTTTCAATTAATTGACAGCTGATCAATATACGACATAATACGATAATTGAAATAATATTTAAAAAGTTTAAATTTAAATATCATTTGGCGTTCATTCCTCATTGCTATCAGATGCAAAGCGACATAAAATCGATTACTCAATTTTTCATTTTGCACGTGCGTTAAGGTAAATAAATAAATAACTGATGTTTGTTGTTTTCAAAAATGAATAAATCTGAAAAAATGCTTAAGTGACAAAACGAGACTAAAATGTCGGCGGAAATCATTTCATTAAAGCCATCTGCAAATGCAACGTCCCAAGTGAAAAATACGAAGAGTTTCTTTTTGCTTATGTTTTAGTTTACGTTATACACGAATTCAAAATAGCTTTAGATAAATAAGCAGAAGAATAATGTACTTGTTTGTACGATGTATGTAATAGTTAGAAGGCCTTGAATCATTTTGTAAATAGATTCAAGCATGGCTGTCCGTCTGTCCCTGTGATGTCTGCTTATGAATATTTCTGTTCAATCTACAGCTCGCAATTTTCAAGACATTTTGATGAAATTCGATACACTGACTATAGGACCACTCTTTCAATCCCCTTCCATATAACGTCTTCTGTCGGTCAGTGGCTATATGTGAAAATATAGTGTAATTTTCAGAATTTTAGGGTAGTATACCCGTGTGAAAACTTGAAATAGGGTGAGGCAATTTTTTAAACCCTCGCCGTATAAGCATCATATGATAAAAAGACGAAATCTTGATGAAAATTCCGCCATAATGATAATTTGATATAAAATTCTACGCATTTAGACTACGTAGGTCTATTATTTGGATCTCAAACCTCATAAATGTTCTAACGAAACAAAAACTTTTCCTCACCGTAGGAAACTTTTGGATCAAATGGATCTGTTTTTTAGACCGCACCATATATAGCGACTCTTATGAAACGAGACCTTTTTATGGCGACAGAGGCTAATTTGTGTGGTTTGCTGTTGCCGAAGAAACTAAATTAAGTTTGCTAAGTTCGAACCGCGTTTGTGAAAGTTTTCAATATGAAGAAAACGAGTGAATGATTGTATTAGGCGAAGTGATGTAAAATATCTAATGGTCAGCCTTGCCCGATTAAAGCATTCTTGCTTGTTTCAAAACAAAAAAACGATAAGACATTAAGCGAGAATATGGTGTACAAATATTCCGGATTTCCACTTTGTTGCTTTCCCAGGAATGGTATCGACAACTGACTAGCTCTAGCAAAGTATTAGAGATTAAGTACAATTTTTCTTTCAAGGCAATTGATTATAGTCGTTCGGCTCCCCGTCCAGAAATCAAATTCCAAATCTTACAATCAGATGCCACCGAGTTAACTATTTGAATAAGTGCACTAACTAAGTAAATTGACTGCATTGACCTCAGAATGTTCATGGACTCTAAAAAAAAAAAGAATTTTTACTCACAAATGATTGCATTTAAAATGGATTTGATTCACTTTGCTTTTTCGCCTTTCATCTTACCGCACCAAAGTTCTTGTTCACAAACCATTCAAGTTAGAACATAGTATAGGTACAGATGTCATCTAATTAACATTGCTCTCCCCTCCCCTCTGCCTCTCCCATAGCTTGTAAACATTTTCAAATATATGTACTTTTTTGAACGATTAACTATAGCTTCTTAGCTTTTCTGAACTAAAAAATCCAATCAAATGTGGCGTAGTACTCTTCTATTTTAAGTATTCACTTGCCTTAGTCTTGTATGGCTACTGATAAAAGTACATCATACAAGGAAGAATTTTTCTTTTAACAAAAACTGTTCCATCTGCTAACTGACTAACAAGGAGCATAAGCACTGCCAAGTTGAATGCTCGTTACATCAAGAAAGTGAAAGATTCTAACGAGTTCAAAGAGTATAAAGAGTAACATTATCATTATCGACTATCGGATCAATAGCATATTTCCTTGTAACAAAAAGAGGGCTTAGGCTGCTTATTGAATAACGAAGAGTAGGCAGGAATACTGCCGAGGTAAATGTTCGCTTTGATTAAAAAGTAGCACAGTTCAAAGTGTTTAAAATGCTTTGTGTTTGGCATCATCGGTGGCCACTTCTTCAAATAGATAGCCTCGTTTTATTCACGAAAGTTATCACGAAAGGGTAACTGATGAGTAATGAGATGACTTTTAATAACACTCTTACGACATTCTCCTAATTGAATTCAGCAATCGGTGTGGGTGGACGCGCATCTTCCAACGAATTGTAGATAATTCATATTCCAGACGATATAAGCAACAAAATAAATCGGCGAAAACCCAAGTAATATCGTCAAGCAAGCTTAGACGGCAGTTTGCAACAAGTTTTGTTATAAATGCTGCAAACTGAATATTCAGCCTTAGAAAGCTTAAAAAATTATTCTTATAATGTTGGATTGAAATATTCAATCTTCCTGAAACCTCTCAAGGTCTTTGTTATAAGTTTTATTTTATTTTGTGTAAGACTTGACTCGATCAATAAATCATATTAAAAAAGCATTAAACCGCTCTAGCAAGTTAAGCATTTCAAAAACAAATTATAAATTTATTATAAGCAAAATTGAAATCGTTTGTATATATAATAAATGCGGTTACTAGGCAGACAAACAACATCATCATGCATAAGCCTAAGGCCTATGCTGTTATTCCAACCAGTCATTGAAGGCAATAGAGAGGAGATGCACCCTGAAAATATTACATTATATATTTATATATATATATATATATATAAGTATATGGGTGCCTACGATTATCAAATATCTCTGCATGTTCTCCTAACACAAAAATAAGGAAATATTTCTGGCGCTGTATGCGGTGTTTTGGTTGTTATGAGCAAAAATTTCTTGAATGTTCATTTATTTGTCTACCATATCTCACACAGGTGGCAGACAAGTCATAAAAAGCTGCTTATGTTAAACTCTGTACGAGAAAGATGAAAGAAAAAACAAAGTAAAAAAAATTGCAATCGTTTTCAAGCGAATTCGGGATAACCACCACTACAAGCACCTTAAAGTATTAACATTAATTCGACGCTGTAGTGCTATGTCCTTATGTACATTTTCAATTTTTCAGAAATTTCAAAATAAAACTTTTAAGTTAAAACGCGAAGACACCAAACACTCAAGGTTAACCTTTGCTTTGCTTTGCTTATTAATATGAACGCTTGCAAGTGATGGATTCGAACACAAAAAACGGACAGATGGACGGATGGCTAATTCAACTCGAAATCTCGCTAAATCAAGAGCCTACCTCTGGAGCACATTTTGTGTTGTAGCAAATGAAATGACAAATCTAGCATACTTGGTGTCAGGGATCCGTGCCAGGCATTGCAAAAGCATACAGTTACAGATGGCAACGCGTCAACACGTTAGTTAACTGCACAAATGATTTTCTCTCACTCTCACTCTCTCGCATGTAACTTTTACCCTGCGCCGTATTTAATATCTACACCAACAGGCAGACATGCCATCCATAAGTGATGACGACAGAGCCAACCATTACACGATAATATTAAGTGAAATCTTTTCATTTTTTGCTTTTTTTTTTTGTAATGTTTTTGTTTTTAAGGAGCATCTGTTACTTCTTCTGTGGGTATTTGTATGGTAATAAGTTTCCGAGCATACAATTTTCTTTTTCTTGTCAGGGATTTTAGTGTTTTTTGTGTGGATTACGTTTAGTTTTGCACATTTTTTCATTGTTGTAAGCGATACCTTGATTGCAGCAGCAGTTTAACCTTTTTGCCAACTTACCGCTTAACCTTTACATTTCAGTCTGTTATTATTTTTTTGGTTTTTCTCTCACAAACTCACTCACTTTCTTCCTATATATTGTTGTGGCGGTTCGTGTGACAAGAGGGAAGTATTTTCCTATTTTTATATTTCTTTACATAAATATATATATATTTATATTTATATATACGATACCGTATGAAGTTAGTCTGAAAACATATATTTTTTAAGCAATTATTCGATTTGTCACGTAACGTTACGTAATGTATAATAAATTTTTGTCAATACGATTTACTGGTTAAGGCCCTTTGCGAATTCGCTGTAACATTTATTGCTTTAATGATCAGCTTATAGTTAGAATTATAAACTAAAAAAGAATATTGAAAAGCGGGCAACGGCTGAATAGCAAATATTCGAAAAGTACGGCAGTGAGATCTTGTGGCAGTTTTTAAAAACACCGAGTATCTCTTACGCGTACATACATACATAAAGTCTCTACTTCGATACGAATTTACTTTCCGTGTTTCACACATTTTTGCTTAACATGGTGTGCGATCCATTTCCGAGTCAAAAAAAAAGGGCCGGTTTCTTGAATTGGGATAAAAGTTAGAATTGTTGGGCATGAAGAAGGTAAGCAGAAAGCGTAAACGAAACTTACGCTCCTGAGAAAGGTCTTCAAGAAAATGAATGTCCTCGGCTTAATCAGATCTTATACGCATTTTATAAAGCGTCTGAAATGAATCTCTTTCATTATTCTCGAGAATCATCTGAAAGGGAAAAATATAAATTCTAGGATTAAAAGGAGAACGACTCTTCTTCTTCTTCTCTCTTTGTTAGAGCCTTTCTCCTCAAAGCATATCTTTGACACTCGCCACATCAGCAGAATATATTCGAATTGCAAATGTTATGTGAAATAAGGAAGTGGTTGTACTGTAGTATGTCTATGCAGAAAGTAATGTAAACTCGGCTCCCGTGGAAGCATTTGTACTCCGTCTTAGCTATTTGTTCATTGCACTTATAGATGCTTCTCGCAAAGATTTTTGCAAAATTTCACTTTAATGTATTCAATGACTTGCTACGATATCGCCTACTGTCGACTTATTGCAGTCTTGAAAGAAAACGCTTCACCAAATATCTCTTTCCAAAGGGTTTTTCTTTTGCATTACCTCCATACGGAGGACAATAATCTCTTTTATGCATTACATAAACGCTGAGTTGTTTGATCTCGTCAGGCTTGATGTCGTCATATCGAATATGAAGGTTCGCATGTTTTGGCGTCGGCAAAAAACCCCGGTACTTGGTCGCAGCAAACAATCGTCGGTAAAAACGAAAATTTAGAAAAAGCAAAAATTCAGAATCCACTGAATTGCTTCCAAACGTAAAGGGTACTTTATCTTTGTAATCTAGTAGTTATGCCGAAATTTTAATTGGAAGATATGACCTCTGCTGCTGACCTGTGTTCTTCAGGCCAAAAATTCTTAAAAAATTATAGTCGAATAAAATTTCTTCTAACTAACTTCCAACTAACTAAGTAACTTCTCGTCTAATGGCTTTCCCAAAACATTTGCTGGAATGAATGATAAATTTTCTTCTTCCTATAATAACAACAGAAAATCGTTAGCCTGATTCTCTTCTGTGATCGCATTTCAAGTCATTGTTTTTTTTCTTTAATTTTATTGTCATATTAAAGGGCTTTTACTTTTCATGAAATGTTTTTTGATTTTCATTAATAAGCAATTCAGTTACTATTTCTATTTAAATGCATGTGTATAAGTAAATTTCCATAAAAACACTTGCATATGCAGTCAACACCTTTAACGCCTTTTAAAAGCGTTGTGCTTGCGATACTCAAAGATTTTTAACGTCTAAGTGTCGCATTCGCACACAATGAAAATATAAATTAAATAAATTTATCGGTCGATGCAATCGGTTTTACAATTGTTAAAACACACACACACACACACACACACACACACACACACAGTGCTAATATCTATAAAGACAAAAACTGTACGATAATAGGAAGTAATGTAAAGATTTTTCCTGAGAGATATATGAGCAGCAAGCAAAAGAAAGAGAGGGGAAGAGAGAAAGCAAAATATTATTACCATTATAGCTTAATACACGTACATACGTAGTCAGGCGTACCTACGTAAATATATGTATATCTGTACGCTACCGCCGTAACACCGAGGCATGCATTCATTCATTCTTATTATCAAATAATCAAAGTGAACGATGGTTTGTAAACATTGCACCATGTGATCGATTGATTTACACAACACAATACGCCGATCATGATGCGATAATGATGGGAGTTAATGATGCGATTTAGATTGTGGCGTATTTAATAATTAACTTAAGTAGAAAATTAGCTAAATGTGAAATTAATATCGTAGGCAGTCTAAAAACTACCGAGCCCTGGCCATACAAGCAACGTTACTTAATCCTAAAAACCTTTGCATGAATATGAGCACAAATTGCTAAAGGATTTATTTGTTAAATTGCTTTGTTCATTAGCAGTCGGTACACTTGCGGTACCAAGGTGCTGAGCATGCTTCATATCTTTAAAGATATTTACAGATTGTACTCAAAATTCCAATTTTTTGATTTTCGATAGTTGGGCAGAATGCAATGAACATTAGGTCTTTACTTTCGTATTTCTTCAGTCAGCTTTTCAATTGCTTGGACTCGTTTATTGACTCTCCACAATCGCATATTGATTAATTGAACATTAACTGTGGCTTAATGATACTTTTTCGAGCGAAAGCCATCAATGTTCAGGGATTTGGTCCTTGGGAAATAAGCAATGGAGGTATAGTTATATATAGTTATCTTAGAATGATACCTAGCTGTGGCCTGGTTCTGAGCAATGTTATATGTTGTGCGCGTCTATATGTAAATGCAAATGCAAAAATGCTCTCAGATTATGTTGTACTGTCGTCGTGTCCTTCGGGCGATTTGTCTTATTTGCGTGCACGAACTTCCCGTTTTTTGCGATGGCTTCATTTCATACATTACACGGGCAGTGATGCACACGGACAAACGGATGGACATGCTTAAATCGGCTTCGAAGTTGATGCTCATCAAGTATATATGAGGTCTTTGAAGCTCTCTTCTAAAGGCTGGAAACGTTTTAATAAATTTACCCATTTATCCTTCGATGATGAGTATAAAAATATTATGGTCGGCGAGGGCCCACACAGCCGTTCGTACAACAGTTTTGCAAAATAGGGCATTGCACGGGAAGTGCTTGAAAACGCTGTCCCAATATCCCAACCATTTTCAGTAGAATTCACACTCAAGTCAATGTCAATCAAATTTGATTCAAATCATCTCATAAATTCCGTTCTGCAACTTGAATACTATATAATATATGGACAGACCTCAGGTGGACACACTGACAGACAAGCTTAGTAAAAATGGTATAGTATTTATCCTCACAAACGTACGACATCTAGTGAATGGTGTAAGCGCTTACCAACGAATAATTATTGAATCGAAATTTTTTTGTCTATTTCACAGCCCTTGCGTGTTTAGTGATCTTAAATTTTGCCTGGTCTGAAACTCGAGTAAGTAAATATATGCATACCATAAGAATCTTTGCACTTAAGCAAATTGTTTTAAACATATTTAGAATCGTTTGCCAGCTCGAATTTTGGCCAGACAAACGGGCGCTACTCAGTTCGAAGAGGAACACTACGAAGCTCATGTTAATTGCAATGAACACAAGCACCATTTGAAGAAACGGGCCTCCGATGAAGACGTTGACTACGAAGTATATCAAGGCGTAGTTGGACGTCCGGGCATTGATTTCCCTATATATCCTCGCATACCGAAAACGTCGTTTAGTTGTCGAACCTATGGCAACGGCTACTTTGCCGACATGGAAACTGATTGTCAGGTTAGTGTAATGCTTGAATTGATGTCTGTTGAGAAAAAACAATTATTAATTTTCCATTGGTGGCAGGTTTTTCATATCTGCGAAGAAGGACGCAAAATATCATTTCTTTGTCCAAACGGTACAATTTTCCAGCAAAGTGAATTAACCTGTGATTGGTGGTTCAAAGTGAATTGTCTAGGATCTTCGGGGTTTTATGCGGACAGCGCCGAATTGCTTAACAAGCAGAAAGTACAACGTTTAAAACCGGCTGTGCCTGTTAAGGGCTTCAATATTGTAGGAGGTGGTTTGAACATTAAACCTCGCGTACCTATAAAAAATACCGAACGTTCACGCATCAATAATAAATCGGAACGACGTATAGACTCTGAGGAGATTCCTTCATTGGAAAGTTTCGACTTTGATGATGTGTCTGGTGAAAAACCTCATAAAGTACCTTCGAAACCTGCGCTTTCTAATATCGAAAGTAATGATAATGATAATGAGTCGCAAATAACAGCCGAAAGTTCTTCATTTGTCAATAATCATAATCGGAACGATTACGGTTATGAAAAGTCCAATAAACAAGTCGCCAAGATAAGTCATTCTAGCACACAGACATCGAAGAAGACGACCGTAACAGAGCGAGGCTCACAATCACGTTCTAATTACAATAACAACCAATTCAATAATGAATCAACCGAAAGAGCCCGTAAAGGTCAAAGAGGTTCACAACGTTATCGAGAGGAAAAGAAATCTCAGAAACTTGTTAACGACAATGAAAACTATTCAGTGAACGATAACGTTTACATTACGAAATCCGCTCAACTTCAGCAGAATACCACACCTTCGTATTTTTCAGGAACTTATTCCACGGCCAAACGCTTAGAAACTACCAGATCGACGCCATTTTACACACCCACTGTACCGACAATACAAAAAGCAAAAAATGCAGAAAGTAAAACTAAAGCAACTACAACCGTCGCTCATGCAAATTCCCACAGATTCGGACCGAATGCGATCGCCCATTTTCAAGTTTTCACAGAATCGTCTTATGCTCCGTCTAGTACTACGGAGATATCGGATGTGGAAGTAATCGCACCTACTACTACCAAGCCTCCAGTTGTCATAGGTATGCGTCATTTTCATGGAGATAAAGGTCCTTCGGAAGTGCACAGAGTAATTATGCACGGGAACGGAAAACTCAATATAGGATTATCGTCCCAGAAAGTTTATATTGAGAAGCTAGTTGAAAGTACTACAGCCGTCTCAACCGGTGCTACATATTTACCCAAAAACGTATCGTTTACCAATTTTTCCAATGACGGAGCCTCCGGTGATTTATTATTATTCGCCCCTGTACCCACTGTAGTAATAGAAGATAATGTTTCCCGCAACGTCAACGATATGGTAAAAACTATGAATATGCTAAAATCGAAACTAGAAGATGTGGAAATTGTTAAAGGCAGTGGGAAAACGCGTAGCGGTTTAGATATACCGCCCTCTTCGGGGCCAGATGCACTAATATCGTTGGCACAATATTTCGCCACAGAGAGTTCAGAGGCAACTGGTCACAGATCAAATAACTTAATCGAGGAACCTTTGAATAAAACAAAAAATGATGCCGGCACCCCTTTGCCTACAATTTCTGTACGGGTTTTGGAACAAAAACTTTCCGACACCACTACTACTCTAACTACCGAATCTTCGGTTGGTGTGCTGGTGAAAGCCAATGATATCAAATCTGGTTTACTAAGTAACGCGACGGTTCACAAATATTCCACATTGTTTGGCCTGAAAGAAGCGAAAGAAAACTCCACAGATCCAAGTGAAGGTTTGCTTAGCCACGTCAATGATACGGGTAATGCAAGTGCCACCATAGCATCATTTCCACAAATTGCTTCCACCGATGCGACCATAAGAGTTTTGGCTGAGAAGCCAGAATCACGTAAAATAGCTAAAGTTTTTTCCAACGCTTTATCTTCCTATTTAGAAGATCCAAAGACATTTCGAGAAAAATTAGAGGCAGCTAGACCTACCGAGCCTCCGATTGGAGGAAAGTCATATACAAATTTTGTGACAACAACTAATACTCCTTTATTCAATTCAGGAACAGCCGCCTCTTATTTACCAACCACCAAGATACCCTCAATAGTGCCTGTGCAAACTACGGAGCCGCCAAGTATAGCGGCTGAAATTAATAGCAATTTCGACACTTCAACCCATTTGGCTGACTTGGCCAGCACTACCGAAATATTTGATTATACGACATTGAAATTTTCCTCAGAACAAAAGCATAGCCTAGAATTATCCGCTGAACTGGAACCACCTACTCCTGATTCAGGAGAGGGTGAAGAGTTCCTGCAACGTGAACAAACTCAATCCTTTGTGAATCCTTTAAATCAGCTTAGACGCGAAGAACAGAGCAAAAGTTTAAAGACCACGACTAGCACTACAGCAAAGCCTACAGACAATCCCTGGAACGCCTTGTCCGAGAAAGATTATCTAGATCCTTTAATGATTAATGATGGCCTTATGAAGGAACGTAAAACGAAATCTAGCACTATAACGCCGAATACATATGGACGACGGGAAGTCAGTGGTCCTGCAACGCAATCATCATCGCATAAACCTGATAGCAAAAGTCAGGCAGAGTTGTTGTCCGAGTCTCATTATTCATCAACCGGTTTAACTTCCGAACGTAGCATTAACACACATTCTGAAAGCAAAGATCCTTGGCAGGATCTTTTCGAAACCTATCACATACCCAGAGAAACTTTGCCTTCTAATAGTGGTTTGCAGCGTATAGCAAATAAATTGTTTGGAGGTCTCAATGAAAACGAAGCTTTGCATTTAAAGAACGTTATGGCTCAAGCGGAGCACAATCGCCAAGTTCTAAGTCTCCTTCTTCTACTGATACAGACGTGTGACGATCAAAACGGTAAAGCTTTGGAAAGATCACGTAAACATTTACTTAATGCTCTAATAGACATGGACGGCAAGATAACCGACGAGACACGAGGCAAAACGGCACATAGTAAAGAAACCCTTACGACTACAGAGAAATGGCCGATAACGACTTATAGACGGACGGGAAGTGGTGAAGAGATCACTACTTCAACCGCACACTATCCGTCCACTACTACGGAACAGCCCTCCACCACCATGAGTGCAATAATTTTAAGTACCTTATCGTCTGCTTTTAGTAGTGATGAACAGACTACAAAATTTGAAATTCGAGTAGAAGATCCCGAAGAGGAAATTTTAACAGCTGCCAGCTCCAATTCCGATACGAGTTCCGACAAGAGAGCTTTGGAATTACTCAAGTCATTATATTCTCTAGCCTCAAAATTCACGAATAGACGATAAGCCGCTGTACACTCTTCTAATCTACACTATATCGCCCTCGCACTTTCCTGTTAGGGTTACAGCATAATGAATAATGAATTATCTACTTATACAGATACACTTGCCAGCAGTGCTGCCAACTTACGGAAATAATATTAATTACCGGCTTGCGAAATTATTTATATTTAGTCAAAATTTATTCATTAAAAAATTATTGCAAAATTGAATGTTGCGGCACACTTTTTTTTTAATAATTTAAATTTTAGATTTTATTTTTATTTTTATTTTTATTTTAAAATATATATAAAAAATAGCCAATAGTTATTTAAGTGTTTCTGTCTATCTCTAGTGTAAATATGTCACAAATAATTAATTTTCTAACGCTGTCCTCTCGCATGCAATCAATTTTCGCAGTAACGCGAACAATAATCTCCGGGTTTTTTCTTTTGTTTTCTTTTCTGGAAAAGGGAGAAATTTTTGTACCGCTCAATACTCGTTTTTAATATAAACTTTTATAATTCGTCTGAAGCAAATGTGACTCTTTTTGTAAATATTTATTTTCATTACCCTCTGTTTATCATTTCAAATTCATGCAGAGTAAATAATTCAATAAAAATAAAAGAGAAATTTATGTAAATATGGAATATTAAGTTTTTTAACATATGCACATCGCTCTCATGGTTAGTATTGCTCCGCTAGCATTGTACTTCAGATTCAGATCAATAATTATTAGCTGAATGGGAAAGTTCTGTCGTTTATTTTAATGTAAAACATTTGAATTTGAAGATGTTTGAAGCGTTCGTCAGCAGTCGTATGTTTGCCCAATGCATGCCAAAATCCTTCACAATCGCAAAATGTGATCAGATGGGGATTACCCTCCAGCATGGACCTCAAAATGTCATTGTTACCCCGATCAACGATCGTCTTGGAGAGTGAAATCTTCGGAACGACATTTGACAAACCATCTTTGGCACATCCGAACATTTACGATACTACTTGTAAACGTGTCACATAAGTTTTTACAAGCAACCGTTGCGTTCCTTCTTTTCCGGAACTCATAGCAAATGCATTATGTTAAACGCACCTTATTTACTCTGCGCTCTGAAATAATCCACGAGGGGTGTCCTAAACAATAATATTCCACACGGCGCGTTTGATCTGTCAAGTAAAATTAGTAAGTGATGAAATATAGCAGAATTTTCCCAGCAGCCTCAGCGCTTAAAGGGTTGCCAGAAACCAGAAACACTTCAACAAATCCAATTCTTAACTACAATATATCAAGCAAAATAGCCCACCACTACGGTGTCTACGAGAAAGATTTGACATATATGGTCAATAGATCCTAAGCAGAAGTGGATCCCTTTAGGTAAAAATTTAAGTGTTGGCGAAGAAAGCTTTTGGGATTTCGCTTAACGTAGACAAAAATGCAGAAAGGTGCTGAGAAAAACATGCACTAACTTGCGGATAAAGCTCATGAAGTAGTTGATGTTGAAGTTATTCTCCGTTCTCTCTTCTTTTGATGTGATGTTGTTAGATAAGTCTGTTGGTTTCTGAGTTTGTGCGTTTAGTGCAATTATTTTAATAATTGTAACGTCGCTAAGGTAAACCTAAATGCCAATAATCTCCAATATTTCCTTAATTACATTTCTGTTATTTTTTTTTTTTTTGAGTGTGAAGATTACATGGACTTGGCCAAAGGAATATGGCTTCTATGTCTAGATTAATTACTTTATTCCTACTAGAAATCGGACTTTACAATAAATATATCTCCTATTTGGACCCAACATAAATTGTAATGAAGCAAGTAAGAACGTTATAGTCGGGCAAGGCCGACCTTTAAATACCCTACACCACATTGTCTAACACAATTCTTATTTTTTTATAGAATGAATACAAAAATTATATCTTGTTTCTATATATAGGCATATTTTTCATGTGCGTAGTTGTGGGGAAGCGGGCCGAAAACGCAATCTAATATAGTACAAGTTTAATCCTTACACAGGGCGGGATACAAAAATAGGCGTAAATGGTCTAAATTATGTCGAGTTCGTCTTTGTATGAAATTACCTTCATATCATGGGTCAATTTCCATCACACCACGTATTAAAAATTAAACTTTTCTGCTGTACATAGGATCAATTTTCGTGAAAATCCTTGTTAGGGTAGATTTTCGATACAAAATAGACCGAGATCATCCAATTTCACACAGTTCATTTTTTTATGTTAATTTGCTAGTATGATGTAATTTTCTTCATAAAGCATTGAAAATTATACCTTTTTGTCGTGCGAACTTCAGTTTTCGTTATATGAGAAGGTCCAAAAATTGCCCCAGCCGGTGCAAAGCTTCCATACCAATTTAGAATATCGACATACTACTGCTTAGCTACTACTTGAGGCATTATATGGGAAGTGGACGAAAACGTGGACCGATCCAAACCATTTTCAACAGCGTTCGTCCTTAAGTCAAAACCTATCATTCTTCATAACTTCATCAAAATATCTCAAAAATTGCGATCTGTAGTTTGAACACAAATTTACATGGACAGACATCGGACGGACAGGCGGACAGATAGGCTTAGCTCAATTCAGATTATGATTCTGAATCGATCGGTATAGTAGAAGATCCATCTTAAGCCCTTCTGCATGTTAGATACGTCTCCCTAACTTAATATACCCTGTACCGCAAGTTGTGCAAGGTATAAAAAGGGTACAATTGCATTTTGGGTTCTCGTTCGTTGCTTTGTGAAATCTATGGTAAAAAGAAAAATAAATAAAATAAAACAACGTTTAATAAAATGTGTTAAATATATCGCTTTAATAGTTTGCTTTATACTTATAATTTGCACATTACATTTTGCTCTGCCTGCCTGTGCGCTGTCCAAACAGGTCCTCTGAATATTACATTTCTAGGGCACTCTTTAAATTGTTCCTAATTCGTCCTATATTTCCAATTATTTCACATGTGAGATTAAGTAACCTACCTATTAATTTCCATTAATGTTGCCAAATATGTGGACTCATGTGATATATGGTGACTTTACTTTATTTTCCCTTCTCCAGCTCGATAGCTATTTTGGTTTCGTGCTGAAATATTAAAATTTACGTTCGATATTTTTAGTTGCGAAATCAATTATATCACCTGCTCCACATGAATTTCTTTAGAGGACGGTCTACGTCGAGAAGCCCTTGGGAACTATCGTGTTCGATAGAAAAAGCGTTTCCTAACCATGATCTTTACTGGATTTAGCAAGGATAGGATTAATCAAAATTTGCTAATTCTGAAACTTGATTTGAGGGGAACAGTCATACGACGACATTGCAATTATTTCATGTATGCGGATTATATCAAATTGTTTGCACCGCTTAGCTCGCCCGAACATTCCTACGTCCTACAATCTGAAGTGAAGGTACTTAGTGAGTGGAGAGACGTACACTTTATGTCACTTAGTCGGAATAAATGCAAAAAAATAACATTTAATGGAAATGCGTCCCTACACACATCCTATTCCATTCATCAAGTCCGTTTGGAATATCTATCCCTTTTTCTGACCTTGACTTCATCTTTGATTGTCGGTTGCATTTTAATTTACATATTGGGCACATTGTCAATAAGGAAAAAAGCCTTTTTGGGTTTGTGAAGCGGTAGTCAAGGAAACCGTTTTGAACCCGTACGTATTAGACCAATCTCAGATCATGCTTTGGTGATGTGGAATACGAGTCCCAACTTGCCACCGTGTGAGCATAGACTATTGCTTATTATACTCTTTGCCTAATCTTGAGATACGTACACTGATCTTATGTACAACCTTTGCGATCAAATTACTAAACGGCGCAACTGCTTCGCAGGCGCTTTTCAAGCGAAATTGGTCTATAAGTGCCTTGTATGTCTTTTAGGCATTACTCTCTCTCTCTCTCTCTCTGTCTCTCTCTCTCTCTCTCTCTCTCCCTCTCTGATGAAGCTTAATTTTTGCAAACGTAATCGCAAGTTTGCCAGCCCCATTAATGTCATCAGTGGAAATTTAGAGGACACATATCACTTATTCTCCGTGCCAGATTCATTGTCTAAAATTCATTCCTTATTGCATATCCTTCGCTAACGTCGATCTCACATTTTCGTTAATGCTTAAGTTATGTACATATATCTTTACTTATTGAGTACTGGGCAGCTATTCCAGTAATTCAATACCCAGTTTGATCGATAACGGGAACTGTAAACTGGACCTGTGTTTTGATATCAAGCTAAAATATTGATTTTCATCTTCGAAGTTTGGTTTGGCGGAGACTCGTCCGCCATCGAGTACCATCAACCGATTGCCCACAAAAAGCAAATTCGATATCGAGTTTGATCAATAACGAAAACTGTCCACTGAACCTGTATTTTGGTACCGAGCTATAATATTGAAAATTATCTTCGATGTTGAGAAAACACCATCAATCCAATTCTTCCATGCTCCATGCTCGATAACGAGAATACCGGTACACATAGTTGGATTTTTTTATAAGACCTTATCCGGACATTTATAACGAATGGAAATTGTTAGTAGCTCGACGACCTGCATTTAAATTTATCCTGTTTTTTATACCCTAGACAACTCTGCAACTCTGCAACATCCAGAAGGACTTGGGATAGATTCGCGTTTTATTCTTAATCTTTTATTGTTTGCCGCTGATGATTCGGAAAAATTTGATTTGCAAAATTATGGAAAGAGTTCTACTATGAAAGAAGTCCGCAAAAGAATTGAAGTAACCTTGACCTAAATAATATTTACTTATTTTATTACCGAATTTCGATTAGCAGCAAAAACAATAGCAAATAATTGCAAAAAATGAATAAATAAATAAATTATTTATCAATTTACATAATGTTCGTATACGAAAAGAGGCCATCGCTGCTTAACTAAGCAAGGTTTTCTCTTTAAAATCACAAAGAAACTCTCAAGAGATTTTACCCAAAAAGCAAAAGCAAAAGCAATAAGCAACACTAGAAGGATACGATCTGACCTTAATTTATAGTTTTTCGTTTTTTCGTTTTTTCGTTTTTTAGTTTGTTAAAATTCACAATTTGTCACATTTGTTTGCCGCCATACAATCGGAATTGAAAAAGTTGTGAAAAATTTGATGTAGCAACGTGCCATCAAATCGCCAAGGCGTACATCGACTATGAAAGAGAGCTACATATGTGGTATTCCTTCGACTAGTTTGCTGAAATGTGCATGAAAAATATTATTGCGCTAACGAGGAGTTAAGTAAAGGGTTTTGAAAGGGTTTTATTTTAAGAATATTAAGAAGAACGCCGAACATTTTCTTTCCAAGGATTTCGAATATGCGCAACAACAATTTTAAATGGAAACGCCTACTGCTCCCTTTAGAAAAGCTTCACCATTTGAAAAGAGTTTAATGCTCTTCTCATAATGCATTGTTAAAGAGTCTAACGTGTAACCTAAAGAACATAGCAGACTTTATTAAAGGAGCAGTATTAGGATGAAATTTCACACATAGAAATTTAAAGACTTAGTCAAGTGTATGCGAAAAATTTCATATCGTCGGTGCAGTAAATTTAATATTAAGTCTGAAGTAAATATTACCGATAGCCAAAATTATGCAGTAAAAGATAATCGAAATTATTCTAGAATGATATAAAATGGCTTAGAACATCATTCCAAATTTCTCTATAAATACATGATGGCCTTATTTAGCGTTAATTATGGGATATTGCTACTGGAGAAGTGATTAACCTAAGGAGAAAGAAAAAGAAAGTCTAAAATAAAGATTTTTATAGTAGAAGCAATCAATCTTCCAGTTTCCTACAATTTTATCTGTTCTTTTTCTTCCTCTTCTCTTGCTTCTCTGCTTCTTTTGCGTTTTTTTTTTTGCTTCCTTCCTTTTAGTATCCTTTCTACGATCTTTTCTTTTTCTTCTCTTCATGTCTCTAATAGTTCCTTTTTCTCTTTTTCTTCTCTTCTCCCTTTTCTTTCTTTCGTTTCTTTTCGGATTCCTTTTCCTGTTTTTTCTTTATTTTCTCTTATCTTTTCTTTTTACTTCTTCTCGTTTTTCTCTATTTTTTGGTGTCTTTTCGTATTCTCCTCCTGCATTTCATTTTTCTTCTTCTTTCCTTTCTGATTTCTTCTCTTCTCTTCCACTTTTTATTTCTTTGTCTTCCATTGTTTTTCTACCTTTTTTCTTCTCTTACTTCTTAAAGTATAATATTTCCTTTTCTTTGTTTTTCTTCTCTTTCTTTCATTTGGGTTCGCATTCTTTTTCCCATCTTTTCTTATTCATCTCTCTTTCATTTGCTTTTTCACTTTTCTTCGCCTTTTTTCTCGTTTTTTGTTCCTTTATTTCCGTTTTCTAGTCGCTTTCTTTTCTAACTGTCTTCTTCTTTTTTTACATTCTTCTCTTCTCTTCTCCTCAGTTTTTTTCTTCCCTTTTCTTTTCATATTGATTTCCTATCCCTTCTTATTTGCTCCTTCTTTTTCTCTCTTCTTATTCTCTTCCCTCATTTCTTTCTTTCGTTTCTGTTTCTATTGTTTTCCTAATTTTTCTGTCTCTTTTCTAGTCTCTCCTTTGTGTTATACTTCTGGTTTTTTTCTCCCTCTCTCTTCTTCTCATATATTTTCTTTCCCTTCTCTTATTTTTTTTTTTATTTCTTTCCTGTTCTCTTTTCTTAACGTAACCCTTTCCTATTTTTTCTTCTTCTAGTCCTTCCCATTTTTCTTCTTTTCTTCTCTTCTCCTCGCTTTTCTTCCCTTCTTCGCTTCTCATATTCTTCTTCTTCTTCTTCCCCTTTTCATTTCTTTTTCCCTTTATACCCATATATGTCCAAATCATTTTTAAAACTTTAACTCGCTTTCCTGCCAAGGTCGAAATTTCCGATCAATATTTCTCGAACTTTAGCTCCGACAATTTGCACATATTTTTCATACCGACAACCATGCCATGAATAGCAAGGCGAAATTTTCAGAAGGGCGTACCCTAAGTCGTGACAGATTAGGTTTATCTTAATATGGGCATCAAATGAAAGGGCTTGAAGAGCAGAATGCTTAAAAAAGGAGTAACTAATTAATAAAAGTTTCGAAAACAAAATTTCACTTAAATAAACCTGAAGGTAGAAATATACCAACATTGACATAATGTTGTGGCGTTTACAACATATCGAAAAATAAAAGAGAAAAGTTTCCTAAACGTTTATAAAACCTTTAATAAAATAAAGGTCTCTTGAAAGGCTAACTTCTTACATAGTTGTATTTAATATCGGCATAAGAGCACTACTCCAATTTTTGTTTTCAATTGGTTGATTGCTTAGGAATGTTCCAGCAATGGTAAGTTTCAAGGTCAAGGGTACGCCATTTTGTACCGGATAATAAAAAAAAACATTTACAAATCCCCGAGTAGGTAAGAATCGCTTCAAATCTCAATGCGGTAGAATTCACTTTGGTCGCACTCGGTTCGACGCATACCTATTAGGCTGCAGCTGCTTTCCTCTCGCTATCTCTTTCCTCTCTTCGTTCCGATAATCGCCATGTTACACGAATATGCGACATCGGCTGAATGTTTTGATCGTATAAAAAAAAAAAAAAAAAGAAGAAAAGTGGAGCCCATTAATACTAAGCCTTGATTAAATATTCAATTTTAATTAATTGAATTGCTAGTCTAAACCGCGCCCACTCATTTATTTTAAAACATTCTTCATATCTTTCATATCAATTATTAAGTAGGTAACAGCACACATATCATTGCATTGCTTACTATAGAGTATCTGCCGTATTTGAAAACAATGGATAATCCCTGGCAATAAATCTTCGAACATACATCTGTCTATATACGTAACGACAATATTAAACAATTTGTATTACGATTGCTTTGCCGCCACCAAAGCCGCCATCGTGTAATAATCGAAACCACCTACAAGTCTTATGTCTACATATTCATGAGCGGGGCAATAATAATAATTATAATAATATTGGTAATAAGCCATCGAAAGAGTAATGAGAAGAGAATTTTTATTGATGTATGGCATGAAAATGATAAAATATCAAAAATCGTAAATTTTAATAAAAGATGCACCAGATGCACCCAGATGCAGTAAGGGTTTCGATAGCGTAGCAGAGAAGCGAATAAGCGACCGTTAGAAGCAAAATACAGAAGCTTAGAATTTGCTTAACTATAAAATGTTGCAACTTTAGAACTTTGAGATGCAGTCAACTTTTGTATCGGACTAGAAGAATACATTGATTTGCGGAAGATTTTTAAATATTAAGAGCGAGAGAGAGAGAGAGAGAGAAAGAAAAAAAATAAAAAAAATAAAAAGAACCAAAAACCAGAAAAGTGAAATTTATAAATAAAATTTAAACCATTTTTCATTAGAAATGAATTTTAAAAATTTCCTCTTCATACTTAACGGTACGGTATACAAATTTCTTCTTTAAATAAAAAGCATAAGAAAAATCTTTTGAATGCAACGAAAATACAAAAAAAAATTAAAAAAGAAAACAGTTTTAAATCATAACGAGGTTATGTACTTCACAGTGTACGTATGTGTTAATGCATATGTTTTTCTTTTTTTTGTTATAAATTGTAACCTAAGTCGTGGCTGACAAAATATTTCCTTTATCTTAGATATCTACTGAATTTGCACAATCACATTGAGAAAAGTCTGAATTTGCTACGAAAAGCAAACACTGAGAGAAAAGTCTTTTGCGCAACCGCTCGCTCTCTCTCTCTCTCTCCCTCCCTCTCTCGCTAGATATATATCTCTTTTTCTAACTCCTCTTCTCGCGAAGTTCATTAGAATGCATACCTGACCAAATCATGCAGCAGCGTTTTGCTGATGGGCATGGGCAACTAGCGAACGAAAAAGCAGAGAGAAATCAAAGCTGATGATAAATAAAAATTGAATTATACTAGAGATTGCTTATCTTTAACCGGAGACATGTATACTTGACCTTAAAGTTGACCAACTTTAGCTTAACTTCGAAAACAAAAACCAAAACCAAAACAAAAACAAAAACAAATTATAACAATAAAATATTTATATTTGTAAACAGCTCGAATTTCAAGCTCAAACTTTCTTCTTCGTTTCAGGTCTACTTATATTAAGTCCCGTTTGTAGAGTAAGTTAAATCATTTTCACCTTCAGTTGGCATTGAATTGAAAATATATTTTGGAATTATGGTTTTAATTACTACTTAGACTCAAAGTACATATAACTATGGTGGTCTCGAATCCGATAAACTAACTGCCGCTGCTGTTAGTGCTCCAATACGTCCGTTGACGGCTGCTTATCCTTCCGCTACAACCGGTGCAGCCGTTTTCCCTACTGCTCCCACCGCTTTCGGCGGCGTTGCAGCTTCGGCCGCCACTGCTCCAGCAGGATCCTTTGGGGGTTTCGGCGCGACAGCTCAAGGTCAACGTACTATAACACCTCTTTCGCCCAGCACAACGGGCAAACGTCCTTCAACTCTACCCCAAAGACCTACAGCCGCTGGTGCGTCTGGTTCACCTGGACTCTACGGACAATTTGGTGTTACTGGTGCTGTTAGGGGTTTAACTACAGCCACGGGCTCAGCAGCTCCGACGGACTCAGAGGGCGATTACTCTGCCATCCCTGGTGTACCCGGCATTGATTATCCCCTTTTTAGTCAAGTTCCTCCAACGAATTTTGATTGCGCTCAACAGGCTCTACCAGGTTATTATGCCGATATTGAAGCTCAATGCCAAGTCTTTCACATATGCGCTCTCAATCGTACTTATTCTTTCCTATGCCCGAATGGGACCATATTTAGCCAAGAGGTTTTGGTCTGCGTTTGGTGGAATCAATACGATTGTGCTTCAGCTCCCAGTTTATACGCGAACAATGCATTCATTTATGATTACGGTACCGAAAGAATTCCCACTAATGCTGGCTATCAGGGTGGTGCACCAACACAACAAATCGGTCGCGGACAAAGCAATTTACTAAGCAACACTGGTAGAACGTCTACTGGCCCAGGTAGTGGTATATTCGGTGCTAATAGTTTGCGCGCCAACCTACCAGGGGCAAATAATATTGCCATACAATCTAATACTTTATCTACGGTACCATCGGCAGTTGGTCGCTTCAATCCTTCGGTTGTTGGTAATGCACCTTCTCAAGCATTTCCCGGCGCTACAGCTTCTACGTACGGCGGCATATTACGTCCCGCAAATGCAGCCGTTAGTTCTGCTGGAGCGGGCAATGCAGCCGCAGCCAATTATGGCGGAGCTATACAGGAACCTGCCTACTCAAACGCTCGAGTTGCTGCACCAACTAGCAATCGAGAATACTTGCCGCCACGTCGAAATTAATTTTACAAAATTTGAATAAATCAATTAAAGCAATTTTTCATTCATGAACAAATCACTAAAATGTTTCCTGTTCTCGACGATTTATCCGCAACATAAAAAAAAAAAAAATAAAAACGCTCCAGCAAAAAGGCTACTTTAACGTGTACGTTAATAGATTAAGATTAGATATTTTATATATCATCTCTTCATGCAATTCTATTTACTAAATTTTAAGGGCATGCCTTGTCTTCTTCTTTCTCAAATGTTTTTGCATTAAATCACACACACTTAAGTAGGCATTTTTAAAATATAAATAAATTTTATTTGCAATTACAACAGATTTTCAATATGGTATTGGACCAAAAGTTGTTTATAAGACTTAAGGATAAATGAGGATATCACAGATTGTACTTCGCTTGAGAGCCTTTTTATCCATCCATCGCATCGTCGAGGCTTGAGGAGGAAGCTTCAGAGATCCCATAGAGTATATATATACACTCTTGATCGGCATCAAATTCTGAATCGATTTAAGCACATCCGTCTGTCCGTCCGTTTTATGTCTGCTATAAGCAATCTTTTGGCCGCAAAAATGCACCTAACAATTTCAAATTTGGCAAACTTGGCAACATTGCAAGTTTTTGCGCACAGGTTGATATTGAAAATAGGCTAAATCGGTCGAAGGATACGCCTACACTATCAATTAAAGGGAGGACACCTCTGTTGTTCAAAAATAATACAAAATCAGTTTTTTGTTCATTACTTCATAAAATGCAGCAGATAAATGCAAAAAAATTGAAATGTGTATTTTATGGGCGATGTTGTAGTGTCTGTACCACGCCTACTCAATATTATATAATATATATATATCAAAATTTCATTTTGCTTTTCGCTAAGAAGCCATCTTCAAAAACCACCTCACGCATATATAGACTTTTGGTCAGTTTCAAATTCGGAATGAGCCTAAGCATATTTGTCTATCCGTCTGTGCAACTGCGTAGTATATTTGGTAGACATTCTCCCATTTGCAAAAATGAAGACATGACCTACAAATTTGCAAAAGGAAGTGAAAATTACCTAAACTGATCGAAGGGCACGCTTACTGCGCCCACACGCCTATGCAACAAAAACTCTGAGCACCTTTGCTTTGCATGTTTATTGCCTTTTTACTCAACACATGCACCATATAAAAATGTCCACTTTTATTTTGAAAATAGAAAAAGTTAGCTGTGTCCGTCCAATCTAATAGAGTATGAAAATTTAGTTCTTTTCCTTCCTTTCAGTTTTTTTTTTCTTTTAAGATCACGGTAACGGATATAGAAAACTCGGTCACGACTACAACTATTTTACGAGCTTCGTCACGACTAAAGTTTCTTGCAAGCAAAAACTAAAAAAAAAAAAGGAAAGAAATTCAAATAATCCGCAGACTTCTTGCTTAGTGTCGATAACACGCTAATCCTATAATTATTAATGAGGTCCATCTAAACGTTTTCATAATAGCTGTCTTAATGTCGATGACCTTAGAAAGAACATCAAATGGAAAGCAGTTACTAACCCATTAATCAATTAACTGTTTCGACCGCTTTGCAATGTGCGCAATTTAAAGAAATTGCTTTTGTTAAAACTTGTGCGTTTTTTTGTTCGTTACTCAGAAATTATAAAAATTAGAAGGTTGATAATTGCAACGTTTGCCTTACGAAGCGTTCTACTACTCCTTACGTGCAAAAATGAAACAAATCGACCATGCCCACATAAAGTTACCAATGATTAAATTATAATTTTTCCACGTTTTTGAAAATTTATCATAAGGCAAACTAGACAAAATGTTTAAAACTATTTGATGCATTCCTTCAATGCAGATGAAGATGTTATCCGCCTAAAAATGGATTAACTCTTAAATGAATAGGGTGGGCGCCACGACCTGGTGGATTAATTTTTTTTTAATAACACCAGCTGCGTGGGTATCAATTAAAAGGGCTGGGAGAATAGAATGCGTGAAGCTAAGTGTGTTAGTTCCAAATTAAATATCCCGGACGTCACGATGTAGTTAACTAATTTTTTCGTTGCAATGCCGTTATAATACGTATCACACAAAAGAAGTTGGCGAGTAGAATGCAATAAAGTGTGTTAGTTGTAATTCAATTATGATGGTCGTCTAATGCATAAAGTCTTGGGGCGTTTAGAAAAACCCAAAATCTTAAGTGGACAAAGCGTTTATGGGGAGGGTACGCGAGATTCCAACCTCCCCGTATATAACTTTCTTACTTGTTGTGTAATGCAATTTTTTGATAGAATCGTAATATCCATAGGATATACATATGGAGTACGGCTTCCATGGCTTTGCTGGCACGTTCGCGCTCTTTCATCGAAATTTTCTTTGATGCAGCATCGAATATCGTCCTTCCATACACCATGTTGGTTGTGCAACATGGGGCATTGACTTCAAGTAACCCCGTTCGAAGAAATGCAGCGATATTAAATCACATGACATTTTATATCAATATTCCGCTCGTATATTCTACGAAATTTACAAACCGTGGCCTTCAAATATTCATTATTTTTGAAATATTATTCAGCAATGAAAAGACATTGCTCTCTCGTGTAGTGCTCCATTTTGTACTAACCTTATGTTGTGCAAGAGATCGATATGACTCGGTGTCCAAAAGATTCTCATCTTGTCTTGAATTCCACACTTAATATTGTGTTAATATTGCCTCATTTTGGAGTCTAAGGGATTGTGGATAGCAAACCACTTTCATTATTTCAAAGCAAAAGTATTTCAATTTCGAATTTGTCAAATTTGTCAAATTTGTACAAATAAGTAAAATGTCAAAAGCAATTTGGAACAAACTGCGAGTTTTTTTTGGAATTCCGAAAAAATACTTTAGTTTGCTTGCGGGTACAATCGCTGTCACCAGCTTATTAACAATATTTTTCTCTGGTTTTCGTTATGAGGCGAAAAAATGTAAACAATTTCTGGTTAATGTAGCGGCCATTATACTGCTGCGATTTGTTGTCCTCGAGCATTTAAGTTTTTCCATTCAAGCTTTCCTGGCAATGAAATGGGAACAATGGTGTTCTTCTGTCGGCTCTAGCGAGCTGTCATCGAAGCATAAATACAATACAACCAAATATTTAAAACTTCGCCTGCACAGCGTGAAGGCAGAATTGGAATTAGCGCCACGTCATAAGGACGAATCATTAAATTTGGAATATAGGATGATAACGCATGAACTATGGCTATATTCTAAGCACTTCATCGCTGTTACGGTGCTCATTGTTTATTCGCGCAATCCTTACGTTTATTACAATACCCAAACGGTTCGGGCGACATTAACCAATTATCGTTTAGACACGTACGGCTTGGAAGAGGCGAAAATAATTGAAGATTTATATACGTACATTAACAATACTCTCATACAACCGTTCAATCAAGGTGTAGACTACGATGATAAGCGTATAGAAGAGCCTGGTTGGCTGCATTTTCAATTGGCCAAATTATTGGGTGTTGTACGTTTGCAACAAGCTCGTCATGCTGTGAAAGCAAATGGTATGAAATCGATTTATTTCACTAATGAGAAATTTATGCCTGACTGGGAGAAGAGTGATAAAAAATTTCATTATATGGATAAATATTGGCGTACGTATGAGCCGTGGCATGCTAAGACGGACGGCGGACTCAGCACCTGGCTGCTGGGTAGCACACATTATGGCTCTTTATACACATATTGGGACAATCAGGGCTATATGGCTTTATTGGCCCGTGATGCAGTGAATAGTGAAAAAGTTCTTAAATATCTAAAAGAACATCATTGGTTAGATAATCGAACTGCAGCCTTATTCATCGATTTCACTTTATATAATGTGGATTCGAATGTTTTCACCATTTGTTCTTTAATAATAGAGCAAACACCGTTTTCCAGCGTAGTATGGCATATGAAATTGAATTCGTCAGCCTTGCTCAGCAATATTGATCAGTTCTCCTACTGGTGGCTGCTTCGGCTCTTCTTATATGCTTTAGAACTAATACATTTTACAAAAGCGATGATTTTAAAAGCTTGGTATATACCTCAGTTTTTTGCTTCGTATTGGAATCGGGTTGATGTTTCAATTTTAATCATGAACTTTCTAATATTCATAGTCTTGATTTTACGTGACAATGCTGTGGTGAATTCTTTGAAGCATTTTGAGAAACTCAAAAAACTCGAATATGTGGATTTTCGAGTACCTGTTTACTTGGACTACATCGCAACACTTATGGAAGGATTTCTGGTAGCTTTAATCACTATACGCATTTGGAAGGTTCTACAATTTGCTCCTGTATTCCGTTTATTTACACACACTCTATTTAAGGCCGCCGTTCCTTTGATGTGCAGCATTATCGGTTTACAAATCTTTCTAATGGCTGTGAGTTTAGCCACCCAGATTATCAACGGCTCTCATAGTGAAAATTTTGCCCGTTATTTTACCAGCATTTCGTCAATAATAAGTTTCAGCTTTGGATTCAGTTCTCGCACTTCCCCTAAAGATTTAAGTCATGGTGGCAGCGTTCTGGGTTTTATACTTTATATTATTCTGATGTTCGTGATTGCTATATTTCTGATCAATCTTTTCGTGACACTGATAATTGAATACTTAAAGGAAGCCCGAAAAGAACGAGACCAACAGCAAGCCGATCAATTGACTTATTGGGAATTTATTAAAGCCGAACTAAAGCCCTTTAAACTTAACCTTAAAAGATTTATTAAACATTTTGCTCGGCGTAAAAAAAAACAAACGATTGCCGATGAAATTGAAGAGCGAATAGATAGACTGCAAATGCAACGCATAAAAGATGCACTTAAGTTGGAAAGGACCGCTCAACTTAAAAATAGAATAGAAGAACAAAGTTCTGATCAAATTTATGACTTGGAACACATTAAAGCTGAACGTATACAAAAAATACATCTCATATTCCAAACACAAATTGAACTAATCAGTCGTCTGTTGGATGAGCAGAATGTCGAAGACGAAAGTGATGACGAAGAAGAAGAATTAACGGCGAATTTGGAATTGTCAAGCGAAAATCAGGAATCGCAAAATCTTAACACCATGTAGAGCGCTTAAAATAACCGACACATTATGCATGCGGTATATGCATGTACGCTGACAGACGTGCGTTCAAAGCGCCATATTGGTGATGTTAATAAAAAATTTCTATTCAGCGAGTCCTCTAGTGGGTGGAATGGATATTGATCGGAATGACATCGGCACAATACAGCACCATCCTTCAAAAATGGTTGGTGCACCGTATAGTTACGGTCACGCTCAGTCAGAGTCACATTACTGCCCCAAAGTCGTGTCTAAGTTTACAACGTTCCTGCCCAATATCGCATAAAGCCTCTGTAAAATACGTGGACGAAATTCGAAGCACAAGTCTAATTATCGTTAAAAATTCACAATTATTTCCTCTATTAAGATTTTACGAGAGTAATAAATTATTTTATGAAGAAATTTGTATTTGGGGAGGAAACCACTTTTTGGAAAATTTGATAATTCTGTACAACTTCTCGCCTTTGGTCTTTCAGCAACTTAGTTTCAACTCTTTATAAAAGTCAATAATCTCCGAATTTTTTGATATGTCTTCCAGGTGGATGAATTGCTCTTTAAATAATTTTTGACAGTCAAGTTTGAGGTCCTTTTGTAAATAACTATGTTTACTTTTTTTGATTTTAGGTTCACTTGATGTTTGGGAGGGCACCGGGATAGAAGGATTGAACACCATTGACGTGCTATCAAATTGTTCAAATAGTTCCAAAGCCGTTCTATAAAAAAGAAATATAGAAAAAAGCGAAAGAGTAATAATGGTGCTTTTTATGCCAAATGAGTTAAGAGTCCTTACAGTTTTCCTATTTCGGAAGGCAGAGAGCCTTCCCCAGTAGCTGGAACCCCATTAGCTATATGTAAAGCCATTTTGCGTACTGTGGGATGGTAATGACGGGCCAGCATGGTTAATTCATAGAGAGCCGTACACGAGGCATTGCAATATTCGGGATCCTCCAATTCAGGATTGTATTTACCTGATCCAATGGTACAATCAGTGTCTAGGAGAATGTCTAGAACCGAAGTTAATTGAAAAGTTGTTTTAATGGTACCCAAACTAGCTAAAGTTCCGTGATGCAATAAATGCAAAGAAACAATAAGCAAACGTTTGACAAATGCCATTAAACGCTGCTGACTCATGTTGCGCCTGCGCTTCACTAATACCTCATCCAAAGTCTTGAGAATTATACGAAAGTCATCATGATTTTTTCCAGCATTTACAGCTAACATATTTCTATAGAAATGTTGATAAAAACGTATAGGGTCTATGTTCAGAATTTCTCCCTGACCTGACAGTATAGCAAATATGGTTTGTATACAGTGCAATTGTTCACGATATCCCAAATCCTCTTGGGTTTCCAAAATACGATTCAGAACATCAATTAGATCAGCAAAGAAATCCAAATTAATAACGTGGGCAAATCTAAGCGTTTGGAAAAGATGTTTAAGTAAAGAAGGAACTTGCTAAATTATTTATTAAGTGAAAGACTTACTCTGCCAATCCTTCCAGAATGGCACTCAACACTTTTGAATTGGGATCGTTTTTTAATACCCGGAAGTATATAGTAAACATCATTTTGACTATCTCGGTTAGTTTGTAATTTTTAGTCTGTTTGTTCTCCTCGGCGCGGGTCTCTTCTAATTCTTTATTCAATTCGGCCAATTTTTTTCGCCTTTTACGTTCTTTCTTGGAAAGATTTAGCAAACGTTGGCGATGAGCTTCTAATTTCTTGTGTTTCAGTTCGTTTTCTTTTTCCAAATCCAAGTTAACATTTTTTATTTTTAACGCCATTAAGCAAGTAATGCATTCCAAATTAACATTATTATTTTTGGTCTTAATTAAATGATTTATGCGACGCATTATAAAAAGAGACATTTCCAGCTTTTTATCATTAGCAAATACATAGCGAAAACATTGGTTGACTGCTTCGCGCATACGAGGATAATTACAATTCAGCATATACACAAGCAGTTGAGCAACATTTTTAACATAATTGAAGTAAGGATGGGCGGTAAGAATCTCGCACATACTGTGCACAGACACTTCAGCCATCTTAATAGCCTGAGGTGTTTTGTTAGCCTGGCCACGTCGATTTACTGCCGCCGTTAATTTCTCCAAACGTTGTAAGAACTTTTTAAATTGTTGCAGCAACGCATTTTCATAGGTTACTCTCTCCAAGGTAGCCTTGCGCACATGCTGCATTTTAGTATCAACCTGACCCACACGATATTCCGGTAATATATCTTTAAAAATTTCTGTTAAAGAAACTAAAGCTAACTTTCGTATAGTCAGCAAATTAATTGATCCCGTAGAAGTCGTTTCATCCATAAGCTCAAATAAAGCTTTAAAATTTCGAATTTTATCTTCAGGTCGCTCCAAAATACCTGAACATATAATGCCTATACGAAACTTTTGGCGTTCAATTTCCTGCTGGCGAACTATTAATAAATCAGTAGTTGTTATTACTTTGTTTTCTGGGTTAATCGAAGCAATGTTCGCATCCTCATCATCAACAACGTCTTCATCGCTATCCCCATAGAGCTCCTGTTCTAGCACATTGTCCTCATTTCTTTCCTCCTCCTCTTTTTGTTTCTTAATGCGTTTTACTTTCGCCTTATAATCTACTTCTGCGGATCGGGCAATAATATCACCTTCGCGGCTTTTGATAGGCAATAGATTCACTTTCACCTTTTTATTCTCCAATTCTTCTGCGGTTTTACTTGCATATTGCTTTTCTAAGCTAATAGAATGTTTAAGATCTTCATGGTTTTCTTCCCCTATTTCCTCTACATATTTACGTTTTCTTTGCTTAGAATTTTTACTTAATTGCAAATATTCCAAATCTTCATCTTCCAACATATCAGCTACTTTATCCACTATATTATCGCCATCCTCTTCATCACTTTGATGTGTTAAATTTGGGATCCGTGTCTCCGGTCTATTCTGCCGCTTTTTTTGGGCTAAATTATCTTTTTTCCTGGCCTTTTGTATAAAAACGTTTTGTGCTTTCTCCTTCGCAGCTTTCTGTTGAGCTAATTTTTGCTGCTGTTGTTTGCTTTGTGGAACCTTTTTGTTTTTAAGATGAGCGGCTCGTTTAACGGAACTAATTTTTACCTTTTTCTATAAATTAAAAAAAAAGGTGAGAAGGAAAGAATGAGAATTTTTTTCTTAACGCGGAGGATCAAATATATAAGGTATATACCATTCCCATTTTTAACTAAAAAAAATAACTTTTTATTAATTTTTTCTTTTATTATTTATTTATTACTAATCCTTGTTATTAATTTCAAATAATTATTTAGAAATTGTTAACTCAAAGCCGTATTAAAAAAAATAAAACCGCATGTATTGACAGTGTGGCCAAGCTATTGCCAATATTGCCATGTTAAAGGTGACCGCACTTTCACTTAATTTTAATGACAAATGTTATCTTTTGGCTAAGACAATTGTTTTGATAGTAGTACATGGCAGTGAAACAATATTTATAATGAAATTAAACTTTATTGCATTTTATTGAAATTAAATAGAATATTAAAATTAAAAGAAGCAAAATTCGTTAATTTATCAAATTACTTTTTAAGGTAAAAATATTAAATAACAATAATGCACTTTTATCGATAATTATACCATACCATCACTAATAATATAGATATTATAATATAAACAATAATATCCTTTTCTTATAAATTATTTAAAGGTCTTATTCATTTAGGCAAATTAAAAAATAGATTATTTTAAATTTCAACAGATTGAAATAGAAAATGTCTGGGGATGAAGAGGATTATATGTCCGATAAATTTCTAAATGGGTAAGCACAGAGTAATGCTAGAATTAATTTAATAATTTTTAATATGTACATGTTTAGTGGAGAAGAAAGACCTAGGTTAATTTACAATCGGGCGAAAAAGCGGGAATTAGCCGTAGTCGAAAAACAAGAAGAAGTAATTAAAAATCAAAAACGTAGCAAGAAAGAGCGTTTGGGTTTTATGGACAATGAAACACTGCAGGATGCTTTAAAGAAGCCGTTATCAAGCGATAATAAAGGTTTTCAAATGTTAGCCAAAATGGGCTATAAGGCGGGCCAAACATTGGGAAAAAGCATAACAACTGCTAACAAAGAACAGAAGTCCGCAACAGAACCAATTGGTATAACATTAAAATGTGATCGGCAAGGTTTAGGTAGAGAAGCGGCTTTAAAAGAATTAAGAGAAAAACGTCGAGAAATAACGCGAAAGCGTTTACTAAAACAAAATGATGGAGAAATTAGTTTAGAAGAATACCGGAAAAGAGCTGCACAAAAAGCAGAAGAACGTTCAATATTAAATGCTTTAAGGTAAATTCTACAGCATCAAGTTGATAAGTATCGTCTAACTTATCAATCTATTTTAAAACAAATTTTTCTTCTTCCGCTTAAAGAAAGTGCCAAACAACCTGTGAAAATTTAGATCGCGCAGCTCAAGTCGAAAAACCTGTGTATTGGTTTTGGTATGAAAAGGAAACAGAAGATCTTGAATCAACCGAAAATGCTATTGAGGAAGATTACGCAGACGATGATTACACAAATGCTGAGAAACTAGAAATGCTTACAAGTTACTTACGCATATCGTATAGATTTTGTTACTGGTGCGGTATACGTTACGAAAGTGATGACGACATACTTGGGAACTGTCCCGGTGTTAACAAGGATGACCATTGAATGTAAAATTTGTCCTAGATGTTAATAATATAGTTATGTATATTTTAAGCTTTATATAGTCTTGTAAATATATAAAAATTTGAAGATGCGCTTACAATTGAACTATTTCCTTAATATACATAAACGAATACTTAATATACATAAACGAATAAGGAAAGTAAGTCGAGAAAAAATTTTATCAATTTATACATAAAACGGAATGCTGCTAAACACGTCCATCTAGTTTTTGTATCAGGTCGTGACATTTTTCAATAACGCTATAAATAAACGGGCGTTCCATGGGATCCATACGTAACATATAACGTATTAAATCATGGATATCTTGCGAGTAAATGTTTTCGTCAGGAATGTTGATGTTCCCACTTAATACCGCCAAAGCTACACTGTCGCCTTTTTCGTAAATGGGATCGAAAGGGCAATGAAAGAAGCACATAGCATATAAGACACAACCTAAGCTCCAAATATCTGTGCGTTCATCAATCGTACAATAAGATTTCACAGAAAATAATTCGGGGGCTCGATACACTATTGAACTACGTTCTTCCGCTTCATCTTGTAAGCGTTGCGCTTGTGTTTGACCGCAAATTTGTAGGCGGGCTTCAGTCATTGATCCTAAGTCCACAATAATGGGTTCAAAAGAATCGTTCAGGCAAATATTTGCAGTTTTTAGATCCCTATGGGCTAGTGGCACTGGTTTAGCATCGTGTATGGCCCGCACACCTTCGCAAATGCCCAGAAATATTTGCATTACCTGAGCTTCGGGCATGTGATCTCGTTTTTTAGCTCGCATGGTCAAATGATCTGCCAACGAACCGTGTTTATAGTAAGGCAACACTATATACAAATGACTGACGGCATTTATCACAATATCCGCTGATCCCTTTAACTCGAAATCGACAACTTTGATGACATGTTCTGAATCAATGCGTTGACAATTTTCAATTTCCCGTAAAGCTATATTCTGATCATCTACGCTATGGCAGGTAATCCTCTTAAGGGCATACAATTTTCGCGTAATATTATTCTCCGCAAGATCTATTAAACTGAAACCACTTTTTAGAAAATTAAAACAACAATTAATTGTCCAAAAAGATAATCTTCTCGTTTATTAATCATTTATATTACGCTTACCCTTGAGCTAATCTCTCGCGAACTACATATCTAGTTGAGTTGATGTTGATTTGCTCCTTCGAGCAAAAACAGCCACGTTTCATAATTAAAGTCCAACCGAAGCTATTCATTTTTATTATTCATATGTATTAAAATTTTCAACTCAAAACTAATTTGAATAAAAACATTTAATTGTAAAAATTTTTTTAATTTAATAATTAGTTAATAAGCACAACAACAATTTATAGCGAAATGCTAATATGAAATGTAAATAGAGAATTATGGAGAAAGGTAGAAAGAAAAAGAAGGACAAGGAAAGAAACGCAAAAAGCAATCAAACAAAAAAACAGCTGTGCAAAATAGCAGCTGTAACAGAGATCAGCTGACTTCTTAGCTGTTTCAGGAAATAAATGATAGTGGAGCTCTTTTTTATTTTTTTTGTAGAAAAATACTAAGTTTTAATAAAATGCTAGATAATAAAAATAAAAGTACAAATGCAAGCGAAGAAGAAACAGAATTATGGCAGGATTTTTTAAGCATAACACCTGATCCTCCCGAAAGGCGTGACAAATGTGAGAGCTGCAAGTGAGTTTGATTTGAAATTTTTGTTACTTTGCCTTTCTATTCAATTCAATGTTTTAGGCGTCCGCAGGTGGTTTGTTGGTGCCCTTCGCTACCCCATCCCCCGTTGATTGTTAAAAGTTCTGTAGTTATTTTACAACACCCAGCTGAAGAAAAACGTACTTTGAGAACTGCATTAATGTTGCAATTGGGCTTGAGTGCTGGTACTTGTGTAGTCTATAAAGGAAAACGTTTTCCCAGCCCCAGAAATCAACATGAACTTGAGCCCATTTTAAAGGCTTCCTATTCTTTGCTATTATATCCCAGTAAAACTTCTGTGCCTTTAGAGACTATAAAACAACAGATTATAAGTGGGTCAGTTCCTCCTCCTGGACCTCCTGCAACTTTTACTTTGGTATTAATTGATGGAACTTGGCCGCAGGCTAAAGCTATTTACGCGAGCAGTCCTTTATTACATCGAATGCGTCAAGTTAAACTTATAGCGGCTGGCTGTAGCGATTATATTATACGTACACAACCAACCGAAGGCTGTCTCAGCACTTTAGAAACGGCCGCTCAATCGTTAGCCCTATTAGAGGACAGACCGGAATTGCGCGAACTATTAGTTAAGCCCTTGCATATGCTATGTAAATATCAACTCGACAATGGAGCTGTAGAACATCAATCTAAGGAATTTCGTATCAAACAACAACAATACCCCAAGCAGATTGGTAAACGTTTAAACCGTTTACTGAATTATAGCGCTATTTGTCGAAAAGAATCCAAAGGAGCTGAAGTAGACTTGACAACCAGTATCTTATACTGCGAACAAGAGAAAACATGAAGAAAACGTTACCCTACAACCTACAACTATTTGGTGGATCAATTTTATATAAATCTAAAGACATGATTACAGAGTAAACTATGTATAACGAATCAATATTAAATAGAACGTTTAACAACTATCTTTGTTCTTAACTTGAGCATAGTTGGGGAAGGTTAAGTTGCGGTTATTGTTATGGCATAACGTTGTATTAATTAGTTCCGCATCTATCCATGATAAACTAAGCCTGCATACAATTTCTATATCTTTTTTTTCTACTAACGTGGCGGTGGCGGTAAGCCGCTAAAGTATGCATATGCAAGTGCATGATAAGTGTGCATAATAATGCTCATATATAAATAAAGTTGGAAATTGTACGCAGTTAGTTTGTATCAGAACTTGTGAACGTTCAGATTTATATTCACATCAATACTAATAATGCCTTTGGAGGCCTCCGCTGATTTGAAAGGTCCACAGTCTACCCGTATTGTAGTAATAGGCTCAGGACCGTCCGGTTTAGCAGCCGCTACGCGTTTAGTAGAAGCCGGATTTGAAAACGTTTTAATATTAGAAGCTGAAAATCGGATAGGTGGCCGCGTATATACCGTTCCCTTCGGCGATAACGTGGTGGATTTGGGTGCGCAATGGTGTCATGGTGAAAAGGATAACGTGGTCTACGAAGCTCTAAAGCGTTTGAATCGTTTAAATCTTTTGGAACACACTTCCGAAGCAGATCACAATATTAAACTTGTACGTTCCAATAAGGAGCTTGTAAGCGATGAAATTGCCTATAAAGTAATGGATTTAGTTCAAAGCATACCAATGGAAAAAGATGATTTTAAAGATTACGATGGATCGGTGGGCGCTTATTTAAATGAAGTTTTCTGGCGGGAATTCGAAAAACTAGACACTAAAATAGATCGTGTATTGGCTAAAGAGATTTTTGATAATTGGAAAAAAGAACAACTATCTGTCGATTCTGCTGATACTCTCTTCGAACTAGCATCCTCTAGTAAAGCGGATTATTGGGACTGCGAAGGAGATAATTTGTTACATTGGAAAGATAATGGCTTTCATTCAATTTTAAATATTTTACTGCATACCGAAAATTATCAAACGAATTTAGGTTTACTTAAGGACAGAATTCGATTCAATCATGGTGTTAAACATATTAACTGGAAGAGCGTGAAGCATGGAGTAAAAATCACTCTTTACAATGGCAAAGTAATAATGGCTGACCACCTTGTGTGTACCGTTTCGTTGGGAGTTTTGAAGGAAAACCATAAGATCATGTTCGAACCATGTCTGCCGCTTAGCAAAGAACACGCCATAGATGGCCTTAAGTTGGGCACTGTTAATAAGTTTTTCTTTGAATTTGAAAAAATGTTCTTACCTGATGACTGGCGGGGAATTGATTGCTTGTGGCGAGATGAGGATCTTGAAATATTACGAGAAACGGAGTACTTTTGGATGGAAGGTATTTCTGGCTTCTATGGTGTAGCATATCAGCCCCGTATTCTGTGCGGTTGGATTGTCGGTCGCCATGCTCGCTACGTGGAAACTTTAGCCGAAGAAGAAGTTCTGAAAGCCTTAATGTGGATGTTAAGGAAATTCTTAAAGTTCCCTGTACCAGATCCAATAAAGTTCATTCGCAGTCAATGGTACACAAATAATAATTTCCGCGGCACTTACAGCTACCGTACCCTATACGCTGATGAGTTGCGCACGGGAGCTTGGGATCTAGCGAAACCTATGACAGATGACGTTGGCAAACCCATTGTGCAATTTGCTGGCGAAGCGACTCATAGTCATTATTTTGGTACTGTTCATGGTGCTATCGAGACTGGCTGGCGGGAAGCAGATCGTTTGATTACTTACTACGAAATGAAGAAGACCTCGAAATGAATTTCTGACAAGATGTAATAGACAACAATACTTTTTTTTAAATGAAAGATGTGCATGTGATGCAAGTTTCAAATTGAAGTCCAGCAAAAATTTGATTATTTTATTTGGATCTTTTTTAAAGATAGCTTATCTTAAAACATTTGTGTTTTTCATGTTGTGTGTTTATGCTTTTGCTTTTGCTTGTTTGGGCAATGGTGGCATATTAAGTTTACCATTGAATTTGAATCGCATAGTAATTTACATAAGGTGTGGATATACTTAAAATGGTGTGGAACGACATTTGACGCTTCTAACGCTAAAGAAAGTCGCGTTATCTGCAAGGCTTGCTTGTAAATGATTAGTTTCCTGACATGCTTGATTGGTTAGTCCGACTGGTCCTGTAAATAATTATATTGTGATAATTGCAAACACAAAAAAAAAAATAGTTTAAACTCACCGAACAAAAAACATTCTTACGATGTTATTATTCATCATCCCATAAATGCTAGCGGACGAAAAATCGATGGTTATATAAGAAATAAATGATGGATAGACTGGTGATGAAGACGGCTGAGTGACACTGCCCGTTGCCGTCGTCCTTTTTCTTAATATTCTTCTTCTTTTTCTTCTTCATCTTCATCCGTTCTTTTATATCTTCTATATTGGTAGCGATTCTTTTCGACAATGGCTCATCGTGTACTTTGTCAAGTACCCAGTCCAACAGCTCGAAAACGTTGGTACAGATTCTGGGTTTCTCTGTTTGGCATCGATTTTCTGCACGATTTACTATCCCTGTTACCTGACCATTACAGATGACCGGACTGCCAGATGTAATCACACAATGATTACGGTTCTGTGCATCACCGTCCAACCGTATGCAGAATTGTTTCGTACTGAGCTGTTTTACATATTTCTTGCACTGTCGATAATCCCACAGAAGTACCGGCATTTCGTGCAATATTTTAGTCTTATTATTTTTTTCGAAAGTCATAACTTCGCAACGTGAACCATCAACTGGAAACAACGTGGTCGGCAAATTGATTTTGTATTGACGTTTACTAATTACTGGACTTTCAAGCTCAACTATGGTCACTTGAGTCTTTGTTGAGTAGTTGCTTGTGCTCTTAATTTGTATTCCCGTTGACCAGTCAATCCGGTTTCCATTAAATTTTGTGACTCCAGGTAGAACCTTTAGAAGTTTTTTAGGGTTACTCTCATCCAAGTGATCGGTAATTGCAAAATTTTCGCCTAAAAAGGTCATTACACCGAGCACTTCGTTCTTGCCTTCATCGCCATAGAACATGACGAAAGGCGTTAATCGAGAGTATCGCTCTTTCTTCATGTCCTTCTCTAATAATCCTTTTACGTCATTTATCCATTTTGCGTAAAAGTTCACTCTGCTACCATACACTACATCCATCGACTTTCCTTTGGCACAGCTATGATCTACATTTTGTTCGAAATAAATTCCATGAAACTCGTCGTTATATATGATGGGAGATCCTTCTGCAGTGCGCTTGTATATACAGAGATCGCGTGTACACTTCTCGTATGTCGAAGAGTCCGTACAATTGTGCAACACTAACAAGAAATTCAAAAAGGGGTATACGCCTTCCACTGGTCCACGGTTAAAGTGAGCATAAGAAAAATCGAGACTTGCTATGCGTGTATAAATAAGTGCGTCATTAGCCAGAAAGAATAGGTATGCGTCAAGCTTTGGTTGTTTCCGCCATTCCGTGATGTTTTTGCAGACCGGTGTGTATTTTTGATCTAGTGATTGACTAACCACAGGAAGTTTTGTAAAATTGTAGCCACCAGATTCCATGTTGAAGTTAATAGGCTTTTCGAGCTTTATTAATGCGATTTTATAATACCTCTTTCCGTCGCTTGTTTTTTTCATAAGGGCCGGTCTTTTGTCCGCGCTTACTGCGGTTCTCCATGGTATTACTTGACTTTTCCCCAAATTTTTCAGATCAAAACCGAGCACACAGTATCCTCTCGATTCTTTTCCATGTGAAAAGTCAGGTGCCCAGCTCGTTATGATGATGCGATCGGTCAGAATCCCCCCCAGCTGGTGATGTATTCCATTCTTTTCGCTTGCATCGTACCATATGAGGGATACAATGAAGCACAGCTTAGTTGTTGGGAAGAGGTGAGAACCATTACCGCGCCTTAGTTGAGACACAGTTTGAGAATGGTGATCTAGCTCCACACCAAGATTACTCTTTGCCACGCGCGACATTAGATTAGCGAAAACAATTATTATAACAGGAAAAAATGTAAAATATTTAAACATTTTTTCCAATCTTGGCGTTTTTCACAACGAATTCAAATTCAAATGAAAATTTTTGATGCGATAAAATTATTATATGAATGACGTTTGAAGTTCGTTCTGGTATGTAACGTAGTAGGCTTTCAAATAACTACAGTTTCCTGAATGAAAGGTAAAGAGAAAAAACAAAGTGTTGAACACAAACACAAACAGAAACGACGTTATTTTATATGATATATGTTTTATTAATTATATGAAAGTCGAAGTGTTCGGTACATGAAACGAAAGCTTTTTCTTTTAACAATTTGCAGCAAAAGTGCGCTTAAAAGGATCAATATTTTAAAATTACTTAACAATTGTGCGATTTCCTTTTTTGCGCTCATTTGCATTCTCCTCCTGCATTTCGCATTACTATTATTATTATTATTACTATTATTATTATTATTACTATTATTATTAGTGTGCAAGCAATGCTCGTCCATGCCTCTAATCCTGTAATTTTGGAATTCCTTTAAATCTCAGCACCTTCTTTGGTTCGGTGCTTCGTATAGCGTCTGGTGTGCCAAACCCTTGGTGTTTGATTTTGCGAAAAGCCTCGCATGCACACAGGATATGAAGGTTCATCTTCCTCGCTTCTGTATGAATTAGTATCAGAGACACCAAGTGATTTCAAGTGATAACCTGAGGGAACTACGACCCCTTTCTAACTGTGCTACGAAAGGTTCTATTACTACACCATTGAGTACGATTGAAAGCAAGTGGATCTGGTATTGGGAACGAAATAAATTTCCTCATTAACCCCATCAAAGCTTCCAAGACTTCTTCTTCGCCTACAGTTTCTACGGTTATCCAATCCTGCAAGAGCTGAGGCTGGTGGAGAATCCTAAAGAAACCTAGAACACCTTCTAATCAAAAATACTCGGTTTCACGTAACTTCGTAAGATCTTCCTCTACCCAAAGACAAATAAGGCTTTCCCAATCTTCCGAGGAAAAACTTATTAACGTTACACAATTTGAGTCCTTCTATGGCTCGGACTTTGTTTAATGGCAGTAGAGGTTTGAACATATGTTCCGAGTTTTCTTTTAACGGATCTAAACGGATCGTGCAATCAAAGTCATACTGAATTGATCAGCGACTTTCCAAAATGAAGGAAAAATTTATTTTCAGGCGCCACAAGATAAACTTTCATCTTCCAAATCATTAATATCTTAATCCTTCTAAGACGAATCAAAATAAAAATGAATGGCAAATACAAGCGAACTTGAACTATCCTTAGAAGAGAGATCCGGGATTGTTCAGTTGAAATGGCAGATAGATGGACGAATGCCGCTTTCTTCGGCGCGGAAGAGCAAATCGAACTTTGCTCCTAATCCCTCAAGCAACGGACAGTGCCGAAGCTCTCTTGTAACAAGACCCCCTCAGATCGCATTATCCGAACGTGCTTCTCCCTACTGCGCTTATTGGTGTACGAACTCGCAGGGCTGCTAACCCTAACCATTTTTTCCCAAGCTTACTTAAGCCTTTTTCTCGTCAGAAGTGACTTTTCAAAAAAATGAATCTACAGAACGAAGAAGCAATCACGTTTTCTAAAAAAAGGACAATATTTTTGAAAACCTTACCTTCCATAAAGCAACTTAAATACACCAACAGTTTACCTTATCATGTATAGAGCTGACCGTACGACGATCCTTCTAGATTCTCAGAAATAAAGTCTATTATATCTCCTTTCACAAATTCGTTCTCGCTTGGCTCGTCGTTGAAAATGAATTCGATTTTCAAAGGATTGATGTTCAGATATATATTATATTTTAAACTTTTATTCAAACGCAAATGTTTTTTTTGTTTTTTGTTTTTTAAATTAAAGAAATTTTTATATTGTTTCGATTTTGAGAAAATTTCCCGCACAATCAGCTCACGTTTGAAAAAATAAGCAAGCACAAGAGCCGAGGTATCTCAATACACGCACATATTTGCTCTAAGAATAAATTAATAGATTTTTTTGCGTCGCTTTGCAGAGGAACGTCACTCACTCGAAGCGCTTACGTTTTCTTCGCTTGTCTTTTGATTAAACTGAAAAAGTTTTCTATGCATTAAGAAAATCGAACAAACTTTTCAAATCCGGGTAACTAGATTTTTTCTTTTCTTTTCAGACAATGCACAGTTGTAGTAGAGCTTACTCTGTCAAAAAAGTTCAGGGAATTTTTTAAGCAATAATTAATATTCTTTTATATGCAGCGTTATTAAAAGACCGAATCGTGAATCTTGACGGCGCAGAGTATCGTCCCGCCTGCATTCGAACGAAGCTGGACTTCTTTCCGAATCTTTATTCATATATTAGATATATTTATTTATATATACATTTATCCTTTCTATCGTAATTGGAATTGTTTTGTAATCGTCTAATACACCCAACCGCAGACCGCACACTTTAGTTCGAGCATAATCTAAGTTTGATAAATATTCTCTCTCGCTCTCCTGTTCTCACACATATAGCTTATGCTAATGATAGAAAATGCACTTTTGTATAAATAGCGTTGATTATAAAGCTTAACAATACTTTGTTTTGAAACTTTTAATAATAAATACGAGAGGACAATGGCTTTAGTGACTTCATCACTTGTACAAACACCTCAAAGCGTGCGGGTGGTAGTGATAGGTTCAGGACCTTCCGGTATAGCGGCTGCTACTCGCCTAGTGGAAGCCGGTTTCAATGATGTCTTGATATTGGAGGCTGAGAGTCGTGTTGGTGGTCGCATTTACACGATACCCTTTGCCGATAGCGTTATTGATTTAGGCGCTCAATGGTGCCATGGCGAGAAGAATAATGCGGTTTATGAAACGTTGCAACGTCTGAATCTTCTAAATCTATTGGAAACTACCGGCGATACATATTTTAAATTTAAATGTGTCCGCTCCAATAAGGATATTGTGCCAGATAACGTAGTTTCAAAGCTAACTGAAATTTTTTATCAAATAATGCCGTCTAGAGAAGATGAACTAAAATCGTACGAAGGATCGGCAGGTGCAATAATGACAGAAATGTTCTGGAAGGAAATTGATAAACTGCCTGAGAAGCCGGATCGCACTGTCGTTAAAGAATATTTTGAAACTGCAAAAAAGTCGAATTTATCCTTAGAAGCTGCTGATACTATGTTCGAAGTTTCAACTTCAAATTCGTTGCAATTCGAGACCAGTGAAGGCGATCAAAATTTGAATTGGAAAGACAAGGGCTATCACACATTTTTGAATCTTTTGCTGAAAACTGATGATTACAAAACCAATTTGGGTTTATTGGAGGACAAAATTCAAGTTTGTCAACGTGTCAAGCACATAGAATGGCGACATGAAGACGGAATAAAAATTACTCTCTTTAGTGGGAAAATTATCGTGGCGGATCATGTTGTATGCACCACTTCTTTGGGCGTCTTAAAGGAAAGCCATAGATCTTTTTTTCAACCCTCATTGCCGCTTAGCAAAATTCGGGCTATAGAAGGACTTAAGCTGGGTACTGTTAATAAATTTTTCCTGGAATTTGAAAAACCTTTCGAGCCCGTCGACTGGGTAGGATTCAATTTCCTATGGTTAGAGGAAGATCTCATGGCGTTACGCGAAACTGAACGCTTTTGGTTAGAAAATGTCTTCGGTTTTTACAGAGTAGCCCATCAGCCTCGACTTATGCAGGGTTGGATTGTTGGTCGTCATGCCCGTTATATGGAAACGTTAAGTGAAAAAGAAGTTCTCGAAGCTTTAATGTGGTTATTGAGAAAGTTTTTCTCACTTCCGGTCCCGGAACCCATAAACTTCACACGTACGCAATGGTATACTAATTGCAATTTTCGCGGCACTTATAGTTTGCGAACTATGTACACAGATGAATTACGTACCGGTGCTTGGGACTTGGCGGCACCTTTGTTAGACGACAATGGCAAACCCATTGTGCAATTTGCCGGCGAAGCAACGAACAGTCATCATTTCGGCACCGTTCACGGTGCTACAGAAAGTGGTTGGCGCGAAGCTGATCGCTTGATTAATTTTTACCGAGAGAAATCTCTTACAAAGTAATCCTTTTTAAACAATGTTTATAAAGAGGCCCAAATTTCAGACTTGAAATGAATTATTATATATTTAATAAAGAACTCCATGCAAGCAAAAAGAAATTTATTTATTTATTTTTATACCTTACACCATTTGTGGTATAGGATATATTAAGTTACTGCAGACGTATGTAACGCGCGGATGGGCTTAAGATAGAACTACCTTTTATTATACCAATCGATTTGGAATCATGATCTGAATTGATCTAAGCCTGTATGTTCGTCTCACGTCAGTCCATGTATACTTCTGTTCAACCTACAGGTGGCAATTTTTGAGATATTTTGGTGCAATTTGATGCAGTTATGAGTTTTGACACAAGGACGAATGCTTTGAAAAATTTTCGGATTGGTCCGCTTTTTCGATCACTCCCCGTATGACGCCCTATTCTGAAAAGTCGTTATATGGAAAAAAGTTTTAATTTTCAAAATTTTTCGGCAAAAGTGTCTAAATAGTAGTATTTCGGCATGAAAACTTTGAACCGGTTGGGGCAATTTTTGAAACTGAGGTTCGTATGACAAAAAGGTATAATTTTCAATGCTCCATGATAGAAACTATATCATAATAGTAATTTCACATAAAAAATCCTACCCACCACGGATTTTCACGAATTGATCCTTTGTAGAGTAGAAAAGTCTAAGTTTTAAGACGTGATGATGAAAATTTGCCCCTAATAGTAATTTCATAAAAAAAATAAACTCCAAAAAATTTGGAGCATCTACGCCTATTTTTGGATCCTGCCCTATGTAAGGATTAAACTTGTATTACATTAGATTGTGTTTGGCCCTGTCTCCCCACAAATACGCTCATCAAACATATGCCTTTATATAGAAACCAGATATAATTTTTGAATTCATTCTATAAAAAAATACGAATTATGTTAGACGATGCGGTGTAGGGTATTTAAAGATCGGCCTTGCCCGACTATAATGTTCTTACTTGTTTTTTCAGAAAGAAATGGTTGCATTTCGAACGAATCGCTTGGTAGATACTTTAAGAAAAGTTATATTAAGACGTAATGCGGCGTTTCATTGCTTCGCCTTGTTTTGTTTCCATAAAAGTCAGCTCTTTACAATAGGGAATCCTATTTCCGAATTCGTGCCGGTAACAATGGTCTGCTGTCGCTCTCTTACATCATCGTTAATTCTTGAGATAACAATAACTATGTTCGATGTATGCCCGCAAAGGAGCAATGAAATGACGGATTTGACAGAGATAGAAGTTTTTAAAATGGTGTTAATCTATGCCTTGCCAACATTTGAAAAGGCTTTCGATTTGAGAAGAAGCGTCCTTCTCCTTAATAAAGTAAGACGACCACGTAAAATAGGAGAATGGTAGTAAGCAACGATAAGTGCAACGAAAGCTTGGTTTTTTTTTTTTCTAATTTATAAAAAGGAAATCAGAAAATACTGAACAGATAATGTTGATGGTATTATTGAAGTGTTTTTTTCTTTACCTTGACGAGCAACACAGATCAGTTGCGAGCTTCCATTAAAACCTGTGAAGTGAACTTGGTTCGGAAACATTTCCCAATTAAGGGATATTCTTAAGACTTATCCCCTGCTTCAGTCATATTTAGCAGATCAGCAGCTCTGCAAAATTGCAGATGTGCGAAAAAGGGGTAAACAGGTATTTCTTTTGGAACGAGGAAGAGTCTACTACGCGGGCATCCGCAAGCTATCCGATAAAAGGCGAAAGAGTGATAGTGAATATTTCGACGATTCAACTTTGTTTAAATAAAGTTTAATTTTATTAAAACAAGCACAGAATATATTTGCACACCTAACAACAGCGCACACCTAATAATTGTTTAGATAGATATTTTTATATACTATACCACTTGTGGTATGAGGGTATATCGAGTTCGTGCGGTTACACCGAATTGCTTCTTGAAGTACATAAGTTCGTCTATCCGTCTGTACGCCTTATGTTTTCTTGTGTTCAATCTACAGGACCTAATTTTTAAAATATTTCTGCCATCTTGAACTATTTTCTGGATCCTATCCTATATAAGGATTTTCACGAAAACTGTTTCTCTATAGGGCAGAGAAGTCTAAGTTTTTATATGTTATGATGAAAATTGACCCATAATAGTAATTTGATATAAAAGTGAACGCTACCACCAACTTTGGACCAATTACTACTATTTTTGGATCCCACCCCTGTATAGAGATTTTCACAATAATTTCTTTTTTTTTTAAGACAAAAGAGTCTAAGTTTATGGTGCAGAGTATTTCATAGTTAACCTACTCCCAACTATAATGCTTTGAAACTTCTTAGCCAATAATTTTAATTGTTAAGTTAATTATTAAAATAAGCAAATAAATAAAAATGGATAAGAATCTCATAACTAATGTGGAAAAAGCACTGAAAGAGTGGACAACATTTAGGCGTTTTTTTTTCCTCATTTTTTGTTTTTAATCGCTTTTATTTTTCGATTATTTTTTAACACAAATAAGACGATCTTCAACTACATTTGGTTAACAGATGTACAGCAGCAGTGCGTAGATAAATAAATGTTATACAGGCTTGTTTCTAGCGTCCACAATAGCTCTTAGCATTAGGCACTTGATTATAGCATATAAACGTACGCAAGAATTGGTTTCTTTGCCTTTATAATAAAATGTATATAATTATTAATATTAATATAATAAAATATATATAATAAATTATATATAATTCGTTTATATATTCGTTTTCGAAAAAAACGTAATACATATTCTAGGAAGGATTTATTATTGTTTGTCTGCCCATAAGCATGACATATCTTAGGTAATTTCTCACATCCCCTATGAGCTATCGTAGAAGACGCGTTGTCTTATTATTTCATATGACTGGCTCCGTAATATGTAATCCCCACTCATTCTTCACAATTTTTATACCCTGCATCATTTGTGTGGTACAAGGGTGCGGATATATGTACCATCCGGAAGTCACTTCTGCACTCTTTGAAAAATAGCAAAATTCAATATAGAAATCAAACTAAAACTCTATAAATCAGTCTTAGACAGTCCTCAACAGTCCGATAACGAATTGTTTTTAGTCTTATTGGAGGCTTTAGTTCAATGAAGAGGATTTCCTTCCACCCATTTGATTGATTATTTTGTTAATAACCTAGAAGTTGTCACCTATCTATTCCTATAAAGGTCGTATAATCACTGTCGGTGTTACATACATCCGCAGTAACTTAATAACTAATTTATAAAAAGACTAAAAAATAGTAAATTTTCATAGGCGCGATTAAGTTTTTTCTATTTTCATTCATGTGTAAGAAACTCAAACACGATAACCCAAAGTTATACATACACACACACACAAACAGCACGCGTAAGAAAAAGAAGAAAAATATACTCTCAGTATTGCATTTTGTTCAACGACTTGATTGACTTACTTTTCTCTTGCTCACAAATCTCTATAGAATCACCAGTAGCAGGCCACATATATTTACGTATTTTAGCGTCACTTAATTTCCAATTTTTTATAAAACCAGATTTTTCATAGAAACAACGAAGAAAACACTGAAATTTTATAGTATTTTTTTTTATTTTAAATATAAAAAATGTATTTGTTGCTCAATCCTAAGCTTACCATGCCAGTCTTATCCGTTACATCTGGTAAGGAGCCAGTGGAATTGAAGCTGGTTAAGTAAACTTAAAAAAAGAAAAATTTGATATTTTCTCTTATTTGTATTTTAAGGGGTAAGACCATCGCAAATGCCTATTGCAGCCTAAATGGTCCCTGACATAAAAGCCACATGCGGACCTAGCGAAATATTGAATAGACAAAAAATTTGAATTTTCGAATAAAATTATAGGACGGTATACGGACACTTGAAACTTTAAAAGCATTTTTTGCGTGGCAAGCAGCATGACTTGAATAATTTTCATTGCAATATGTTTAAAGCAACATTCTCTGGAGAAATACGTAGGACACGTTCGATAAGACAATGTAAGCAACTTTTTTTACGCGGATTTATAGAAGATCAGCAGGAGTGAGTTGACTTAGAGCCATCTTTTGCCATATCACAATCACTTGCTAGAATCGATTTAAGCTTCTCCGTCTGTCCGTCCACCTGATGTCCTTCAACGCGATTTGTGTTCAACCTATCATTTCAGATGAGATTCGGTACACTGGTGTGTTTTGGCCAAACGATCAACATTATTAAGAATGTCTCGGATGGGAGCTCTTTTTCGACCACTTCCCTTATAGCCCCTTATAGTGAAAACTCATTTTGCAAAGTAGCGTAGGCTATTTAAGGACAATGGTTTTACGTGTTTATTAATGGAAGAGTGCATCGATTTTTTTCGAGTATTCGCCATTCACATAGAAATCAATATTTGCCAAAAATGGCAAGTATATCTCGAGATATACGAAAGTAGATTAAATGATTTGTTTTAATTCATACTCGCTAGGTGCTGCAGATATTCTTAAATTGGTAGTGCTCGGTGCTTCTGTGCTATCTTTTTTTCAATATTTTCCAGTTTTTTTTTTGTTTTTTTTTTTTTTAGTATTTAAATAAACGTTTAATTATCTCCCCAAATATTGTTATTCTATTGCATATCCTTTAAATCAAGAAAAAAAAAATTATATAAAAAAAGCTTTTCTTTTATTTTTTAAGTTGTTACGGTGCTCCTATTCCCTAAGCGGCCTGCAATTCCCCGACAACTTACCGGTTGGTATTGAAAAGCTCGAATTACATTCTTCAATAACATCATCGAAATCCACAGTGTCTGCAGCTTTCATGGTAACACTAACGTCAGCGGAATTCGTAAGTGAATTTTTACGATTTTGAAGAAATTTATCCTCACTTACAAGATAAATATCGCCATTGTATACGGGAGTTCGATAACTCAAAGTAGAGTTTAAGAGAAAATTTATAAAAATAATAAAATGCAATAAACTCATAACGATCGAGAATACTAACTACTAAGGGCGAAGCAGAGAGTCTTTACTACTGAGCACCGGCAAATAGTGGATGAATTTATACTGTAAAGCTAAACGGAAAGTATTTATATGAACTGCATTCAATGTAATTTGTTATGATTCTTTTATTGATAAATATAAATAGGAAATATATATATATACATATATATATACATATGTATATGTATACATACGGTAAATAATTGATTTTGTTTTTTCACAATTATTTTCAATTACCATAATTTTATCTATATTGTTATTCTATACGCTTTAGAATCACTCTCGTGCCATTTAATTGTATTCTATAGGTTTGCGTGTGTGTGTGTGTGTAAGTGTGAATAAACACATGAAAGTATTGTTTACATTATAATCGTTTCAATATTCAATTTCGCTTAGTAATTTGCTGAACACAACTTGCAGGAAATGAAGGAGACGGGACACATATCTAGCCATAAGTAACACAAAATTCTCTTTCAACATAAACTAGAAACGGCAAAGAGTAAAAAAAAGAGAGGAAAGATAGCAATTAGAAATAAGAAATGAATAAAAACAAGTAAGAATATTACAGCGAACCATGGCCCACCATTCGATAATTGTCGAACATAATTTCGTTTAGCACAGTTATTCATGTAACTGATTTTTCAACATACAGCTCTATCTGGGGAAATTGTCGGAAAAGTGGTCCAATCTGAATCATTTTCAAGAATTCAAACAGACAGACGGACAGACGGATAGACAACCCTAGATAAACTCGGAATCACGTTCTCTGTACAAAAGGCGGGCCAGCATAATAGAAGATGGATCCTATCTCAAGCACGGCTGGGTTTTGTAAAATAAAAACAATTTTAAGTTATTTATAGAAGAAAGTGCTTTTTAATTGAACGTTAATTAGAAAGACAAAAAGGAAAACAAAGAAAATTAATTTTTCAGTTTGCTTTTCGGTGAAGATTGAGACGTTTTTGCTTAACGCAAAGAGTATTTTATTTGTTGTTGTAGGTTATTAGGTAATGCAACGGGAACTTAGAGCAATGAGTATTTAGTTAATAGGGTAGGAGGATAAAAAAAGTCTCCACGGGCTTATTACATGTAATATTAATCTGGTAATAAAATTTGTTATAAAATTTACTTAGTTTTTATAAAATAATTTTAAACTAATTTTTTAATAATTTATTCCTTGCAAAATGGATTTTTGTCTTAAATAACTCTATGCAATGTCCACGTTGCATCCAAACGTCAAACTTTACCACCCCAGGCTCTTTTCACCAAATAGGAACCTCTTTCGGCTATCATCACGGCAGGGGCATGAGTGTTACCAGCCGTAACCTTAGGCATTATGCTGGTATCCATTACTCTGAGGCCGCGTATACCGTGAACTCGTAACTCATGATCTACTACAGCCATGGGATCATGGCCAGGTCCCATTTTACATGAGCCTGCCTGATGGTTTTCTGGTCCTGTGTTTTGACGCACAGCACACTCCCAATACGCCTCGGTTCCAAATGTAAAAGATTCACAACCCTCGGCCACTGTTCTATCCAAACGCATCCCGTATTGCCTTAAAGGTGACGTCTGAGATAATTTAATGGCAAATTTAATGCCTTCTATTAAAACCTTAACATCCCTTTCATCGGTTAAGTAATTAGCCACAATTTTGGGTGGATCTAAAGGATCCGACGATGTCAACGTTATATAACCTCGGGATTTGGGATTTAAGACTGCCGGGAAAATTTGTATACTACGAGAATTATTTGATAAAAGCTCTCCAACTTGGCCTGTGCGTGCACAGCTTGCTAAATAACCACCAAAATAATATTGAATATCGGGTACACCCGGCCGGTCGGCATAGCGAGTACTCATCTTAGCGGTGACATCAGAAACTCCTGTACCGGACATTAGACCGTCACGAAATAGTAAATATTCCATAGCAGTCGCCCAATTCAAAGGAGCGGTATCGGCATCATCGATGAAAAAGTTGGTAAAATATGCCACGTGATTATGGAGATTTTTACCCACTCCCGGTAAATCGTGCACAGACCTCACGCCTACCTTTAAAAGCAAATACGTTTTATTTTGTAAAAAGAAAAACAAAAGTCGTCTCACCTTTTTTAAATCTTCTTTAGGACCTACGCCACTTAAGAGAAGAATTTGCGGCGAGTTTACTGCACCACCGCTTACTATTACCTCTTTTTTAACCAAAATTTTACGCATACTACCGTACTGGTCGATTACTTCCACGCCCAATACTGTCTTGCTATTCGGTTGTATTAGAACCTTAGTTACTGTTGTATTTAATAAAATATGTAAATTGTTACGGTGTCGCGCGGGCCTCAAAAAGGAACGGGCCGAACTCCAACGTATACCGTTTCGTGAGGTCATCTGAGCTATCATAAATCCCGTTGTATTGCGACCGTTCAAATCGTTTACCGAATATCCTAAAATTTGATTAGAATTTAATTAAATTTAATTAAAAAAAAAAAAAAAAATTTTAGCATTGATTTGTTACCCATCTCTTCACCGCCCTTTAAAATAGCATAAGATAGGGGAGGATTGTAAGGAAACCTTGATACAGGCATTAGGCCACCTTTAGCATGATATTCTGTGCCGACTTCATTCAATTGCTGATTATCTTCGGATTTCATAAAGAACGGCAGCACTTCTTTATAACTCCAGCCCGGATTACCCATCGCCGACCAGTCGTCATAGTCTTCGGGATTACCACGTATATACATCATGCCATTTAAGACCGATGTACCGCCAAGCACTTTGCCACGTGGCCAGTAGCAACGTTGCTCTTCAGCCGAGAGGCAAGCCATTTTCTCCGGTTCAGTATTGTAACGCCAGTCAATGTCGCTACCTATGAAATTTAGGAACATAGAGGGTATTTGAGCACCTACCGGTTCATCGCCACCTTAAAGGAAAAAAGAAAATCAAAATCTGTATAATTTTAATGTTTTCTTCTTTTTCTTTAAAACGAATTACCAGTTGGTTTAGATTAAATTAATACCTAATAGGTAGAGAAAGAGTTTTTATATGGAAAAAATTGGCGGATTTCACTATTTCTTGATGATCGAAAATCGATGAAAGGTAGGAACTTTGGTGGTGGCACCTCCTTCTGAACCCTCTCCTACACAAAAAAGCTTCTTATACAGGAAATAAGTTTTCATTTAGCAAGACAGAGGTAATGTTGGATTTCCTATGATGAAAATCGATTCAAAATAGTGATTTACTATATACATTTGTTATGGTAAATTTGAAGCACATTGCTCTTCCAGCACTATAAGTTGTCATTCGTACGACCGAACAAAAGTTTTATTCACTTTGTTATTGTGATGTATTTATTTATTATACCCATCGCCGAAGGATGGCGGGTGGAATGGATGATGACTGGTATTCACTTTGCGAAAACGCTTGCAAACGCCCAGAAGAAATCTTCAGAGACCCCACAGAATATATGCATTCTTGATTAGCATCGAACTGTGAATCGATTTAAGATTGTCCGTCCGTCCGTCCGTCCGTCAGCTAATGTCTGTTGTAAACATTTTCCTGGCCGCAAGAATCGATATCAAATTTGGCATTTTCAGAACCATCGGAATTTCTTACACACAGCTTGGTATTGAAATCGAAAGACACGACCACAGCACTACCTCTGCTTTTCGAAACGAATAAAAGGGAATAAAAAGTTCAAAGGTTCAAATGATGGACAGCGTTTTATTGTTACTATTTGTTGTTTCTTCTAACCATTCCGGATACTTTTTACACAGATTTAGCTTTTAAAAACAGTCTACTGAATGTTAACTAAAGTGTCTTATTTCTTATTCACCCCCGTCATCATTGAAATATCCTCAATTCGTTAGTCTTTCGACCTATCTTCTCATAGGAAATTTGCGCGTCTACCAATCTTCCTATGGGCCATATTTTTGCCCCACTTTCTCTCTACCTAATAAATTTAATTTAGCCTGAGTGTTTAATATTTAGGCTGTAAAAGTCTATTGAAACCATTTCGAATGCGATTATTGAAGAGTATCCGGATCACCTTTAACTTCTACTTAAGACGTTTCAATATCAATAAAACCAATATCACCTCTAAGTAATATAGGGTATAAATATATTGCTATTATAAGAAATAAAAATTAATTTCTTGTAAAATAAAAAAAAAAAACGGTAATTAATAAAAGCAAACTTGTTTCTTTGCTCTTTTATGCAATTTTTAATGAGATAATAATTTATAAAAATTACTATAAAGTTACAAGAACTTAGGTCAGGTAATGAACATTTGCTGAGTTTTAAAATTCAACAATAAAAGATTTGGCTCTTGGGGACTTGCCAACAATTTTTTTAATTTGTTTCTTGATAACAAAATAAAGCTAGAATCAATTCAACTTGTCGTATGACACGGGGCCGATCGGCATTTGTTAAGAAGTTGCATAAATTAAAATTTAACGGCTTAGCAAGTGGGATGGAATGTCAATTTGCATCAGTCAGTGGTAAATACAAGGAGTACTTTAGCTGGTTTTTGATGAAATCACGTTCAGTTTTGATAAGATCTTCGGTTGTCACCGAATTAGATTAAGAACGTGAAGCGATTGCCCATTGATTCATTCATCAATTACATCGACGTGCTCCAAGGTTGAACAAATTTCTCGTTGTTCGTGCATGTTGTGTGTAAAACTATTTGACCTAAGCTTAATTCAGTGGCAGAGAATAACTTTAACTCATCATAAAAGTAGCATTTTAAACTCGTGCGGTGCTCATAAAACAAATCACTCCGAACACGTTTCATCTGCCTTTCAGGCATGAAAGTGACCTGATATTGATATAATGTATCTTACACGTCGGGGTTGTTAGCAGATGATAATAATGAACGCTTAATGTGGTCAGTTGGCTCTTTGTTTGATATTTTTACATTTTGCCTTTCACTCGTTTCTAGGAGATATTTATACTGGGTTTTACGTCAAGCTCTCTTATGGGCTGTAAGTCAGTCGATAGAGCGAGGCCTGCTAGGTGCCCTTAGCTGGAAGTACTTATGTAGGATTTTAGATCAAGTTATTTTATAGACTCCAATTTACATTTTCGCTTCCACACCAGACGTATTTATAGACAAGTTACGATCAATTTTCAATCAATATTTTGGATAATTTCCTACACTCTTTCGTTCCTCACAGCAAGTTTGAGAGGTGCATAAATACAATTCTGGCTATCGGAAGCATTACTGTGGGTGGATCACATTGCTTTTTAGCTGTCCATCTAAGTTCTTGCAATTACGATCATTTCAATAGCAGACGACAAATAGTGGAAAGAAAACATGGATCAACTTGAATCGTGTGATTAAGAATGTAGTTTATGGCGACTCCAATGCTTATACATATTTATGTGTACTGTCACATTGCACATCGTCGCGGTTTATTGTCAACTATATATATGTATAAATACAAAACTCCTCCTACTTCGCCTCGCACCTATTATTTCGCATTAGATATCCATATAAACGTACATATAAACGTTTTTATTTGTAAGTGTATGAACTAATGATGCTATAATTATGCAAAAAAAAAAGCGAAAATTATAATATATTTGTAATTGAGGCTGTATGTGTAATTGTTAATTGAAAACTTTGACTGGTTCTACAACTTAATTTGATGTAAGTTATAGAAAGAGTTTGTTCTTTTAGACAAAATTTCATAATTTCAACTCCCCGACTAATGAAAGACTGTCGAACATAAAGATCTTTGCAATTCGTTATTCATATTACTCAATAAGAAATCTGCAGTGCTAATTGCTTGGTAAAGTAAATCTAATAAACTCTTTGTAGAGCATGCAAAAAACGAAAGACGAAGGGACAGACATTTGCAATGTGATTACATCATTCAGGCTAATCAATAAGGACTCTGCAATGTTCGGCAAACTAAATCTAATAATCCCCTTTGCAGAGCACAAAAAAAAAGGAAAGACGAAGGGACAGACATTTGGAAGGTAATTTCATTATCCATGGTAATCAATAAGGGCTCGACATATTTAGTAATTGCTATGCTATATAAGACAAAAAACGAAAAGAAAGACGGACAGTCAAACATTTATCATTTGCAATTAGGACTCCCTAATGATTATTATTGTAATGATGGGTTCAAATTTGAGCATTGTCGACCCTCTTGACAGTCGTCACTACAACACAACATCATTGGTATTGTAAACGTAATTCATGTATTAGTACGACAATGACAGACAAATATTGAGCTAAAAAAAAAAAAAGGCTTAATTGAATATACGATAATTTGAGAATAATTTACATAATATTAATATAAACTCTTGTACCGGCTTCGATAAGTAAAACCTTCCATTGCGGTATTTCGGATAAACGTGAAGCTACCACCGAACCAGCCGAACCGCCGCCAACTACAATAAAATCGTACTCATAATCTGGTTCTGAGCGAAACTGGAAATAAAAGCAAAGCAGAGAAAAAATATGATACAATTGAATTAACTCTACTCTAATATGAAAATAAGTTAAGTTTATTACACAATAAACTCTAGCTTAGACTGGGTGTAGATAAAGTGAAACATAAATATTTGAAAGACTTACCCTTGAACTAGCGCGACCACAAGGATCTTCAAGATCACATTGCGAGCGTACAAACACTTCCAATAGGCCCATAAATAACATGAATGCATTGCCACCGCATGTTGAGGCCAATGTCGGACCCGTAGGCACCCCCACCAAACAATCACATTTGCCACTGGACATGACTTCGCCTCAGTAAAACACTATTCAACTTTGTTCGAGTTTTCGTTAGTGATTGTGTTTGCAGCTCTCTTGTTATGTTCTTTTTTTTCTTTTTATTTAATGGCTTAATGTTGTAGCGGCTTTTGGTCAACTGCAGTGAAAAAATTAAAACAATAATAAACTTATAGCTTTTGTTTTTTCCTTTTTTTTTTTTTTTTCTTGTAAGTAAAACTTTTGGTTTGTTGTCTGCTTTATTTATTAGCTGACAACTTGCATGTCATAAATAAACCTGTACGTACAATGTAACATAGAGTTTAAGTGTATGCGTTTGTATAAACACAAATCATTATTTTTTTTTTTCTTTTGCTCAACAAAAAACTAAAACGAATTAGAAAAAAATTTGTGCAGAACTTGATATTGGTATTGTGAACATATTCAACTGATAAGTTAATCACTCCACAACGATATTGTGCTGTGTTGTGCTCTGCTGTGGCATGTATTGCGCTGTGCTGTGTTACAAATAAGTTTTGAATGGAAATTGAATTAGTTGCTGTGCGTTTTCTATTTTGGAAATTTGGAATTAAAGTTATTTGAATCATTACCGGGTGTAATTAAGGAAACCGCTAGAGTTAAATAATATTTTTATTTATTAATACTAGTATTTCTATAATTCGTTGAAATGTTTATAAATTTTCTGGTTTTAGTGCAATTTAATTAAAGCAAGTTTCTCGCTTAAGTCTTTTGTTAGGGCAAACCTTCAACTAATTATGGCAGAGAAATCCCCAATAATTAACTAATTGAATGAAAACATATTCGATATGAAAAATGTTTATACTGACCAAGCGATATTATAAGAATTTGTATTCCAACAAAACAATAACGAGATTTTCGACGAAACATAATTAAAGTTTTTCGTTTAAGTTTTTTATTAAAGAAAACTTTCAACTAATAATCGAAAGGAAATTCTTTATTATTGACTTCCGCCGGGTGCAGGGACATTCGGGTGTTGAGGGCAACGAAACGGCTGACTGTCTAGCTAAGAGGGGAACCCGAGGGACCATGGTAGGTTCTGAACCGTTCTGTGGCGTACCAAGGAGCCACATTAACAGGCTGGTATGTGCAATGTGCAGGACAACAGTAAGCAAAAAGATTCACAAAATCTTCCCGTAGGGCAAGCACAAGCTATTGGAACTAAGAAGAAGCGATCTACGTGTAGCCATCGGCATTTACACGAATCATAATGCCCTCAGGCGCCATCTGAAAAACATGGGCATGTTTAATACCGTTTCATGCAGATTCTGCCAAGGGACGAGTGAAGCGTCTCATTACATCACATTCTATGCGAATGTGAGGCCATTCGCAGAATCAGACACCAAGTGTTTGGTGAACATTTTATCACGCCCGACACGGTATGGTGCTCCGATCCAAAGAAGGTGGCCGGATTCATAAAAATCCTAGAACTGAAGGGCTATGGGCATAGGCGTGTACAATAGATGTTCTAGGTCGCAGTACGTCTTGCCCACGTAATTAATGGTTAATAATATGCCACAAAAATATATTCGAACTTAACGGGTGTTTTGATGAAATGTAAGAAAAATAAGTTCTTTGCTCAAGTCCTTTATGTTACAGCAAGACCTTCTATTGCAATTCAATTTTCTCCTACGGAGGCAAATAAGAATCGCTACGATATCATATTTATCACCCTTGCAAGCTGATTATGGAACTGTTATGGCTCGATTATTGGTTTAAATCAAGCGAGCGACAGTTGCTTATTTCACGGCAACTACAAACCGTCAGATACATGTGGGAAGAATGTATAGGTAGCGACAGACGGACGACATTTTGAAGAAAGTATTCTTTTTATCATTTTCATAAAATAAATGCATATTTTCTATACAAATATTCGGATTTCATATTTACCTACCTGGTAATTTGGATTTGGATTAAGGTAAACGAATTTGTAAATAATTTGGATAATTTACCGCCGGAAACGGATATTAATCGATTATTATTAATTAATTATTTTGCAAATCAAAAAAATTCGTTCTTTCTTTAATATGAGCACTCGTTAAGGGCTTGCCTCTATTCGTGTAAGAAGGCGATGATCCGAATGGACTAAGGATGGAGACAGACGTAGCCTAAACTGGTGGCCGCAGCCCAATCAATAAGTGTTACATTTTTAACGACTGATCACTCTTGATATTTGAACCCGCGAACACTCTCTTGGTAGTCGCGATTTTGACTTATCAGACTCCACATGCCGACTTGTGGTACAAGGGTAAATGAAGTTTGTCCGGTTTCATGCAAATCTCAGAAGGAATTGAGGTGAGTCTGCCTTTTATTATACCGATATACGGATCGATTTAAACTTGTCCGTCCGTCCGTCTTGCTTTTTTATGTTCAACCTACAGGTCGATCGCAATTTTTAAAATATTTTTTTGATGAAAATGTTTTGATGCAAAGACGGATCGGCTCACTATCTCGGCCATTGCCCATTTAAGTCTTATTTTGAAAAGTCGTTAAATGAATAACTAACTATATTAAACGAAGTAGTGTCGTGGATTTAACGACATTTTTACTTGTTTATTGATGAAACAGTGCTCTTTTATTTTGGTCGAAAATTCATTTCATTCGAATACTCGCCGACTTGTGTAAAAATCGATATTTCTAAAAACTTCTGCCTATTAGTCTAGACAAAGGAATGCAGAGGCTTTCGCTTGTTTTGTTCATTTAACTGATATTGTGCGGAAGAAGCTTTTACAGTAACTCAGGGGACGTTAACGCTGAAACGACCATAAATATGACATCAATTAATGACAGCAAAAATTGCAAGCAAGTGATTCTACAACAAGCAAAAGTAAAAGGCGAAAAGAAGAAATAATTAAAAAGTAAATCACGCGCTTTCGTTCACCGTGACCGTGATATCGCAATCAAAGCACACATATTTAGGCTAACATATTGCCACGTAAATGCTTAGTCAGCTATCAAAGGTGTGTGCGAAAGACTTTTCGTTTGTCTTCTTAAGACACTACAACAACAAATTTTCTGACGATTGTTGCTATTACTGTATTCATAGTTAAGAAAATTATTAAATTCTTTGGCTATTTCTCTTATTTGTTTTCGTTGTTTTTTTTTTTTTTTTTTAGGTTAAAATTACAATTTTTAAAAATGTTATGGCTTCTGTTGAACTCAGGAGAAAAAAGGAGAAAAAAAGAAAAAATTTGAATATGAATTTGAATATGAATTTGAATTTGTAATTAAAAAAAAAACAAAAAAAAACCAAAAAAAATACGTCAAAAAGAACGCACACAAAAAGCCAACAATCTCTCGCATCTTAAGCTCTTGTCAAAGGTCATGAGAAGAAGCAGAAGAAAATTTTAAAATTATGATCTGTTGTCTGTGTGATGGATCCAACGAATGGAAAAAAAAAATTGCTAAATAATTGTGTTGTGTCTGTGGCTTCTGTTTTAACTAATTTTGAAGGCGGTGTTGGTTAATAGGCATTTTGTTGTAATTTCTTGCCTTTTGGGCAACGCTTGATTTATTGCATTCATCATTGTGTTATTTTTCGTTTGCAACGTCTTGATATAAACTTTGAAGTTTTTCTTGTACAATGGCACTTGAAAATAGATATAAAGAACGAAATCGTGAGCGCCGTTGTTCCTCACATTTTTATTATTTGAAATTATATTTTTATTTTTATTTTTTTTTTTGTCTTTGGGAAGCGAGGAGAATTTTTACTTCTTTTTATTCTCGAACAAACTTTACTTCTTCTTAGCCTTAAGGAATATTAGCGCCAGCTCTGCTTACTAAAGTGTTATTCCCTCTACAGGGCTTTATCTCCCGCAATACCTGCGCGCAGGGGCTTATCGTTGACTGCAACCAAAGGAGCTTTTGAAACTTTCCGCTTTCTTTTCATTTCTTATAAGGAAAGAGGGTGAAGATTACTTCACTGCCAAGATGTTTACGCTTTTCTCCCGATTTTATGCTCTTCTTAGAGCCTTATGTCGAAGTATGAAAGCCTCTAGTTAGGTAAGAAAGCTTTTGGTGTTCGAAAGTCTATGTCTATATGATTTCAAAACTGAAGTCGATATCAAATGGGGGCAGAAAACCAGACCAGCTTCATATTTTTGGTTTTTTTTTTTCTTATAATGACGGTGATGGTTAGGAAGAGTTATAGCTACCCTGCCTAGCAGGAGGGAACTGTGTTTATGTACGTTTGACTTAAAAGTGGAAACATCAGATGCGGTGGAAAAGATCTTTGCCGATAGAATGTTCCGTAGGCACGCAGTGTGATTAAAGAATGACTAATCCCGGTAGGGTATCGTACGATATAAAGACAATACCAGGACGACAAAAATCCGAAAGAGATGATCTTGCATGGGCGTGGCCGATTTTTTCCATTTTTGTGGAAATTTTTTCTTGTGCGTCTGTGTGTTCTAGTTTATGAGTAATGAGTGTGTGTTCTGGTTTGAAAACAGAAGTGCTCTCGTTTTATGTTGCACTATAGCCCTCTTTTTTAACCACCCTTCAATACCTATATGTGTGTAAGAGCTTCCAATGCATTTGCGTCTCTTGAAGCTGATATCTCCCTTTTTGGAATAGACAGAAGATAACTTCATGTTTGCAGTCATACACATATGGACAAATGGACAGATGGACATGCTTAAAGCGAAGTAGAGTTTAATGCTTATTGACAGGGCGTAAGCTTTAGGCAGTCGTTGAACATCGTGTCGCAAGCGTCTCGATAAAATAAATGCATTCTCGTCTTTCGATGTAAGCACCTTTGTCTTAGCCCGAGTGTAACTTTTAAGATTAAAATCTTTTTCCGCAAATTTGGAAAAAATTTTATAAAAATTTTTCAAGGCTCTGCTTATAATTATATTTTTAAGTAATAATTAATATTTCAAAAAAAAAATTTTTTTCTTGCCGCGAAATTTATAAATAAAAATTTTCCGCGTTTAGTTGAAAGATTAATTACGATTTGGTTACGAAGTGCCATAGGTTTTACTGCAAATAAATAATATGTTTAATACTAACTAAGTAGAGAGAAAAAATATTCTTTGATGAGATTGCTTTCCAACCTAAGCCTCTATAGTTATTGTTTTGAATTTGTCTTCGTTAAGCTTGCGGCATTTAAAAATATTCTTTTTTTTTGGAAAAAATTCATAAATAATTCATTTAAAAATTCATTCATTATTGGAATATAAACATATCGTGAACGGATTTTTTTGTTTGTGTTGTTGTAAAATATTTCTTTGCTAATAAATTTTTTTTTATATTTTATTAAGTAAATTAAACGAGCGCTAGAGCAGTTGAGTATTTTGTGAAAAGAATTGAATAAATAAATAAAGTAAAAACGACTTACAATAAAACAATTTGTCAATGTCGACTATAATGCATGCTACTTTATCAAAAATTCTGCTGCAAAATTCTTCTTTCATTTTATTAAGTGTATAATTTTGCTACCGACATTCAAGACTTTACAACCGCAAAAAATTGTTTCATCGCTAGACACTACTTCTGACATCTTTTAAAAATAACTTAAATTCCGTGTACAGATAACAACCTGTGTTTTTAGGCCCCTCCCAACACATACATAAACTAGCGATAACAAGAATGGACGTACCATTCGAAAAGACAACAAGTCATCTACTGAAACCCATATTAATTATGAGGATTAATGTCCCGTCCTGGGGAGGATAGAAAATGCTGGATTAGAACTGCTTTCTGAGCGAGCATTATTGTCTTTGAAGGCCATCCACAAAAGAATGATCACAAGAACCGAGGCACAGTTCGAAAAGACAATAAGTCATCTACTGAAACTTATATTAATTATGAGGATTAATGTCCCGTCCTGGGGAGGATAGAACATGCTGGATGAGAACTGCTTTCTGAGCGAGCATTATTGTCTTTGAAGGCCATCCACAAAAGAATGGTCACAAGAACCGAGGCACCATTCGAACAAACAATGAGTCATCTACTGAAGTCAGTATTGATCGAAGGCGCTAATATCTACTGTGAACAGCGGAAAGAATAGGACATACCCGGTAAGAACTAGTTAAACTCTGTGAGCGGGTTTTTCTCTATGGGATCGAATTTCTTTACACTGAAGACTCATAATGTCACAACATTTGCTATATCACGGCCATTTTGTACAAAGAACTTCTCTTGAATATCATCTGAAAATGCTTATTGCCATATGGACCAATAAGTGACAGACATGCATAGATGTTTACATCTAACACGTCACATGTGCGATGGTTATAATGTTGTCGTTATTGACGAATCCATATAATTTTTAGATAATGGCAACTTTCGAACGAAATATATCAGAATTTCATGACTTTCTGACCAATACTTTACGAGTGATCCTACATCTGCACGAACTCATTGTGTGATGTGTTATTTATAAGCAGCTATACACACTCATCTCCCTTTGGGTCCTTTTATAGATTCATGCATGTGCATGTCTCTATATTGATGGATGATGGATTCTATTTTTATTAAGAGAATAAAAGCAAAACCTTCTAACATACATACGAGTAGCAGACGTACATACATATGTGCAGGCGACGTAACTATATAAGTGCGGATTGCGGATCGTGTCATTCTACAGTCTACATAAGCTTTAATTCAGTTAAGAAACTACATTTCATATTTATGTAACATGTACATGCATGCGGCAATAGACGTATAAAAACTTGTATACCATAAATATATGAATACATATAAATATACATCTACAGATACTTAAAAATGGTCAGGTGTTCTTAAAGGTATAAAAGTTTGGTGCACTAAAAGAGAAATTTTCTTGAAAATCTATCTCATGCTATTTATAATTATTTGCATTGAGTTTATTAAGCTTTCTCTAAAGTATGAAAACTAAATACAAAGATATGTTATCTTGGAAAGCCATTAACTTTGAAAATGTCTTAGCGCTTCTCACTCTTTACATTACACACATCTCCCCTTCTGGCTTTCGTCTAGGCTTCGCTTTATTACGCATAAGAGCATGTTTTGGCGGATCAAAAGCCAAATATAGTCTCTGTGTGCATTATGGGCAAAGTGTCAATTTTCCGTAGAAGAATTTGCGGCTTGGAGGGCATCAACAATATGTGGACAGAGGGACAAACGTAGCTAATTTAATCCAAATGTATTTTATCAAGTTTCTGATGAGTTATTCTGATGGATATCCAAATGGAATTAAAAAGAGTTTCTATTTCTCTACAAAAGGCCAACAAACAGTTGTAATAATTTTT